>JAQQTP010000031.1:6807500-7304821 GCA_029884605.1 Ormosia emarginata | reverse complement strand
GATGTTGGATGATTTTTTGGGTGCTTCCATAGCCATTGGAAAGCTTAGACAATTTCCTAGAACTTTCATGAAGACCACTTGGCTTGGAAATGACGAAATCAATGAGTTCAGCAATAAATAATTTCGGAGACAAGGAAACTCACCTACTAATCTCACCTACTAATCTCACCTACTAATTCCACCTACTAATTCCACCTACTAATCTCACCTACTCATCCACCTACTACTCCTAATCCTCTATAAAAGGCTGGATGTGGAGAGCTCTAAGAAGACACTTGGTGTTAGAGATAGCTTTTCATAGTTCTTGTATATTTTTCCTTCATTGTAATGGAGAGCTAAGTCATTTCTAGTCAATTTGGGACTCTTGAAGAGATTGTGGTTTGGATTCTTGAGACCTTGGTTTATGTAATGTATTTGATTTATATTTGGATTCTTCTTCTCTTCTTCTTCTTCTGTTTTCTTGATCTTGAATGAATGAATGGTGATTCTGTTTATGTTTATTTTAAGATTAAGTATTGTGATTAAACTTAGAGCTGATTGATCTGAATTAATCACGTAAATGAAGATTGAAGATTTGTGATGAAACTTAGAACTGATTGATCTAAATTAATCACGTAATTGAAGAGGTTAGGTTACTGATTGGTGCCTAGGTTAATTGAATTCGATGCTTAAATTGACATATATCTACATGAATGGTGCGATTGCAGATTTATGTTTATTACTTGTCAATTGAATTCTGGACGATTGTCTAGCATGAATTCTGGATCTGATATTGAGATCTCAGTTAGATCCAAGTTAACCATTCAATTGCTTCAAATGTTTGTTGAAAGGTCTATGATTGAATCCACCCAATCTCGGATAGATTTCTGAATTGACTGTTCTTTTAATTGTTATTTTTCTTCAGATCTGGTCATTGTAATCCTTGAACAATCAAAACCCCCCTTTCTAACTTAACTTAATTTGATAAAATTACATTTACGATCCTTGAGGAGACGATCCGGTGTTGTTCACTATACTGCAAACTTAGTTAATAACTTCGGTTATAATTTTGACTGAGTTCGGCGCTCGTTAAAATTTTGGCGCCGTTGCCGGGGATCTCGAAGGTGTAATCTTTTCATTTTGAGTAACCTTACTAATTTTTGTTCTTTCTTACCTATTCTAACAGTTATTTTTCATTTACTAACATTGTTCATACCATACTAACGTTTTTATCTTAGCTTTTGAATTTTTCTGATTTAGGAAAGACGGAAAACAGGTGATTACGGGTAACTATTGCAATTTTCGAACTGAAACATGCCCAGAATGAGCTAAAACATGGTCGGTTGAAGGAAAACAGCCTGATAAACAAGACTCACAGTAATCTGTGAGGTCACCCCTAGTTTTTCGAAATTCTATCATTTAGACCACTTTTTCAATTTTTTATTATTTTTTATTGCATTTTCTAGTTTCATTTTTATGTAGATTTTGTTCTGTGTTGATTCCATAATTTTTAAAAATGTTTAGACATATTAACTAGATTTATTTTTGCATATTTTGAGTGTTGTTTAGTGTATTTTGCTTAGTTGTAGTTTTTGTGTTTTTGTGCTTTAGTTGATGCATGACTAGGTCCAATCCTGATATCTTGCTTGATCTTGATCCTGAGATTGATAGGACCTTGCATAGATTAATTAGAGCTCGTGTGATAAATTCAAGAGTTAATTCTGAACTTAACTTTGATTTTGGGAGTGAACCTGATAACTTAAGTAATTCTGAAATCATGGCTAATAGAACCCTTAAGGAACTTGCTGCTCCTGATGTATCTTACCAATCTTTGTGCATTCAATATCCTAATCTTGATGCAGATTTTGAATTGAAATCTGGTTTGATACACTTGTTACCAAAGTTTCATGGTCTTGTGGGTGAAGATCCTCATAAGCACCTGAAAGAGTTCCATGTTGTGTGTTCAACCATGAAGCCACAAGGCATCTCTGAGGAACACATCAAGTTAAGGGAAATGCCCTTAACTTGTCGATGCAGCCAAAGATTGGTTGTTTTATCTTTCACCAGGTTCAGTCAGAAGTTGGAATGACATGAAGAGGTTGTTCCTGGAGAGATTCTTCCCTGCCTCTAGAGCTGCTGCAATTAGGAAGGATATATGTGGCATCAGACAGATGTCTGGTGAAACTTTGCATGAATACTGGGAGAGATTCAAGAAGTTATGTTCGAGCCCCTCATCACCAAATTAGTGAACAACTCTTGATTCAATACTTTTATGAGGGCTTCTTTGCCAAATGATAGAAGCATGATCGATGTTGCCTCGGAGGAGCCTTAGTAGACAAAACTCCTATCGCCGCAAGAGATCGATAGCAAACATGGCAGCCAATACCCAACAGTTTGGCTCGCGGATCATCACCGCAACCGAGAGGAGTTAATGAAATTCAAGCATCTCATATGGACCAACAAAGAACGGAACACGTACTAGATGAATTGACTTCTTTGGTAAGACAAATAGCGATGGGTCAACAACCACCCATGCGGATGACTGCATCGGTGTGTGGAATTTGCTCTAATTCATCTCATCCTACTTGATTCATGCCCTACACTTCGGGAAGATAGTTTCACTTTTTCCAGGATCAATGTGTTCTTCTGCGGTGGTATTTTTCCCGGTAGATCCTAATATCGGAACAACAAAGAACAATCTAGATATGATCCATTTTCTAGTACTTATAACCCTGGTTGGCGAGACCATCCCAATTTGAGATATGGGAATTCTAGCCAAGAATAACGGCCCACCAAGTAGCAACAACACCCACCGGCCAAGAAGAACAACAATTTAGATACCAAGCTGCAGGTCCAAGCAACAAATACTAACAAATACCCCTTGCATTCAGACAACAGCAACCTGTTCAGCAGTCTGTCCAATCCATTCTAGCTGAGCCGTCATTGGAAGACCTGATGAAACAAATGGCCACAAATAACATTCAGTTCCAACAGAACGTCAGTGCCAACATTCAATTTACAAACTCAAATCGGGCACCGGCAACCACCGTGAGCGAGCTAAAGAGTCAAGGTTCTAGCCAATTGCCTTCACAAACAAATCAACAATCCAAGAGGCAACGTAAGTGCAATTACCTTGAGAAGTGGCAAAGAAGTTGATGTTCCAACCTTACAAAGAATCGAAATTGACCAAAAAGGCGGAAATAGATAATTCAGGTCCGAAAATCTGCCCTTGAAGAAAATTGCAGAGAATTCAGATGTTACCATTCCATTACCTTTTCCAAATAGGATCACACAATCCAAGAGAACAATGCAAGCGGAAATGGAAAAAGAAGTCATGGAGACATTCGGAAAGTGGAAATCAATATTCCCTCCTAGATACAATCAAGCAAATTCCAAAATATGCTAAATTTCTCAAGGAGTTGTGCACTCATAAGAGAAGGTTGAAAGGGAATGAGAAGATCGGCATGGGTAGAAATGTTTATGCAATGATTCTGCCAAGCATGCCACGAAAATGCAAAGATCCTGGAACTTTCACAATTTCTTGCACAATTGGCAACTCTAGATTTGAGCATGCAATGCTAGATTTGGGTGCTTCGATCAATGTCATGCCTATGTCAGTTTATAAGTGTTTAAACATTGGTACTTTGCAACCCACTGGTATCGTGATTCAGTTGGCAAATAGAGCCACTGCTCATCCTCGCAAGTGTCTTTGGAAGATGTGTTAGTTCGGGTGAATGAGTTGATTTTTCTAGCAGATTTCTACGTTCTGGACATGGAAGATGAGTCTTCAACAAACCATGCTCCATTGATTCTAGGCAAACCATTCCTCAAGACCGCCAAGACCAAGATAGACGTGCATGCTGGCACCCTTTCTATGGAGTTTGGCGACGATTTGGTACAATTTAATATTTTTGATTCCATGAAACACCCCCTATAGGAGCATTCTGTTTTCCATGTTGATGTGATTGAGATGCTGGTTGATGATGTCTATACTGATTTATATGCTGAATTCCTTGATATTGTTGACTATCTTGGTTTTATTTCTTGTGATACATGTGCTACTTGTGATGTTGAACCATGTGCTGCATGTGCTGAGATTTGTTCTGTTATGAGTAATGATACAGCTGCTGATGATACAACAATTGAGAATGAGAGTCAATACCATGCTGAAATTAATGTTCTTTGAGATAGTTGTTTCGATCACTTGTTACCTTCCATTGTGCAACCTCCATCTTTGGAGTTGAAGACTTTACTGGACCATCTTAAATATGCATATTTGGGAGATGGTAAGACACTTCCGGTGATCATTGCTAAAAACCTACAACTTTGATCAAGAAGAAAAATTACTTGCAGATTTTGAGGCAGAATAGGCAAGCCATCGGATGGACTCTTGCAGATATTCCTGGTATTAGTCCCTCCACATGCATGCATAAGATTTTATTGGAAGAAGGGATCAAACCAGTTAGACAGCCCCAAAGGAGACTAAATCCCCTGATTCTAGATGTGGTGAAAAAGGAAGTTACAAAGCTGCTTCAAGCTGGCATTATTTATCCCATATCTGACAGTCAATGGGTGAGCCCCGTGCAAGTGGTTCCCAAGAAATCTGGGGTCACAGTGGTTGCGAATCAGAACAATGAGCTTGTGCCCACACAAGTTCAAAATAGTTGGCGAGTTTGCATTGATTATAGACGGCTTAACCAGGCTACCAGAAAGGATCATTTCCCGCTGCCCTTCATTGATCAGATGTTAAAGTGGTTAGCTGGCAAGTCACATTATTGTTTCCTGGATGGATATTCGGGCTATTTTCAGATTCATATAGCCCCAGAAGACCAAGAAAAGACTACTTTCACTTGTCCATTTGGCACATTTGCATACAGGAGGATGCCCTTTGGTCTGTGCAATGCTCCAGGCACCTTTCAGAGGTGTATGGTAAGTATCTTTTCTGATTTTTTAGAAAATTGCATGGACGTATTTATGGATGATTTTACTGTCTATGGATCTTCCTTTGATGCATGTTTAGATAGTCTGGCTCAGGTCTTGCATAGATGCATTGAGACTAACCTCGTTCTAAATTTTGAGAAATGTCATTTCATGGTAGAACAAGGTATAGTCTTAGGGCATATGATATCTCGTGAGGGTATTGAGGTAGATCATGCAAAAATAGATGTTATTTCATGCCTATCTTACCCCACATGCGTGCGGGAGATTCGTTCTTTCCTTGGTCATGCAGGTTTCTATCGGCGGTTCATAAAGGATTTTAGCAAAATTGCACTTCCGCTATCCAACTTACTGCAAAAAGATGTGGAGTTCCACTTTGACAAGAAGTGCCAGGATGCCTTTAATCAATTGAAGCGTGCATTGACCAAGTACACCTATCATCCAACCACTGGATTGGACACTTCCATTTGAGCTGATGTGTGATGCCTCTAATTATGCATTGGGAGCTGTTCTTGCACAAAGGGTCGGTAAAGTATCTCATGTCATTTCCTATGCTTCGAGAACTTTAGATCCTGCACAAATCAACTACACCACAACTGAAAAGGAACTTTTAGCAATTGTTTTTGCTTTAGATAAATTCCGATCATATTTGCTTGGTTCTAGAGTGGTTGTGTTTTCAGATCATGCAGCATTAAAGTTTCTCCTGAAGAAGCCAAATGCCAAGCCCCGGTTGATTAGGTGGATGTTGCTCCTCCAGGAGTTTGATATTGAGATCCATGACAAGAGTGGAGCGGAGAATTTGGTGGCCGATCACTTGAGTCGAATTGAAAGGGAGGCAGATGTTTTTCCCATCCATGATGTTTTCCCTAATGAGCAGCTTTTCAAGCTGCAAGGCAACATCCTTTGGTTTGCTGATTTGATTAATTTCTTGGTTGCTAACGCAATACCTGCACATTTCACTAAGGCTAAGATTGATAAATTGAAAAGTGAGTCAAAGTATTATGTGTGGGATGATCCTTACTTATGGAGATTTTGCAGTGACTAAGTAATTAGGAGATGTGTGCCTGATGATGAATTCCATTCCATTCTTAGCTTTTGTCATACTCTTGCATGTGGCGGCCACTTCGCTCCTCAACGGACTGCTAGGAAAGTTTTAGACTCTGGATTATATTGGCCCACTCTATTTCATGATGCATATATGTTTTGCAAATCTTGTGATCAATGCCAGAGAACAGGGAATACTTCTCGTAGGAATGAAATGCCCCAGAAACCCTTATTATTCTCGTGAGATTTTTGATGTTTGGGGTATTGACTTTATGGGTCCTTTCCTGTATCATTTGGTTTTGTTTACATTCTCGCTTCTTGTGGATTATGTATCTAAATGGGTGGAGGCTAAGGCCACTCGGACTGATGATTCTAAAGTTGTTGTGGATTTTATTAGATCACAGATTTTCTGTAGGTTTGGAGTCCCGAGAGCCATCATTAGTGATGAAGGTTCACATTTTTGCAATCGAAGCATGGAGGCTTTGATAAGAAGTATGGAGTCCAACACAAGGTTTCTACACCCTACCACCCCCAAACCAATGGGCAAGCTGAGGTCTCTAACAGAGAAATTAAGCAGATACTCCAGAAGACAGTTCAACCTAACAGAAAGGACTGGAGCAAGAGGCTTGAGGATGCTTTATGGGCTTACCGAACTGCTTATAAGATACCAATCGGAATGTCTCCATATCGGATTGTTTTTGGAAAAGCATGCCACCTGCCGGTGGAAATTGAGCATCGAGCATTCTGGGCGGTGAAAAGGTGCAACTTGGACCTAGATTAAGCAGGTATGGAGAGGAAGCTGCAGCTGCAGCAATTGGAGGAGATCCGCTTGGAGGCTTATGAAAGTTTCAAACTTTATAAGGAGAAGACCAAAGCCTTCCATGATAAGTTGATTCTGAGGAAAACATTTGAGATTGGTCAAAAAGTTCTCCTCTATAACTCCCGCCTCCGACTCAAGCCTGGCAAATTAAGGTCTAGATGGGATGGACCATTTATTGTTACTAATATTTTTCCTTTTGGTGCTGTTCAGATTAAAAGTGAGGTCACTGCCAAAGCTTTCATCGTAAATGGACACCGCCTCAAACAGTATCATGAACTTCCAAAGAATGCAGAAGTGGAGGTGATGAACCTTCTCCATCCGCATTATGAATAAAAAAAAAAGAAAAAAAAAAAAAAAAAAAAAAAAAAAAAAAAAAAAGAAAAAAAAAAAAAAAAAAAAAAAAAAAAAAAAAAAAAAAAAAAAAAAAAAGGAAAAAAAATAGTGTGTGTGCCCGACAATGAGGAGGTAGGTAGTGTCACTCGAAGCATGTCGAGGTCATTTTTTCTTCAACGACAACAACTACGAAAATCTTGCGGTATGGATTTTATTGGCCTACTTTATTAAAGGTCATTACACCTTTTGCAAAAGCTGCGGAAATTGGTCAAAAAGTTACGCTTTGAGATTATCATCTACACCTACTCCTTGGAAAATTGAGATCTAGGTGGCGCGGTTCTTTTGTTGTCAGACACGTGTATCCTCTGGGGACGTAGATATTGAGGATCCTAGGAATGGTACTGCGCTTAAGTTAATGGACAAAGACTCAACCATTCTGGAAAACCAAGTTCTTGAGTTCTTTGTGTTGCTTAGGTTAAGTGGCGGATACGGTACTTCTCGTGTGACTCTCGAGTCGGTTTATTTTTCGGTTTCCCAAAATAACTGAACCCTTCTTCTCCTTCAAAATGGATGTCATTCTTTCAAACATGAGAAAACATTTTCCTTCTCTTCCTCAAAATGCTCTGAGAAAAATCTACAAAGTTCGATGTGAGAGATTGAGACTGTTAATGCACAAGGGTATGCCAGAAGATGTACGCTGGATAATTGAAGCAAAGGTCCGATTAGCAGGTGAGTCCTCAATTTCATTTGACTTATATATGCCCGGTCTTGGAAGAAGTTCATATTCTAAAAGGAGAAGAGCAAAAAGGTTACAAGTCTGTCATAAATGTGGACAATGGAACTGTAACAAGCGATGTCGTACTTTGGGGATGGTTTCCGCAAATAGAGAAGATAAAATTTTCTTCATTAAGAATGGACTGAGTAAGCAGTCATTAGATAATATCTTATTGACTCTTGAGATGCATTCTTGTGGATTGGTGCATCGTGAAATTCTTAAATTATGGAATCTCTTCAAGGATGAAGAAAAACGCTACAGTCTTGGGAATCTGACTCTAAAAGACCCTATTTGCCAATTTTTAAGAAAATTGGATGGGAAGCTTATCCTCGACTCATAGAAGACGTTTAAGCCGTTATTGGACGTTAAACCAGAGGCAGATGTGAGCCATATCCATAAACAATCTGTACATATCATCCTCTTCTTCTTCTTCATGTCATCTTTCAAAAAAAACAAAAAAACAAAAAAAAAAAAAAAAAAAAAAAATTCAAAAATTATGTATACGTCTTAGGGTTGGCTTTGGTAACACAAACCGTGAATGGGGAAATGCATGCATCTGATCTAGCCTTCTTAATTGAAAAACAAAGAAGGTAGATTGTATCCCACATGTGAGGCGGCCAATCGTATTATGGTCACTTGTCCCTTTTGGGAGCCCTATGTTGCGGTCTTGAATGGGTCGAATCTTGGTCAACAATGCTTTGGCACAAAGCCGAAAGAGCAGACTACCTCCATCCCAATCTTAAGTAAGTATACACTCATCTTTCATCAAGTTTTTCTAACAATTTCAAAAAAAAAAAGGGACGTGATGACTATTGCACTCATGACGCCAAGCAAAATAAAGATACGCCATGGAAACTATACATACGGTATGTCATCATTTTTCTTTTATCTTTATATCATTTTGTTGTATTTTGATTTTTGTACAGACGATCCTTTGAGCAGGGTCCTTCAGGGGTTTCTAGACTTCTTTACCTTGATGGTTTTCTTGAAGTCAAAAAAAAAAAAAAGATTCTGTGTTTCTTAATTTCAACCTTTTCTGACAACAGCCAACCTACCCTCATAGGTGCAATTATTCCTCTTTCCATTCTTTTTCCTACTTAAACACTCCATTTTCTCCATTTTCCTTCAACTAAGAAACACTCAAAGGGAGGAAAAGTATAGAATGGGGCCTCTTATTCGTAACCTCAAAAATGTCTGTGTTTTTTGTGGGTCGAATTATGGGAAGGGATTAGAATTTGTAAACGCAACTAGCACTCTTGGTCGATCACTTGCTGCGAGGAATATTCATCTTGTATATGGGGGAGGTTGTCGTGGGTTAATGGGGGCTGTCTCACTTGCTGCTTTTATAGGAGGCAGTCAAGTTTTAGGTGTTATTCCTAAACTTTTAGCTGAAAATAACATCACTGGAAAGACAGTTGGAGAAGAAATTCAGGTAACATCTATGCATGGACGAATGAAAACAATGGTTGACAATTCTGATGCATTTATTGTCTTACCAGGTGGTTTTGATACTTTGGAAGAAATTTTTCAAATTGTCTCTTGGGCCGAACCCATTGGTTTGTTGAATGTTAATAATTTCTTTGATCTTTTGTTATCTTTTCTTGACAAAGCTGTGGAACAGAAATTTATCACTCCTTCGACAAGACAACTTCTTATCTCTGCCTCCACTATTGATGAGCTCATTGATAAATTAGAAGCTTTTGAGTGTGTACCTGATCAGGCATTAGCTCAGATAGATTGGTCAACAGGAAGCAGCAAAGGAAGTAACAAGAAAAAAAAGCTAGATTTGAAACTTTCTCTTTAATGGGTTTCATTTTATTGTACTTTGTTTCTGTTTAAATTTGTGTCAGCTTTCTCTAACAGGTAATATTTTCTATCCTTTCCTCATCTATATTTTAATATTGAGGACAATGTTGTGATCTAGTTGGGAGGGAAGGATAGTTGACCCAAAAAAAAAATAAAAAAAACAAAAATCTTGTTGTTTTGTTTGGAAAGTATGATATGATTGTCATGTACTTATTAAACCAATTAGTGATGGCAGAGTAAGGAGTAATTTTACTCTTGAGACGCATCTTAATTGGTGGCAGAGTAAGGAGTTTTTTTAGGTAGTAATTAATTAGTACTAAAGTTTTATTGTTTGATTTCTTTTCAGGGTCTGATGCGGCACTGACAGTGTGTTTCTTTTCTGCTTGGCGTTGATTCACTTCTTATCAGTTGTGTTGCTCTTTTCTATATCTCTCTTTCACATTGAAGGCAATGCTATATTAAGTATGGGGGAGAGATTTCAGCATGTTCCTTTTGTAAAAAAATAAAAATAAAAATAAAAAAATCAAAAAAAATAAAAAAAAAGAAGAAAAAAAAGGGGGGTTCATTGCATGATTGAATAACTTTTCTCCCTTCTTGAACTGATATGCTTGGTGATGGATGATTGAATTGATGAATTGAGTTTGATGGATGCATATCTTATGAGATTTTGAGCCTAATGGATGGATTCAACATTTATGCCATTCTCTTCTTTCTTGTGTGATTTTCGCTCATGTTAATGACCACTCTAGAACTTGCTTTGATTCTTTTTTAGGCTACATTTCACTTGCATGCATAAACATGATTGAGGCCCTCTTTCTTAATTAACTAGTTTAACCAAATAGCCAACCTTGTTTCCAATATGATATCAAGCACTCTTTTGACTTCTTGAAAATTCTCTGATTCCTGCCAACCTTGTATATTTTCCTTTGCTTAACCCCTTTGAGCTTATTTGACCATTCCTTGTTTTTATCTCATTATGTGCCTTAAATGAAAAATCGTGTTCCTACTTTACCTTAGGGAATAAAAGAACATTAGCTTGGTTAATGGATGAGTTTTTGAACAAGTGTGGGGGTGTGTGTACAAAATGATTGTTGAAAAAGGAAAGAGTGCCAAAAAAATAAAAATAAAAATAAAAATAAAAATAAAAAAAATAAAAAAAAGAAAAAAAATAGTTATGAAAAAAAAAAAAGAAAAAAAAAGAGAGAAAAGGATTGGGAAATGAATATGTAAAGGGATATACATTAGAGTTGGGATGAACTTTTATGCTTGTTATTTGAACTCAGCTCTCATTTGCTTTTATTCTCTTTGGTATTTATCCTCTCATATCCATTTTATCCTCTTCGTTTCCTTGACCTCACTACAACCTTGAATAAAGTCCTCATGATTTGTGTGTGCATGTGTTTTGAGTAGTGGAGAAGTAGAAGATAAGCAAGCTTATGGTAGTGCAATTTTCATGGGTTGAATTGAGTGAAATACCTACCTTTTAAACACTTGAGAGATTAAGAGGGAATCTTGTGAGGATCTATCATTCTTAATTCATTCTTTTCAACGGAAGTTTCCTTGCTTGTTGGTTTGAGATGTAAAGAAATGTTACCTCATTTATGCTTTGATCCCTTGAATTTCTTGTTGCTCTTCTTGCTTCATTGAGTCCTTTAAAGTTTTTAGCTTTTAAGTTTGTGTCGTTTGTCTTTGTCTTCTAACTTTAGTTTTATATGTTTTGCCCAGGAGTGCAAAAAGCTAAGTGTGGGGGAATTTGATAATCATATATTTTATACATTAATAAACCCTCATTATTAGTCATTTATACTCTTCATGTACTTAATTGATTGAATTTGATTATGTTTTGTAAGTTTGAACTCGAATCGGACTTAATTGATTTTTTCAGCATTATTTGGGTCTTACACTGTTTCTGTATTTTGGCCATATCTTGAGTTCTAAATGTCTGATAATTATGAATTTTACCTTGTAGGAAAGATAAGAGAGAGCTCTACAACTTTGATGAGAGCTCAAAGACAATTTCAGACATCTAGTGGAGCTAATTGGGCATGGAAATCAGAATACGGGTTTTGTGACTAGAACCCGAACAGTGTGTAGTAACCAGAACATAATTCGAGTTTGGGTTTATAAAATGGGCTGAAAATTTGTAATCTGAAAGTTAAGACCCATATGTACAACTTTCATGACAAACACAAAACTTGATTCGGGCTCCTTGATGGTGATATTGGGTCTGAAAGTCAAAACAGAGGTGCTGAAACTGATCCTGAACAGTCTGTAGTAATTGAGTCATATCTTGGGCTGTAGGACGATTTTTTAGGTGCTTCCACAGCCATTGGAAAGTTTAGACAATTTCCTAGAACTTTCATGAAGACCACTTGGCTTGGAAATGACGAAATCAATGAGTTTGGCAATAAATAATTTTGGAGACAAGGAAACTCACCTACTAATCTCACCTACTAATTCCACCTACTAATTCCACCTACTAATCTCACCTACTCATCCACCTACTACTCCTAATCCTCTATAAAAGGCTGGATGTGGAGAGCTCTAAGAAGACACTTGGTGTTAGAGATAGCTTTTCATAGTTCTTGTATATTTTTTCTTCATTGTAATGGAGAGCTAAGTCACTTCTAGTCAATTTGGGACTCTTGAAGAGATTGTGGTTTGGATTCTTGAGACCTTGGTTTATGTAATGTATTTGATTTATATTTGGATTCTTCTTCTCTTCTTCTTCTTCTGTTTTCTTGATCTTGAATGCATGAATGGTGATTCTGTTTATGTTTATTTTAAGATTAAGTATTGTGATTAAACTTAGAGCTGATTGATCTGAATTAATCACGTAAATGAAGATTGAAGATTTGTGATGAAACTTAGAACTGATTGATCTAAATTAATCACGTAATTGAAGAGGTTAGGTTACTGATTGGTGCCTAGGTTAATTGAATTCGGTGCTTAAATTGACATATATCTGCATGAATGGTGCGATTGCAGATTTATGTTTATTACTTGTCAATTGAATTCTGGACGATTGTCTAGCATGAATTCTGGATCTGATGCTGAGATCTCGGTTAGATCCAAGTTAACCATTCAAATGTTTGTTGAAAGGTCTATGATTGAATCCACCCAATCTCGGATAGATTTTTGAATTGACTGTTCTTTTAATTGTTATTTTGCTTCAATCTTGTCATTGTAATGCTTGAACAATCAAAACCCCCCTTTCTAACTTAACTTAATTTGATAAAATTGCATTTATGATCCTTGAGGAGACGATCCGGTGTTGTTCACTATACTGCAAACTTAGTTAATAACTTCGGTTATAATTTTGACTGAGTTCAGCGCTCGTCAAGGGCCAGTGAAATTAATTCCCCAGACGTCAAACAACTCCACTTCCAAGATGTTGTTAAGTGGCATTTCATGTTTTCTAGAGATGTTACCAACTCTTTGGCACCTATCACAACTTTCAACAATCTTATGAGCGTCTTTAAATAGAGTAGGCTAATAGAAACTAGATTGTAAAACCTTTGTTGCTGTTCTATTACCTCCAAAATGACCTCCATAGTCAGAACCATGACAGTGCCACAAGATACTTTGTGCTTCCTTATCTGAAACGCATCTTCTCAACATATCATCAGCACATCTTTTAAATAGAAATGGTTCATCCCAAATTTAATACCTGCCATCATGTAAGAACTTTCTTATTTATTGCCATGTTAGTTCAAATTAGATGAGTCCAACAGCCTTGTAATTTGGAAAGTCTGCATACCAAGGGAGGATTTGAAGAGCGAATAGTTATTCACATAGGAATTCTTCCTTTATTGGTACCTGTTCTTCTTATGAGCCTCCTTCTTGCATGATTCTTAAGAAGTGGCCAGCTACTAAGTTTTTTGTTTCTTTCTTGTCTCGAATTTCCAAGTCAAATTCTTGTAACAAAAAAATCCATCTAATCAGTCTAGGTTTTGCATCTAGTTTAGTCAAGAGATGTTTCAAAGCTGAATGGTCAGTATAAACATTAACTCTTGACCCAACCAAATAAGAACAGAATTTATCGAATGCAAAGACTACTACAAGTAATTCTTTTTCCGTGGTTGCATAATTAAGTTGTGTATCATTCAAAACTCTACTTGC
The DNA here is from genome assembly GCA_029884605.1 of Ormosia emarginata. Lineage (NCBI taxonomy): Eukaryota > Viridiplantae > Streptophyta > Magnoliopsida > Fabales > Fabaceae > Ormosia > Ormosia emarginata. The sequence goes on along the minus strand of JAQQTP010000031.1, from coordinate 7,291,004 downwards.
ATAATAAATGACATGCAAAACTTTATCTTTTCTCTGTCCTAAAATAGCACCCACAACAAAATCACTTGCATCACACAATAATTCAAAAGATAAATTCTAGTCAAGAGCAGTAATTTTGGGAGTAGAAATGAGCTTGTTTTTCAAAACATTAAATGCATTTAAATAGTCATCATAAAAAACAAATGGTGCATCTTTAATAAGTAATTGGCATAAGGGTTTGATGATCTTGGAGAAATCCTTAATGAATCTCTTGTAGAACCCAGCATGCCCGAGGAAACTCCTTATTCCCTTGAAATTGGTGGGAGGTGGTAGTTTCTCAATGATTTCGACTTTCGCTCGATCCACTTCAATTCTCTGTGAGGAGATGCGGTGTCCTAGAACAATTCCTTCCTATACCATGAAGTGGCATTTCTCCCAATTCAACACTAAGTTAGTCTCTTTACATCTTTCCAAAACCAAAGAGAGATTAGATAAAAAAAAGAATTAAAAGAAGATCCAAATACAAAAAAATCATCCATAAAAAATTCAAAAAACTTTTCAATCATGTCAGAGAAAATAGAAATCATACACTTTTGAAAAGTTATGGGAGCATTGCATAACCCAAACCGCATCCTTCAATATGCAAAGATTCTATATAGACAAGTGAAAGAAGTCTTCTCCTGATCCTCGAGTGCTACCAAGATCTGATTATAGCCAGCGTAGCCATCTAAAAAGCAATAATAGGTGTGACCTGCCAAGCTCTCTACCATCTGATCAATGAATGGAAGGGGAAAATGATCATTCCTTGTTGCATTGTTGAGTCTCCTGTAATCTATGCACATTCTCCATCTAATGATGGTCATTGTGGGAATAAGTTTATTTTTGTCATTAATTATCACAGTCATCCCCCTTTCTTTGGAACCACTTGTATCAGACTTACCCACGAACTGTCTAAGATAGGATAAATAATGCCTGCATCATAAAGCTTCTTCACTTTCTTTCTCACCACTTTTTTCATGGTAGGGTTTAATCTCCATTACGATTGAATCACTAGTTTGAAGTCATCTTCCATTAAGATCTTATGCATGCAAATTATAGAACTAATGCCCTTAAGATCCTCAATAGTCCACCTAATAGCTGATTTGTGTTCTTTCAAAACTCTCAAAAGATTCTCTTCTTTAACTTCACTGAGCTCAAGTTCACAATTACTAGTGTGAACACCTAATTTTATCTGGACATCAAAAAAAATAGAAAAAATGAAAAAAAATTAATAATTGTCAACTTTCTTGACTAAATTCTCTAATTATGTCTAAATTTATTTTTAATTTTTTGTCTCTTTGTCTTATTTTGTTTTGAATGTGAAAAAAAATTGAAAAAATAAAAAATTGAAAAAATAAAAAATTTTAAAAACGGAATAAAAAAAAAGGTGATGATGGTCTCAGTTGTTAAAAAAAAAAAAAGAAACCAACTTTGCAGCTTGCTTGTTTACACAATTTCACTCTGCACTGTTCAATATCACTCTGCACACACTCAACCCCTACACTGACATTTCTAATACACAACACGGCACTGCCTCCACTCTGACGAGACAAAAAACAAACACAAGCAATCACAGTGAAAGAGGATCTTGGCAGCAAAAAAGAAATCTCCATTCTCTATTTTGAGATCCCACAGTAGCCTTCCTATAGGACTTAAACCAAGCCACATTGATCATTCTCATTTTCACCATCTTCATCTTTAACCTCCTTCACTCCCGCCACGTCACCCTTACCATCTTCACCCAACAACCACCGTGAACCCACACAGCTACAAGCCTCCATGAACCAAGACCAAAGCCTTCAACCTCCATAGCCATCTCAAACAACCTTCCATCCAAACCACCATCTTGCAACCACTACCTGAGGCCATCGTCTTCACTGCGTTTCACTGCTCCACCAAAGCCTGCACCTCATCGTCGACCTATATCCAGCATCACAACTTGCGAGCCACTGCACACCATGACCTAGACTGCCGCACCTTCCAAAACACCGCAACAGAGCCGTCGAACCGGACCCGCCATCGCTCCCCAAGACCCAGATCCATACCGGCCAAAACTGAAAAGACCCACAACCGGCAGTCCCATGCTCAGATTTATGCAACCAGGCATCACGACCTGCCGTTGCGTCTGCTACTCGTCAAGCCCCACCATGCGAACTGCTCTAACCGTCGTCTTCACTGACCCAACAGTGCCCAGATCTAGTCAGTTGCGTCACCAGACCACCACACATCACCGCAAGCCGCCGCGCCTACCATAGCTAAATCGGTTGGCATCCACAAGCTCATCACTTTCTTTTGCTCTGTCTCGTTTCTTTTTTTTGCAGAGACTAAAAAGTCTCTCTCCTTTCTTTTTGAATTGCTGCTTTCATTTATTTATTTTTAGTTTGGGCCATTGAAACATAGGAAGTCCATAAAGAAAAAAGAGAAAGAGTAGAAAACTAAGAAACATAAAGCAAAAAAAAAAAAGAAGGGTTGGCATTGGAGGAGTGTTTTAATTAGTGGACTGAATTTCTTGTTTTTTTGGGTTAAGGTTATAGTTTGCTTAGTAGTTTAGAGACTTAGTGAAAAATAAATTAAAAAATGTAGGGACAAAATAAATAGGACTAGATAATAAAAATAAAAAATACCAAAAAAAATCAAAAATGAAAAAATGCCAAAAAAATGGGAAAAGAAAAAATATATCTACATAAAAAACAAAAATAAAAAATGATAAAAAAGAAAAAGCCAAAAGGTGATAAAAGATAATTTTTGTGGGTTGGGTTGATTTTTATTTGATTATCCTATATGTTTGTAGGTTGTGCCTCACTTTTATCCTGTTGACATGTTGCTTGAATTAATCCATTGTTGACAATTTGACTTTAAAAGACTAAAGTTTCTTTTTTAATTAAAATTAACTAACTCACACTTATTTTCTCAAGAACTACGTGACTTTGAGTTTTTCATTGCACTCGGGGATATATAGAAGTAGAATTTAAATTCTGTCAAGCAAAAAAATAAATTTTCACAATTTGGTTGTTTCTTTTCTTTCTTTTCTTTTCAGAAAAAATATAAAATAAAAATAGTTACAATGTTTTTAAGAGGAGTAAAATAAATATATTTGAGAGTATCAAGTTTTTTACAACTGACTTAAGGTACTGTCTCTAGACGGGTGTGATAGGAGTGCTGTGGGATTAAGTTTCCCACCTTCTCTATACATAACTGACTCTTGAATCCAATCTGGTTTTCAAAGACTATTTTCTAAGAAAGGTTTCTAATTTTTCCTAATTTAAATAAAAATGGCGGCGGCGACTCCATTTTCATCTTTAAAGTCCTATAAGTTGCTATTTCGTTGCGATCACGATCGTGACAGATGGTGACTCCATTAGGGACACTTGGAGAGTCAGACCTATTGTTGTTAGTTATGCAAATTATGAATAATCTCTATTTATTTATTTTACTCCTTTTTGTCCTTGTTTTTATTTTCTTATTTGTTTGTAAATAGATTTTATTTAGTACTTTTATGTAAATATCTGATAGCATTATCCTGTGTTGAAACCCTAGGGTAGATGATTACTGGCAGGCTGTTGTATATATGTTTTTGTTGGTTAATGGGTAGTTTTGGTCCTTTTAGATTTTTGTATAGGTTTGTATGCTCTCTTACACACATCACTATCACTTACCTCACACATTGTTTGGGCTCTATACTCGAGTTTGTGAACTCGAGGAATAAGAGGAGTCTCGACTTTTGTTATTGAGGGGCTTTATGCCCACTTGACATTTGTTGAGACTGTAACACCCTCCGTAGGGCGTCACATTTTAAAATAATAAACAAATCTTAAAACTAATTAAAATCATTTTATAAAAGCTTTGAGTTTTAAACTATGGATTTTAAAATTTCTTATTGCGGAAATACAAACTTATCGAAAATTTTAAGTAAAATGGAAATTAAATTTAACAGATTAACATACACATCACCAATCATTTCATATAAGTTAAAACGTAATATTTACAGACTCAGAGAAACAAAGAGTAAACCCAAAGACGGGTACTACCAATAGCACGGTAACAACACTAACGAGAAAAATTCAACCTACATAGCCTGTTTCTTCACCAACTGCATCTTGTTGAAACTTGAAAAACCACTCAATGACGCCGCCACCATCTTCCGAATATTGTCTCCCCTAGGGTTAAGAATGTGCTCCGCCTACTATACGACGAAGAATACAAACCAAACAAAAACAACACAGAAAGAGGTGAGATCCCCTTTCACCAAGCACCAATACGGTAGTAAAGAATAATACGAATGACAAAGTCATTCCATACACACAGATAATCACAATTATAGTCATGTTATCAATTTACAAATATTTCTACCATACATATAACCTAATAAAATAAACAGTAATAACATCATCAGGATAGACATAACAATTCATACCATATAAAATATCATAACAGTACAATAAAAATAAAGATTAAATTCAATAACAACAGCTCATAGCAGAACAAAAATACAATAATGCACAGACAAAATATAACATATAAACAATTAATATCGATATGAAAGATCACAAATAAAAATATCACGATATAACACAAATAAAGAAAACCACATAGATAAATCAATCTCACGAGATAAAATAAGATAAGAAATGGACAACTAACATAAAAATTATCAGATAAATATAAATAGAGAAAATGTAAAAACATCCAAGATATTACCAGATAAAGATAAATAGAGAAAATGGAATATTATCCAAGATATAATCAAATACACCAAACACAACCCTACTCCATGGAGCTAAACCCAAACAGATATCGAGAGAAATGACTTGCAAAATCTATTAGTACCACGGCTACTGCCCAACCAACTATTACGCGATCACACGTTGCGTCAATAGCCTACGACACTGGGAATCCACCATCCAGGCGTAGTATAGTTCACGGTCTCCCGTTGTGGCACTATAGGCAATGTACTACTAGACTTTACAAACCTCGATTAAATATAGTGAATGTCGAGTACATTAGTGTGCTATCGGTTTACCACGGCCCACGTAGCTACCAGAACTGTCCCACATGTGGGATCCCGTACACTAAAGTCTCCAAGTTCATTAGAACAATGAACCACACTACATTTATCGCATCGACAACACGATGTGATTCGTCTCGTCAACCAAAACACCAAAAATTGGTATAAAGACAAAACATAATTCCAAATATATGAAATTACGAAAATGCCCTCAAGATAAAAATATGCCCTCAATGGCAAAAAGCACATGTACGTTCACTTTTTCCCGACAAATGAAATAACCTCAAAAGCTTGTACGGGTTCACATTTTCCCGACAATGAAAAATAAAAATAAATATAGTAACGGTCAATCGCGTAGAAATTTTATCGCACTTTCATAATTCCGTCGTTTTACAAACGTTTAAAAATCGCGTAAAGATATTTTTCTGTTTTTAAAATCGCGTAGCATTTTTAATACGTTTTCTCAATCGCGTAGGATTTTTAAATCGTTTTCTTGTCCAACTTCCTTAAATAACTGTTTAAAACAGACATTAAATAATATTTAGTACTTTCAAATTACGTAGAATATTTTTCATAGCGTATCTTGTCTTTTGGACATCTTTTCTATCTTATTTATCCGTTTTTACTAAAAATTGACAAGATATTTTGTTTAATAAATTATAATAATGGTTTCCTAAATTTACCATTTAAAAGTTCTTTTCATTTTTATTAATACCAAATAATTATACTTTTGAAAATTCCTAACGTGCTTTAAAACACACGATGAGCTATAATGTTAGAAATTTTATAAAGCTATCTTGTATTTCTTCTTACAAGTAAAAACCATTAGTATTAACCTCTTAAACTTAATTCTAACTACTTTATTTCTTTAAAACTCATTGTAGAAAATTTACTTTAGCTTGTATTGCTTCTTCTTGATTGAAAATAGCTTGGAATTAATTTTTAGAAATCATGAATGTATTATTTGGCATGTTGGCGAATTTGATAAAAACTTTGCATTTGATTTCTAAATTATTTTTCACTTTTAAATACATGTTTAATCTCTTGTATTGTCTACATTGATTTAATCCTTACCCTAGAAAATAGTTTTAGAAATCAAAGTGTTGAAGTTAGACATGTTGGATGAAAATGTAAGGTTATGCCATTTAATTTCCAAATTCATTTTTCTTAATCTAAACAAATGGATATCTTACCAATTCTCTTAGGTTATTTAGGTCACCTTTTAAGAAAATTAAGAGAACATTTTGGTTCCCCATTTTAAATCATGGCCGTGAGCCTTGTTAATGTGTTCTTTGGAACACTCATGCAATCCTTGACATATTATTTGCATCCTATATATTATCATGCATTTCTAACACATGCCATATTATCAAAGCTTGTAGACATGCAAATTAAAGCTTGTAGACATGCAATTAATTACAAATATCACATAAGAAGACTACTAACAAATACACAACAACCTACTAGTAAGCACCAAATTATCAAACACACAAATAACAAACACACAAATAATTAACACATCAAAACAAGCACACCACCGAATCCTTATGGATTCTACAAGCACAACCACATATATTCCTCACCACCAACACTTGGTTGATGAGGGTAATCTCCTCTTACCTCTTGTAGAACCTCCAAGTCCTTTGTATGTCTCCTTCAAGCAAGCTTCCTCCTCCAAGAGCTCCTTGAAAACAAAGAAAACATACAATATTAATACCTAAGGCTCTAAACTAGAATAATCATGGATTAAAATCATGATTAAAACTTTAAAATGGATAGAAACATGAAGATTAAAGAATTTCACCTTCATGGTTTCAAACTTGAGCTTTGAAGAACAAGGTAGAAAATGGAAGATTTAAGAAAAACTTCCAACATGAAAGTTCCTTAGAATGGTATGGAGATTCAAGATCTATGGTCATTTAAATTTTTAGAAGCTTGGAAGAGGATTTTTGGTGATTGGCCGAATTCAAGAGGAAGAGAAAAAGGAAAGAAATTTGGTTGCTTGATCTTGGTTCTTTGAAGAAAAAGATATAGAAGAGAACAAATGAAATAAATTGATGAAGATTGTCTCCATTTGGGAGCTTTGGCCATGAACACAAAGAGAGAAAAGAAGGAAGAATATTTGAGAGTTTTGCTTGATAGCTTTGGAGAAAGATGAAGACTTGGAGAAACAAAAACAAATCTCCTTTAGATTTTCTAAGCTTTGGCCGTGAATGACCTTGAGAGTAGGTGAGAATGATATTTGTTTTGCTTCCTCCAAATGCATGGTCACAATTGCATAGGAAATAAGCATGAAATGAATTATTGAATATTGCCTTTCTTAAGGCATTCAATTGCCGTAGAAGCTAACAAGGAGAGCCACCAAAATTGACTAATTTGAAAGGCTTGGAGAGCAAGAATGATTTGAAACATTTAATATTGTTTCCTTCACTTATGCATTGCCGTAGAAGCACATGCATAAAGTCACAAAACTTGACTTGGTCTCACTTGGTTAATTAGATGAAAGATAGTAAGAATTGATTGTAATAATTGCCTCACCAATTGCTTGGCTTTGCCGTAGAGTGAAACCAAAGAAAAGCCACCAATGTTGACTTGGTTAACTAGTTGAAAGATAGGAAAGATAGAAATGTGATATTGGCTTTGCAAAAATTTGCAATTGCCGTAGAAACAACAAAGAAAAGCCACTAAATTTGACTAGTCTTTATTTGGTTAATTTGGCTTTCCAAATGAATTGTCTAAAGCTTTCTACGTAAATTCACTTTGGTGAATTAGGCTATTAGAGCAAATTTCTCACTTCCCCACCGTAGCTACATGTAATTCCAAGAAGTCCAACATTTGTTTAAAAGCTTGTTTTCTATTTGTTCTTAAAAATTCAAGCCATTAATTTTGACTAATTTCTATTGGTTAAATATTTACTAACTTGATTCTTATTGGTTGTTATTTTTGTTGACTAATTTTTATTGGTGCACATTATATTTTATAGTATACTTTAACCAATAAATAATAATTATACAATAATTACTGTTTATAAAGTCAGTATATATTGTCTAATGGGTAATAAAATATACATAGATTTTTATTTTAAACTAACAGAATAGTAATTATTATTAATCATTTTTCTTCTACTGATTGCTCTTGATGAGTCATAAAGCGAGTCATCAAAGAGAAATTTCTAAAACATGTGACTCACTACGATGAGTCAGTATGATGAGTCATCGTGGAACTGCTAGAACGGGTGAGTCGGCATGGCGAGTCGATAGATATTTTCTAGAAGCGGATGAGTCAAAGATAGATATTTTCCAAAGCAAGTGAGTCAAGCATGGCGAGTCGGCGTAGATATTTTCCAAAGCGGTGAGTCGATGCATCTTTGAGTCACCGGATCGCATCATAACCGCATCATTGGTGCATCATCAATGGTGAGTCACAGGCCGAGTCATCGAGAAGCTTCGGAACTCGGCGAGTCACCGCGGTGAGTCACAGCCGAGTCGCACTTCCGGAACCTTCTAGAAGCTGGCGAGTCATGATGTTGAGTGTCACGCCACGTGTCATCGTCCTATTGGCCCGTTGCGATGAGTCATAGCCACCAATTTTGACCAGCTCCTCATTGGTCCACGTGCACAGCACTTAAGGACTAAACGTAGGTCCCGCAAAACATTTTCGGGTCCGCTGTCACTTATTTATACTGACTAATAAAATAATATTATAATAATATAAAATTATTTTATTTGACAGTTAAATCCTAAAAATTAAAAGATTAATTTTAGGCTCATTCAGAATTGGGTTTAGTAAGATCTCCCGCCTAAATAATTAAAAACAGATTTTCCCGGTCCGAAAAATATTATTTTCCTACCCCGAGCAAATCACACAAAAAGTCCATATAAAATTACGAGACAAGATATTGATTACATTAAATCAAGAAGAAAACAATTAAAAACAAAAAAAACAAAAAAAACAAGACGTTCGGGACGTAACGATCATTTTTCCGTTTTTTCCCACAACGTAGGTAATCGTCCAAAACGTTCAAATAAAATATCCAAAGCAAGATTATATAGCTGTATATCTTTCAGAAAAATTAAAACAATGAGCTTCGAGAAAAATTTTTATTTCAATTGTCTTGAAGAAAAATACGTAAAATGATTATATAAAATACTAGACAAGATATTATACATCTGTTTTTGATACGTAAAAATTTAAAACAAGTAATTTGATAAAATTTTTATTTTACCAGTATCGAAACAAATTATGTAAAACTACCAAATAAAATAACAAACAAGATTATTTTTCTCGTATTTCATACGAGAAAAACAAGAAACAAGAAAAATAGGGACACAACGGTCTTTTACCCAAAAGTTGGGATGTTACAACACTCCCCACCAAAAAGGAATTTCGCCCTCGAAATTCGCAGCGATCTCTCGAAAGTCCTTCGTCTTGTCTTTTAATTTTCATTTTGCCACGTTACACATCCGATTAACGCCCTTGCTCCATGGATTAGCATTTTAGTGTGATTCTTCATGATTTCGAGAATAGATCAGAATGTCGTTAATAAAGATAATGACAATTCTGTCTAAGTAAAGACGAAAGATACTATCCACTACGCTTCCGCTGCATCACTCTGATCAGTACCATTTGAAATTATCCCTGACTTTGTACCGCTTCACTCTTTTGCCTTTACTTTTAACTGAAAGTGCCTCACAATCCAAGTTCTCTTTTTCAACAATACTGTATTTGATACTTATGACATAATTTTGACTAAAAACATCCTTTCTTTACAATTGCAACACACAAAAGGACATTATAAAAATTTAGAAGAAAAGGTAGAGAAATTATCTGAATTGTTATCAGACTTGTCTAACAAAGAATTTGACATTGCCTGATTTTAAGAATAAGATTTCTGGGACACCAAAGTTTTACTGAAACAATCTATAGGATATGATTAAAGATAACCAATCCATATATAAGATCACATCTATCTCGCGAAAGAGGTAGACAGTTTAGATTAACAGAAAAGATTATTTAAGGAACTAGATAATAACAATGGATTTGGTAATAAAAGCAGAAATAAATAAATCAAAAGGTAACAAAGGTATTGATAGTTCTAATCAACTCAAATAGTTAATTAGTCATAAAAGAATGAGTTAGACCAAAAGTACATTTTTCGCAATTGCGGTATATGAAAGATGTCGTGAAGACATAGAAATAAAAGATGATAGAATCATCCATACCACCGAACATATCCACTAGAGAAATTGATATGGTACGATGAATTTAAAAGTAAGCTTTTTAACTTAGACAATTCAACTGATAAGTCTAACAGAGTATGGATGGTTGGAAAAATACCCAATCCATATCTTTAAATTGCATCCGTTTTGAGAACGAAGCATACAAATTGAATCAACAGAAAAGATTCAATTATTTAATAGACTTAGGATGGTTTAAGCAACTCAAGTTCTCAACTACATGTTCTAATAACAGTAGAAACAATCAAGCCAAAAGAATAATGAAGACACAAATAATTCTAATTGACTCACACAATATATACCATAGAGAAATAGGCTACTCTCGGAATTATACAGTATAGTTAAAGAATCACCTTTTTGTGACATAATCTCCTTTGTTTAGGTCCGCAACCTAAGATGCTTTTGATCCACTTGAAGAATCGATGTTCCACTCTACTTAAGATGTCGAAGCACGTACGTTACTAACAGATGACTTCGTTTTTAGCAAGATACACTATTCAAGAAACGTCCGGCATCCTACACTTGAAAACAGATGATTTTCCTTTGATTGCACAACTCCTCGTTAGATGATCTTCCTCACACTTTCAACACGTTGGTGCAAATGTCACGGTCTAACCAAACTTGCTACCGCTAGCTTTTCCTCCACAAGATTGTTGTTGTTGTTGACTTCCCGATGATCACGAATACGTTTTCCACCGGACTTGCTTGGCCTTACGACTTCGCCTTCTTCGAGAACTAATACGGTCTAACGTTACGAAATTGCGTATTCTAAGATTTATTTCGACTTGGTCCTTCTAATCCTCGGCTATCGTTCCTCGCTGCTGAGTAATCCTCAAGTCATATTGTATTGTTTCTTCAATTATTCTTTACCTTGCTTTCATAGTTGCAGTCATATCACCGCTATCGCATCTTGCTTCCTCACGTGCACGTTTACCACGAATCATCGTCTTTCTTCAAAGACAGACGAATCATAGTATAATGGATACCAAAGTAACCATTCCAAAGAAACATTGTCTCTTTTCGGAGTCCAAGCACGAGAGTCACACAACAAAAACAAGACAAACCCAACCACAAACCCCAAAAAGACTCTAACCGTGCTCTGATACCAACTAATGTAACACCCTCCGTAGGGCGTCACATTTTAAAATAATAAACAAATCTTAAAACTAATTAAAATCATTTTATAAAAGCTTTGAGTTTTAAACTATGGATTTTAAAATTTTCTTATTGCGAAATACAAACTTATCGAAAATTTTAAGTAAAATGGAAATTAAATTTAACAGATTAACATACACATCACCAATCATTTCATATAAGTTAAAACGTAATATTTACAGACTCGAGAAAAAAGTAAACCCAAAGACGGGTACTACCAATAGCACGGTAACAACACTAACGAGAAAAATTCAACCTACATAGTCTGTTTCTTCACCAATGCATCTTGTTGAAACTTGAAAAACCACTCAATGACGCCGCCACCATCTTCCGAATATTGTCTCCCTAGGGTTAAGAATGTGCTCCGCCTACTATACGAATTCGAAGAATACAAACCAAACAAAAACAACACAGAAAGAGGTGAGATCCCTTTCACCAAGTACGATTTGGTAGTAAAGAATAATACGAATGACAAAGTCATTCCATACACACAGATAATCACAATTATAGTCATGTTATCAATTTACAAATATTTCTACCATACATATAACCTAATAAAATAAACAAGAATAACATCATCGGGATAGACATAACAATTCATACCATATAAAATATCATAACAATACAATAAAAATAAAGATTAAATTCAATAACAACAAATTTCATAGCAGAACAAAAATACAATAATGCACAGACACAAAATATAACATATAAACAATTAATATCGGATATGAAAGATCACAAATAAAAATATCACGGATATAACACAAATAAAGAAAACCACATAGATAAATCAATCTCACGGATAAAATAAGATAAGAAATGGACAACTAACATAAAAATTATCGATAAATATAAATAGAGAAAATGTAAAAATCCAAGATATTACCGGATAAAGATAAATAGAGAAAATGGAATATTATCCAAGATATAATCAAATACACCAAAACACAACCCTACTCCATGGAGCTAAACCCAAACAGATATCGAGAGAATGACTTGCAAAATCTATTAGTACCACGGCTGCCCAACCAACTATTACGCGATCACACGTTGCGTCAATAGCCTACGACAACTTTGGAATCCACCATCCAGGCGTAGTATAGTTCACGGTCTCCGTTGTGGCACTATAGGCAATGTACTACTAGACTTTACAAACCTCGATTAAATATAGTGAATGTCGAGTACATTAGTGTGCTATCGGTTTACCACGGCCCAAATGGAGCTACCAACTCGTCCACATGTGGGATCCCGTACACTAAAGTCTCCAAGTTCATTAGAACAATGAACCACACTACATTTATCGCATCGACAACACGATGTGATTCGTCTCAAATCAACCAAAACACCAAAAATTGGTATAAAGACAAAACATAATTCCAAATATATGAAATTACGAAAATGCCCTCAAGATAAAAATATGCCCTCAATGGCAAAAAGCACATACGGGTTCACTTTTTCCCGACAAAAAATAACCTCAAAAGCATGCGGGTTCACATTTTCCCGACAAATGAAAAAAAAAATAAATATAGTAACGGTCAATCGCGTAGAAATTTTATCGCACTTTCATAATTCCGTCGTTTTTACAAACGTTTAAAAATCGCGTAAAGATATTTTTCTGTTTTTAAAATCGCGTAGCATTTTTAATACGTTTTCTCAATCGCGTAGGATTTTTAAATCGTTTTCTTGTCCAACTTCCTTAAATAACTGTTTAAAACAGACAGAAATAATATTTAGTACTTTCAAATTACGTAGAATATTTTTCATAGCGTATACTGTCTTTTGGACATCTTTTCTATCTTATTTATCCGTTTTTACTAAAAATTGACAAGATTTTTGTTTAATAAATTATAATAATGGTTTCCTAAATTTACCATTTAAAAGTTCTTTTCATTTTTATTAATACCAAATAATTATACTTTTGAAAATTCCTAACGTGCTTCAAAACACACGATGAGCTATACGTTAGAAATTTTATAAAGCTACTGTATTTCTTCTTACAGTAAAAACCATTAGTATTAACCTCTTAAACTTAATTCTAACTACTTTATTTCTTTAAAACTCATTGTAGAAAATTTACTTTAGCTTGTATTGCTTCTTCTTGATTGAAAATAGCTTGGAATTAATTTTTAGAAATCATGAATGTATTATTTGGCATGTTGGCCGAATTTGATAAAAACTTTGCATTTGATTTCTAAATTATTTTTCACTTTTTAAATACATGTTTAATCTCTTGTATTGTCTACATTGATTTAATCCTTACCCTAGAAAATAGTTTTAGAAATCAAAGTGTTGAAGTTAGACATGTTGGATGAAAATGTAAGGTTATGCCATTTAATTTCCAAATTCATTTTTCTTAATCTAAACAAATGGATATCTTACCAATTCTCTTAGGTTATTTAGGTCACCTTTTAAGAAAATTAAGAGAACATTTTGGTTCCCCATTTAAATCATGGCCGTGAGCCTTGTTAATGTGTTCTTTGGAACACTCATGCAATCCTTGACATATTATTTGCATCCTATATATTATCATGCATTTCTAACACATGCCATATTATCAAAGCTTGTAGACATGCAAATTAAAGCTTGTAGACATGCAATTAATTACAAATATCACATAAGAAGACTACTAACAAATACACAACAACCTACTAGTAAGCACCAAATTATCAAACACACAAATAACAAACACACAAATAATTAACACATCAAAACAAGCACACCACCGAATCCTTATGGATTCTACAAGCACAACCACATATATTCCTCACCACCAACACTTGGTTGATGAGGGTAATCTCCCTCTTACCTCTTGTAGAACCTCCAAGTCCTTTGTATATCTCCTTCAAGCAAGCTTCCTCCTCCAAGAGCTCCTTGAAAACAAAGAAAACATACAATATTAATACCTAAGGCTCTAAACTAGAATAATCATGGATTAAAATCATGATTAAAACTTTAAAATGGATAGAAACATGAAGATTAAAGAATTTCACCTTCATGGTTTCAAACTTGAGCTTTGAAGAACAAGGTAGAAAATGGAAGATTTAAGAAAAACTTCCAACATGAAAGTTCCTTAGAATGGTATGGAGATTCAAGATCTATGGTCATTTAAATTTTTAGAAGCTTGGAAGAGGATTTTTGGTGATTGGCCGAATTCAAGAGGAAGAGAAAAAGGAAAGAAATTTGGTTGCTTGATCTTGGTTCTTTGAAGAAAAAGATATAGAAGAGAACAAATGAAATAAATTGATGAAGATTGTCTCCATTTGGGAGCTTTGGCCATGAACACAAAGAGAGAAAAGAAGGAAGAATATTTGAGAGTTTTGCTTGATAGCTTTGGAGAAAGATGAAGACTTGGAGAAACAAAAACAAATCTCCTTTAGATTTTCTAAGCTTTGGCCGTGAATGACCTTGAGAGTAGGTGAGAATGATATTTGTTTTGCTTCCTCCAAATGCATGGTCACAATTGCATAGGAAATAAGCATGAAATGAATTATTGAATATTGCCTTTCTTAAGGCATTCAATTGCCGTAGAAGCTAACAAGGAGAGCCACCAAAATTGACTAATTTGAAAGGCTTGGAGAGCAAGAATGATTTGAAACATTTAATATTGTTTCCTTCACTTATGCATTGCCGTAGAAGCACATGCATAAAGTCACAAAACTTGACTTGGTCTCACTTGGTTAATTAGATGAAAGATAGTAAGAATTGATTGTAATAATTGCCTCACCAATTGCTTGGCTTTGCCGTAGAGTGAAACCAAAGAAAAGCCACCAATGTTGACTTGGTTAACTAGTTGAAAGATAGGAAAGATAGAAATGTGATATTGGCTTTGCAAAAATTTGCAATTGCCGTAGAAACAACAAAGAAAAGCCACTAATTTGACTAGTCTTTATTTGGTTAATTTGGCTTTCCAAATGAATTGTCTAAAGCTTTCTATGTAAATTCACTTTGGTGAATTAGGCTATTAGAGCAAATTTCTCACTTCCCCACCGTAGCTACATGTAATTCCAAGAAGTCCAACATTTGTTTAAAAGCTTGTTTTCTATTTGTTCTTAAAAATTCAAGCCATTAATTTTGACTAATTTCTATTGGTTAAATATTTACTAACTTGATTCTTATTGGTTGTTATTTTTGTTGACTAATTTTTATTGGTGCACATTATATTTTATAGTATACTTTAACCAATAAATAATAATTATACAATAATTACTTGTTTATAAAGTCAATATATTGTCTAATGGGTAATAAAATATACATAGATTTTTATTTTAAACTAACAGAATAGTAATTATTATTAATCATTTTTCTTCTACTGATTGCTCTTGATGAGTCATAAAGCGAGTCATCAAAGAGAAATTTCTAAAACATGTGACTCACTACGATGAGTCAGTATGATGAGTCATCGTGGAACTGTCTAGAACGGGTGAGTCAGCATGGCGAGTCAGCGTAGATATTTTCTAGAGCAGATGAGTCAGCATAGATATTTTCCAAAGCGGTGAGTCAGCATGGCGAGTCAGCGTAGATATTTTCCAAAGCGGTGAGTCGACATCTTTGAGTCACCGATCGCATCACAACGCATCATTGGTCGCATCATCAATGGTGAGTCACGGCCGCGAGTCATCGAGAGAAGCTTCGAAGCGGCGAGTCACTGCGGTGAGTCACGGCCGAGTCGACTTCGGAACCTTCTAGAAGGCTGCGAGTCATGATCTTGAGTGTCACGCCACGTGTCATCGTCCTATTGGCCCGTTGCGATGAGTCATAGCCACCAATTTTGACCAGGCTCCTCATTGGTCCACGTGCACTGACACTTAAGGACTAAACGTAGGTCATAAAACATTTTCGGGTCCGTTTGTCACTTATTTATCTTGACTAATAAAATAATATTATAATAATATAAAATTATTTTATTTGTGATTAAATCTAAAAATTAAAAGATTAATTTTAGGCTCATTCATTCAATTGGGTTTAGTAAGATCCCCGCCTCGAATAATTAAAAACAGATTTTCCCGGTCCGGAAAAATATTATTTTCCTACCCCTTGAGCAAATCACACAAAAAAGTCCATATAAAATTACAGACGGTATTATCGGACATTAAATCAAGAAGAAAACAATTAAAAACAAGCAAAAACGAGCAAAAACGATGCGTTCGGGACGTAACGGTCATTTTTCTTTTTTTTCCCACAACGTAGGTAATCGTCCAAAACGTTCAAATAAAATATCCAAAGAAGATTATATAGGCTGTATATCTTTCGAAAAAAATTAAAACAAGAATTCGAGAAAAATTTTTATTTCAACTGTCTTGAAGAAAAATACGTAAAATGATTATATAAAATACTAGAGGCAATATTATACATCTGTTTTTGATACTGAGAAAAATTTAAAACATAATTTGATAAAATTTTTATTTTCTTGTATCGAAACAAATTATGTAAAACTACCAAATAAAATAACAAACAGTATTATTTTTCTGTATTTCATACAGAAAAACAAGAAACAGTAAAATAGGGACACAACGGTCTTTTACCCAAAAGTTGGGATGTTACAGAGACACCATTCAGGTTGTTACCAGTATGGACTAGTCATATTAAGAGAATTTATCCCTCCTTGTGATTAATTCATGAATTGGGTCATTGTCTTTCGAGATAGGGGCAATCTGGGGACCACGACTTTATAGAAGTTTACGTTCGTCCTAAAAAACCTTACACCGATAGATTGAATATAATGATTACCAAACTTAGAGTCATAACCGTTAGGAAATCCAATCCTTAGGTTCCACATAACTAGGATACAAAGGGAGCGTACTTCTTCTTTTCCATATAACTAGGATACAAAGGGAGCGTACTTCTTCTTTATCTATCATTTTCTTATGTCATTCATTCTTGCATTTTTTTTAAAAAAATCAACATAAAAAAAGGAAGAAAATACATCATCTTGCATTACATGGCATTTCCTTGCATTCTAAAAAAAAATCTTTCCTTTTCATGGCATTCCTAGCATTTTCTTAAAAAATTAAAAATAAAAATACATTACCTTACATTTTCATAACATTCTTACCATTCTTAAAAAAAATCTTGCATTTTCATGGCATTAATAACATTTTTTTTTTAAAAAAAGATACATTATCTTGCATTTTCACATCATTTCTAACATTTTCTTAAAAAAAATAGGAAAAAAAAGATATCATCTTGCATTTTCATGGAATCCTTAGCAAAAAAAAAACATCATGCATTCTTGTATATGTTCACTTTAAAAAAATAAAAAAATAAAAAAAATAAAAAAAAAGTTTTTATAATTTAATATTAACATTCTTTTTCAAAAAAAAAACTTGAACTATTGTGCTTCTGAGGAAAATGAATGGCAATAAAACACAAGATAATGAGACGGAATTGTAAACAACATTCATGCAAATGATTAAGAGAGATCCGGGTTAAGAAGTATATGAAGTAAGGAAAGATTGGATTGAATAAATGAAGGACATGCGAGAATGTAAAGAGCAAAGGTAGAGTTGGGGTCGGATGAATTAAATGGGAGCTTAACATACTCATGGATGACAATGACTCAGTAATCCATCAGGTTGTATCAGATATTTCTATACATGCTCATACTTATCTAGAATGAGAGCAAATGCTTACAAGGGAAACCTCAGAAAATTCAACTGAATGATGATTTATTTGTCAACTATTGAGAATGAACAGTACTTTGCAATCCTCCAACACTGGGGAATTTCTGAGTGATTAGTATTCTGATTTGTTTATCAAGTTGTTACCACAAAATGATGGTACTGACCTCATACTTGTTCAATCATTTGGGTTTTGAACTTTTGTAAACTTTCTTGAAGCATTAATGTAATGGATTTGCATGAATCTCAACATATCTTGTTTCCTTTTCCTATGTTCTTGGCACTCATGTTCTTGTCATGCCTTTCTTGTCTTTCTTTTTTTTTTCCTTTACTTGCTTTCTTTTGGTTCAGATCCCATGGGACTCTTGTATTATAAAAGTTTTGGTTCATAAAGCCCACATGTGTAGGTATTATTTGCAAAAAATAAAAAAGACAAAAAAGATGTGAAAAAAAAGAATTAAAAAAAGAAAAAGAAAAATAAAAGGGAGCAAGTGGGAAATCACTCGGTGTGCATTAACCTTTTGTTTCTAAATTAATTTTTTTTTAAAATGAGCAATCAAGATTTGAAAATGAAGATTGGTCATCTTTCTCTCTCCTTCACAAGAATTCATCTTTATTATCCTTTGTTTCACCATTTTGAGCTTAAAAATTTTCTTTAAAAAACATTGGACAAGGATTACCCCTATACTAGGGGATAGCACAAAACAAAGATTGATTGTCATGGTGACTATTTTGAAGCATAATGGAACAAGAGAAAAGAAAGAAAAAGTGAAAGGGGACATAGAGTAAAAAAAAGATGAAAAATTAAAAAAAACAAAAAAAAGGGGAAAGAAAGAAGAAAAAAAAATGAAAGAGGTCATGACAAATGTGAATGATTGAAGTTAAAAGTGAAGGGGAAGAAATGGAGAACAATAAGAGAATAGTGTGCTTGAAAGCGCAAAAATAGTTGACAAAGTTTAATTTTGAACAAGGATCTTTGGTCCTATTCAACCTTTAAACACTTGCATGAGTCTTATATCTTTTATTTCATAACCACTAACCTTGACCATGTTACAATTCTTAAAAAGTCCATTCTGACTAATGAATGATTGCTTTTATTTTCATTAACTTCAATTTTCAAACAAAAGGTTCATGCTCTTCCCAGTTTTCAATTCCTTGCTCTTATAAAACAAAAAAAAAAGAAAAAAAAGGAAGAAGAGGAAAATATGAGGTACTTACTAGTCCTACACTAAGGCAAATCTTTTGATCACTAGGGCGAGTTTTTGCCTTATTCAATTCAATCATACACTGGGGTAAATCTCTCCTTGGTTCAGATTGGTGACAAATTTCTACCCTATTTAATTTGACTCCAAACTGGGACATTTTTTTCCCTGGTTCAATTTGACCTACGCTAGGGCAAGTCTTTTGGTCATTAGGCCAAGTTTCTACCCTATTTAATTCAATTCTACACTAGGGCAAATCTTTTGATCACTAGGACAAATTTCTACCCTATTCAATTCAATTCTGCACTGGGGCAAATCTCTCTCTAGTTCAGTTTGGTGACAAATTTCGACCCTGTTCAATTCGACTCCAAACTGGGATATTTTTTTTCTTGGTTCAATTTGACCTACGCTAGGGCAAGTCTTTTGGTCATTAGGGCGAGTTTTCGCCTAATTAAATTCAGTTCTACACTTGAGTAAATTTCTCTTTCGTTCAATTTAGCTTGATGTACATGCTCAGTAAAAAGAAATCATTGTCCATAATACCTAGTAAGCAACTAAAGATCATTTTCATAAAGGTCAAACCAATCCGTATTGGGGTAACACCACTTTGAATCTCATACCATTGTTTGTGTGTTTTTCCATATATTCATCCTTTGTAAATACCATTTTTGCAGTCAAACTTCCAAGAACAATCTAGAAGTTGTTCGCTTCTTTTCTGTTGTACTTTTGAATCCATGAGTGCCTATTACGTACTGCTTTAGGTAAGGTGAACATAAGTACAACACTATGATTTAACTATCTAATGGTAATTTCTTGATGAACAATTCAGATCGAAAAGAACTTAGAAGTTCCAATTGAAGGGAAAAAGGATATCCCAAGGAATAATCCAGAAACAAGAGGTACTCGAGCAAAAAAGATGAAAGTCAATTTTTCAAAGAAAGCACAAAAGAAGAACATAAAAGTGGGTTTAGTTGCATAAACTTTTTTGAGGAAGTACATGGTTTAAGAAAATCTTAATTTTACTAAGAGACCTTTTAAAGATATATTTATTTGTCTATTGAGAAAATTCCAAATCTCTGGCTTGATGAAATTCCAAGCCCATGGCCTGACACAAAAAAAAAATTCAGGTCCTTGGCCTGATAGTGTGTCAAAAACAAAAAAAAAAGGATGAAAAAACACATAAAATTCCAAGTTCTGATTTGATGACTTTACAAAACTCTAGGTATATGGCTTGAAAATAAAAATCCAAGCCCTTGGCTTGATGGCTTTACAAAATTCCAGATCCTTGGCCTAATGGTGTGTCAAAAAAAATAAAAATAAAAAATTCTAAGTCTTCGGCTTGATGGCTTTACAAAGTTTCAGGACTATGACCTGATGTGATGTAAAAAAAAAAGGTTTCCAAGTCCTTAACTTGACAAATTCACAAAATTCCAAGTTTATAGCCCGATGAGATGTCCAAAAAAAAAGAAAAATAAAAATAAGAAAAAAATGATAAGAAAAAAGAAAAAGAAAAGAAGAACAAATAAAAAAATAAAAAAAGAAGAAAAAAAAGAAGAAAAAAGAGAAGAAAAAATGAAGAAAAAAGGAGAAAAAAAGAGAAGAAGATGAAGAAGAAGAAAAAAAAAGAAAATCAAGAGGATTTCAAGTCAACCGAAGAGTCTGATGAAGAGAAATACGTGAACAAGAGTTTGATTGGTCAAAGCTTTCCAAGATCATCATTGGTTCAGATGACTTCTAATAAATAAATAAAAAAATGAAAAAAAATGTAAGATAAAGAGAAAAAAAAAGAGAGAAAAGAAAAAGATTTTAATTCCTTATTTAACTAGCACAAATTTTTCGGTCATTTATTTTGAGCGCATTGACTCCATGCATTTTAAATTTCTGTCAATTCTTTGAGTGCATCAGCTCCATGCATTTTAAATTCTTTAGAGCGCATTGACTCCATGCATTTTAAATTTCTATTATTTGCTTTGAGCGCATTGACTTCATGCATTTTAAATTCCTATCATTTATTTTGAGCGCATCGGCTCACTACATTTTAATTTCTTTTGGGCGCATCGATTCCATGTATTTAAATTTCCTGTCATTTACTTTTGAACGCATCAGCTCCATGCATTTTAAATTTCTGTCATTTACTTTTGAACGCATTGGCTCCTTGCATTTTAAATTCATGTCATTTATTTTGAGCGCATCGACTCTATGCATTTTAAATTTCTGTCATTTATTTTGAGCGCATTAGCTCCATGCATTTTAAATTCCTGTCATTTATTTTGAGCGCATCTGATCCTTACTTTTTAAATTCCTCTAATTTACTTTTTGAGCGCATTGACTCTATGCATTTTAAATTCCTATCATTTATTTTGAGCGCATCATCGGCTCCCTGCATTTTAATTTCTTTGATCGCATCGGTTTCATGCATTTTAAATTTCATTCATTTATTTTGAGCGTATCGACTTCATGCATTTTAATTTTCTGTCATTTATTTTGAGTGCATCAGCTCATTGCATTTTCAATTCCTGTCAATTCTTTTGAGCATATCGGCTCTATGCATTTTAAATTTCTGTCAATTCTTTTGAGCGCATTGGCTCCTTGCATTTTAAATTCCTGTCATTTACTTTTGAGCGCATCAGTTCCTGTCATTTGCTTTTGAGCACATTGACTCCATGCATTTTAAATTCTTATCATTTACTTTTGAGCACATTAGCTCCATATCAACTCCTGTCATTTTACCTTTTGAGTGCATCGACTCCTTGTAGTTTAAATTCTTGTCATTTACCTTTTGAGCGCGTCGGCTTTTGTTATTTACTTTTGAGCACATCAGCTCTTCTCATTTTATTGTTCTCACATTGTTTTGCATTTATCATCTTATGCATTATAGGACAAAATTGAAGTTCATGTCTTTACTCATTTCTTACGATGATAATATGAAAAACTACAGTTTTTCTTTTATCTAGTAAGAAACAAGTAAAGAGGGACAATTATGAACACCCAATTTTGTCCGAACCTCAAAAAAAGAAGAAAAAGAAAAGAAAAGATGAAAAAAATAAATAATTGTCAACTTTCTTGACCGAATTCTCTAATTATGTCTTAGTTCATTCAATTTTATCACTTTGTCTTATTTTGTTTTGAATGTAAAAAAAATAAAAAAAAGGGTGATGATGGTCTCGGTTGTTAAAAAAAATCAACTTTGCAGCTTGCTTGTTTACACAATTTCACTATGCACTGCACAATTTCACTCTGCACACACTCAACCCCCACATTGACATTTCCACTACAAAACACGACACTGTCTGCACTCTAACGAGATAAAAGACAAACACAAGCAATCATAGTGAAAGAGGATCTTGGCAGCAAAAAAGACATCTCTATTCTTTGAGATCCCACCGTAGCCTTCTTAGGGGACTTGAACCAAGCCACATTGATCATTCTCATTTTCACCATCTTCATCTTTAACCTCCTTCACTCCCACCACGTCACCCTCACCATCTTCACCTAACAACCACCATGAACCCACACAACTACAAGCCTCCATGAACCAATGCCAAAGCCTTCAACCTCCATAGCCATCTCAAACAACCTTCCATCCAAACCACCACCTGAGGCCACTGTCTTCATTGCGTTTCGCCACTCCACCAGAGCCCGCACCTCACCGTCAACCCGCATCCAACATCACAACCCGTGAGCCACTACACACCGCGACTCGGACTACCGCACCGTCCAGAACACTGCTATTGAGCCGTCGAATCGGACCCGTTGTCGTTCCCCAAGACCCAAATCTGTACCAACTAGAACTGAAAAGACCCACAACCAGTAGCCCCATGCTCGGATCTGCGCGACTAGGCACCTCGACCCGCCATCGCGTCCGCACTCATCAAGCCCCACCATACGAACCGTGCCAGCTGCCGTCTTCACCAACCCAACAGTGCCCAGATCTGGTCAGCCGTGCCACCAGACCACCACGCGTCATTGCAAGCTACCGCGCCTGCTATAGCTGAATCGGTTGGCACCCACAAGCTCTTTTTTTTCTTTTGCTCTGTCTCGTTTCCTTTTTTTTGCAGAGACTAAAAAGTCTCTCTCCTTTCTTTTTGAATTGCTACTTTCATTTTTTTTTTTAGTTTGGGCCACTGAAACATAGGAAGTCCATAAAAAAAATTAAAAAAAAGAGAGTAGAAAACTAAGAAACATAAAGCAAAAAAAAAAAAAGAAGGGTTGGCATTAGAGGAGTGTTTTAATTAGTAGGCTGAATTTCTTGTTTTTTGGGGTTAAGGTTAGTTTGCTTAGTAGTTTAGAGACTTAGTGAAAAATAAATTAAAAAATGTAGGGACAAATATAAATAGGATTAGATAATAAAAATAAAAGATACCAAAAAAAATCAAAAATGAAAAAATGCCAAAAAAATGGGAAAAGAAAAAAAATATACATAAAAATGAAAATAAAAAATTAATAAAAAAAGAAAAAGCCAAAAGGTGATAAAAGATATTTTTTGTGGATTGGGTTGATTTTTATTTGATTATCTTGTCTGTTTGTGGATTGTGCCTCACTTTTATGCCTGTTGACATGTTGCTTGAATTAATCCATTGTTGACAATTTGACTTTAAAAGCCTGAAGTTTTTTTTTTAATTAAAATTAACTAACTCACACTTATTTTCTAAAGAACTACATGACTTTGAGTTCCTCATTGCACCCAGGGATACGTAGGAGCAGAATTTATATTCTGTCAAGCAAAAAATTAAATTTTCATAATTTGCTTGTTTCTTTTCTTTCATTTCTTTTAAGAAAAAATATAAAATAAAAATAGTTACAATGTTTTTAAGAGAAGTAAAATAAACATATTTGAGATTATCAAGTTTTGCACAACTGACTTAAGGTATTGTCTTAGGACGGGTGTGATAGGGGTACTGTGGGATTAAGTTTCTATCATTCCCTATACATAATCGACTCCTGAATCTGATCTGGTTTTCAAAGACTATTTTCTAAGAAAGGTTTTTCAATTTTTTCCAATTTAAATAAAATTGGTGGCGACTTCATTTTCATCTTTAAAATCCTGTAAGTTGCTATTTCACCGCGATCACAGTCACTACAACTGGAAAAGCGTTGTTCTTACCAAGAAAAGCATACTTGAGATTAGAGGGAAGCGACTTTAATTCGAGCTTTGGTGGTTCCTCTTTAACTGCATCCTCATTCTTCAGCTCTTCTTTCTGCAAGTTTAGATGAGGAAAGATTGATAGAGCCTCCAAATTTGCTATGCATTCAAGTATCTCTGATGCTGCCTCCTCATCATCATCCACTGAGGTATTGGAGTTAACTAACACTATTTTGAGTGGAGATGGTGGAAGGCTCTGCTCTAATGCTTTATTGACTAAAGAATCAATCATGTCCACTTCAAGACAATATTCTTCCTCCATAGGATGTCTCATTGCCTCAAGACACTGAAGGTGACCTTCTCATCTTGCACTCTCAACATGTGCTTGCCTTGTTGCACATCAATTAATACTCTTCCAGTTACAGAGAAAGGTCTGCCCAGAATAAGAGGGATGTTTGCATCTTCTTCTATATCTTGAACCACAAAATCAGCTAGAAAAATGAACTTATCCACCTTAATTAACACATCTTCGACTATACCGTAAGGGTGTTTAACAGATCGATTTGCTAGTTGAAGAGAAATTATTGTTGATTTTACCTTTTTGGTGTGGTGTGAATTGTGATTAAAATTTAGAACAAAATTCAGTTGCCAAGTTCCACCAAAAATATATAAAAACCTTGCAACCAGTTGTAGTTAGCAATGATCGATCCATAGAGAACTAATTCAATTAACACTAAAAACTAAATCCCAATTTAAACTCTAAAAATAATAAATAGTAAAAAGGGGGTTTGTTTGTTAAAACTATAAAAAGGAATTAAATTGAAAGCAACAACAGTAAATATGATTTGAATTACCAATTAAAAGATATTGGTTAAGAGATGGAATCTACCACTAGATTTATATGATCATACTAACCTACATATCCTTTATACTAACATAACCAATTATGTTTTCATATGATTATGAGATTAGTTCTCTGTTTTCCTTAAGTTTTAGTTAATTTAGCCACTGCTCAAATCAAGCCCTAATCATTAGTTAATTGTAAAATAACCGCTCTTATACCTAATTAATGATTGCATTAAGATTTAGAAAACCAATCACACTAAGGTCCAATCATACACCGAGATTGAATTACTCAGATCACATGTTTCACTAATCATACCACTATAACTATGCATAGCAATAATAGTTTTACTACTTTCGAAAATAGTGAAGAGTATAAAAACTTTTATACCGAATTAAGAACAGAAACATATGAATAAGAACATAATTGTATTGAATATAAAGGAATACGTAGGATTCATATAATCAAAACTAGAGTTTCACATTCCCTTAACCAAACAAGAAACTTAGCCATACATGGCAAATTCAAAATCAAAAGAATAACATAAGAAAAATATCATCCAAAATAACAGAAGATAAGAAAACTAAAGATTAAACTAGTTTCCAAAGAGCGAGGTTGATTGATCTTCGATTGCTCGAACCCGAGTTTCTAATCCTTGATCGAATCTCCCTCTTTCTTGTTCATCGTAATTCCTTAAGTTCCTTGACGGTTTCCAGTCCAAAGATCCCCTTTTTTGAACCCTCAATAATTCTATTTATAACTTTGGATACCTGACGCTTCAATCAGATTGAAATCTGATTTCCTGATTCGCAGACACGGGCCGTGTCTGATGACACGTCCTACCCCGTGTCTGAGTCTGTCAACGCAATTCCAACTGGATTTAAAGGCAGAGAGGAACACGACATACCCCGTGTCTGGGGACATGGGCCGTGTTGTTAGGCAAGCTCAAAATTGGATTCAACTTGTGATACCAGAAAAGGACATGGCCCACCCCATTTCTTGGGACACAGGCAATGTCATTTGTTGTTGCCCAAAACTGAGAATACATGACATGCCAAAGAATAACACGGCCCACTTTGTGTCTAAGGACACAGGCCGTGTCTTCTAGTTTCTTCATTCTTGGTCTTTTCTCTTTGAGGACTCCATCATTCAACGATTTCCTGCAAGGCACAACTCAATTAATGATCACTTATAATCACATTTAAGCATAATTTCACAATAAAGATCCGATTAAGCTTGAAATCTAGAAACTTAGCTAAATGCTAACAATTAAGCACAAGTGGAGTCTAATTAAATCAGACTTAAAGCACTTAGAGTGTAGAAATAATTAACTGATCAAACACCCCCACACTTAGCCTTTTGCACTCCTGGGCAAAAACATAAGACCAAACCATAGAACAAGGAAAGACAAAACAAATTCAAAACCTAAAAACTTTAAAAGACTCAATTTCCAATGATATTCAAGAAAGGCAAAAGTTTGTAAGCAAGAAGAGCAAGAAAAGATTCAAGGGATCAAAATATTCAAGAGATAACAATTCTTCACATCTCAAACCAATAAACAAGGTATCTTCAATTTGCAAAAAAAATTTTAATTAAGAATGATAGATCCTCACAAGATACACTCTTAATTTCTCAAGTGTTTACAAGGTAAGTATTTCACTCAATTCAACCCATGAAAAATGCACTACCATAAGCTTACTTATCTTCTACTTCTCAACTACTCAAACACATGCACACACAAATCAAGAGGACTTTATTCAAGGTTGTAATGGGGTCAAGATAATGGCAGGAAATAATATGAATGTGGCAAGATAAGTACCTGAGAGAATCAAAGAACATTGGGGAGGAACTCAATTGACAAACATGAAATTTAATCCCCCCAAATCTATATAATGCACATTCTCTTTACATATTTTTTTCCTTTTTCTTTCTTTTCTTTTACAACCTTTCTTCCATTTATTCTTTTTCTTTACATTTTTTTCTTCCACCAACACTTTGCATATTGCACATCAATTTGCACAACCCCCACACTTGTCCTATTAAATACTTACAAGCAAAAGAGCTCCTCTAATGAAATTGAACCAATGCTCTCCTATTCCTTAAGGTAAGGTAAAAACATGATTTTTCACATAAGGCATGTAATGAGCTAAAACAAAGGATAAGTAAATAGGCTCAAGGAGCTTAATCAAAGGAAAATGATGCAAGGTTGGCTATTTGGCCAAAGAAGTTCATCAAGAAAGAAGGTCTCAATCATGTTCATGCATGAAAGTGAAAAAGTAGCCTAAAAAAAATCAAAGCAAATTCTAAAGTGATCAATTGACATGAGTGAAAATCACACAAGAAAGAGAAGAATGACATAAATGCTAAATCCATCTATCAATAGGCTCAAAATATCACAAGGTATGCATCTATCAATCTTAGCCCACCAATCAAACATTCAAAACTAAGCATGTCAAATTCAAGATGGAAGAAGAAATTTATAAATCATAACCTTGAATATTAATTGCTTCAAACTCATAAACTTCACAAATTTCAAAACATCATTGGAAAGTAATTAAAAACACAAAATTTTTGTAAATTCCTCCCGCATACTTAAATTCTACGTTGTCCTCAATGTAAAGCTTAAAGACTTTCTCCAAGGTCCTATTGCTTAAAGTGTAATGACCAACTTATGCTTGAGCAGCATGAAAGCTTCCACCAGGGTTCCATTGGCCTTCCTTAATTTCCTTGGATTCACCACTGGAATGCAATATGT
The DNA here is from genome assembly GCA_029884605.1 of Ormosia emarginata. NCBI lineage: Eukaryota > Viridiplantae > Streptophyta > Magnoliopsida > Fabales > Fabaceae > Ormosia > Ormosia emarginata. Next base: position 7,263,085 of record JAQQTP010000031.1, on the reverse strand, counting down.
TTACTTTATCGACTCCATTTTCATTGGTTATGTTGGACATGGTCGAAAAACAAAATCCACCACAATAGTGACTGTCATCCGATACTATTCTCTTTTCTCTAAAAAATTTTCAATGGCCTGCAACTCCACCTTCCTATGTGTTTCAGATTCTGCAACTGCATTAAGAACATTGCTGATAGACCCTTTAGTACCATCAGCTGTTGTGTAATCTATAGAAATAAAATCATCATTTCTCAAGAATGTAGAAGTCTCAGCACAAATAGCACATGTTATATCATTATCACAATCAGAACATGAATGACAATGGATAGAATCAATAAAATCAATAAAATCAAGGAATCATCACATAACTCATCATAAGTTTCCTCAACTAAATCAGTAATTAAATCAATATTAAAAATAGAATGCTCCTCTATGGGATACTGCTTCATAGCATCAAAAATGTTAAACTGAACAATAGAGTCTCCAAACTCCATGGATAGAGTCCCTGCATGTACATCTATTTTGGTCATTGCTGTTTTGAGGAATGACCTCCCTAAAATGAGTGGAGCCTTGTTGGATGGTGACTCTCCCTCCATTTCTAGAACATAAAAATTTGTAGGAAAGATTAGCTCATCAACCTTTACCAATACATCTTCAATTAACCTGGTTGGATACGCATTGCTTCTATTAGCCAACTAAATCACAACACCTGTAGAATGCAAAGGGCCAAGTCCAAGAGAATTAAAAACAAACATAGGCATTACATTAATAGAAGCGCCTAAATATAGCATGGCATGCTCAAATTTGTAATTGCCTATAACACATGAAATTGTAAAAGTCCCTGGATCCTTACATTTCTGAGGCATAGGCTAAATGAGGGCTGAAACATTTTGGTTCATATTAATTCTCTCATTACCCTTCAGTTGTCTCCTTTGGGTGCATACTTCCTTAAGAAACTTCGCATATTTCATGATTTGCTTGATTGCATCCAGCAATAGAATATTGACTTCCACTTTTCTGAAAGTCTCAAGAAAATCTTTATCCTTCTTAGCCTCATCTCTCTTAGTCTTAACCGACCTACTAGGGAATGGAGCCTTAGTGACATACTTAGGAAGGGATGCAACATTACTTACCTTGGGGACCTTAGAGTTTTTCCTTTCCTCATTTACCTCATTTGGCTTTTGATCCTTCTCTTTAGTGACTTGTAGGGGAAGTGGAGGTTCATCTAACCTCTTCCCATTGTGCAATGTGACAACACTAACATTTTCCCTCGGATTCACTTCTGGTTGTGAAGGAAGTCTCCCAGAAAGTTGGCTCTAAACCTTGTTGATTTCTGTGGCTAATTGCCCCACTTGGTTCTGAAGGTTATTGATGGTGGCCCTTATTTCTTGTTTAAATTAAATGTTATTATTGGTCATTTGCCTCATTAACTCCTCCAGTGAAGGCTCAAGTTGCCTAGGAGCTTGAGCTTGTTGTTGCCTCTATTAAAATCATGGAGGCCCATAGGCTGGAGATTGATTTTGGGGTTGTTTTCTATAGCTAAAGTTGGGATGATCCTTCTACCTTGGATTATATGTATTAGAGTAGGGATTGTAATTTTTGGAAGGTCCAGAATATCTCTCTGCTACCTTTACCTCCTCATTTGTATCCTCTTATAAGGTGGGACACATATCAGTGGGATGTCCAGAAGAACAACAAATCCCACAAGCATTTATTAGGGCTCTCCCATTATCCATTAACCACTAAATCATGGTAGTCAACTGAGTCATTTGTTACTGCAAACTAGTTGTTTCTGTCTCTTTAACTACTCTAACTCTGGTGTCATTTCAAGTGAAAAATTATTGAGTGTGCGCAGCCATTCTTGAGATCAAGTTTCTAGCTTCTTGGGGAGTCGTATCAACCAAAGCTCCTCCACTAGCAGCATCAATCATGTTGTGGTCCATAACTAGCAAACCCTCATAGAAATACTTAATCAGAAGTTGCTTACTAATTTGATGTTAAGGGTAACTAGTATACAACCTCTTAAACCTCTCCCAATAGTCATGAAGTGATTCTCCATGCCTTTGTTAGATACCGCAAATTTCTTTTTTGATAGTTGTGGCCTTCGAGGTAGGGAAGTATTTGTCTAGGAAAGCTCGAGCCATGTCCTGCCATGAATTAATGGATCCAGGTGGCAAATAATATAGCCACTCATTTGCAGAATCTTTCAATGAGAAGGGAAAAGCTCCGAGCTTGACTTGTTCTATAGAAATTCCTACAAGCTTCATGCTGGAACAAACCACATGTATCTCTTTTAGATGCTTGTTAAGATCCTCCCCAACTAATCCATTGAAAGATGGTAAAAAGTGGATTAGGCCAAATTTTAACTCAAATGCCCTTTCAGTTTCTGGGATTTCTATGCAAAGAGGTTGTTGGTCCAAATCCATAGCACCCAACGCCTTTAAAGTATTTTCTGCATCACCGCTTCTTCAGATGTTTCTGAAGATATCTCAAAACTGGATGAATCTATATGATGAGTAGCTTCGACATCAGCAGGTATGAATTGAAGAGGAAACTATGAACTGACTTGTTCAAAGTAATGCCTTAGATTTTTCAATTGCTCATTTACTTCACCACTGAACATGAACACTTGCAAAATAGTCGGAAAGAAGGAATGAAAGTATTAAAAACTAAAACTAAAACAAAGTAAAAAATAGGAAACAAATTAATAGCGTAATTGGACAATTAATTCCCTAACAATGGAGTAAAAATTTGGTGTGGCGTGAATTGTGATTAAAATTTAGAACAAAATTTAGTTGCCAAGTTCCACGAAAAATATATAAAAACTTTGCAACTAGTTGTAGTTAGCAATGGTCGATCCACGGAGAACTAATTCAATTAACACTAAAAAATGAATCCTAATTTAAACTCTAAAAATAATAAATAGTAAAAAGGGGTTTGTTTGTTAAAACTATAAAAAGGAATTAAATTGAAAGCAACAACAGTAAATATGATTTGAATTACCAATTAAAAGATATTGGTTAAGAGATGGAATTCACCACTAGATTTATATGATTATGCTAACCTACATATCCTTTATACCAACATAACCAATTATGTTTTCCTTAAGTTTTGGTTAATTTAGCCATCACTCAAATCAAGCCCTAATCATTAGTTAATTGTAAAACAACTGCTCTTACACCTAATTAATAATTGCATTAAGATTCAGAAAACCAATCACACTAAGGTCCAATCACACACCAGGATTGAATTACTCAGATCATATGTTTCACTAATCATACCACCGCAACCCCACATAGCAATCCTAGTTTTACTACTTTTGAAAATAGTGAAGAGTATAAAAACCTTTATACCGAATTAAGAATAGAAACATATGAATAAGAACATAATTGTATTGAATATAAAGGAATACGTAGGATTCATATAATCAAAACTAGAGTTTCATCTTCCCTTAACCAAATAAGAAACTTAGCCACACATGGTATATTCAAAATAAAAAAAAAATTACATAAGAAAAACATCATCCAAAATAAAAGAAGAGAAGAAAACTAAAGATTAAACTAGTTTCTAAAGAGCGAGGCTGATTGATCTTCGATTGCTCGAATCTGAGTTTCTAATCCTTGATCGAATCTCCCTTTTTCTTGTTCATCGTAATTCCTTCAGTTCCTTGACGGCTTCTAGTCCAGAGATCCCCTTTTTTTGAACCCTTGGCAATCCTATTTATAACTTTGGATACCTAACGCTTCAATCAGATTGAAATCTGATTTCCTAATTTGCAGACACGGGTCATGTCTGATGACACGTCCTACCCCGTGTCTGAGTTTGTCAATGCAATTCCAACAGGATTTGAAGGTAGAGAGGAGCACGACCTACCCCATGTCTGGGGACATAGGCTGTGTTGTTAGGCAAGCTCAAAACTGGATTCAACTTGCGATACCAGAGAAGGACACGACCTACCTCATGTCTTGGGACATGGGCCGTGTTGTAACACCCCAAATTTCTTAAGTTTTCGACAGTAATTTTGACAGTTAACAGAATTTCACTGTTTAGTGATTTCTGTGTACTGTAAAATTATTTTGATTTTTTCGTCTGTGTATTTGATCATTTTGAGTGATTTACTCCGTATCAGGAAAATAAAAATTTTCGGGCCGAGGAAAACTTTACGTAATTTAATTTTTACCGTTAGGTTTTAATTATTTTACGTAATCTGATTTGATATTTGTGAATTTTCTAATTTTTATAATTTTTGTGGATGATTATGAAATTTTTTTCTGTTTGTGGGTTCAGGGGGTGTATGTGGGCCCAGGTGGCCATACGTGGGCCCAGGTGGGTCCCGTAAAGTAAAAATTTTTCTACGCATAAAAAAATTTGTACTGTTGAGACGGAGACAGGGGATCTTACAAAACTTGAATCCGGAAATAGTTTCTAAAAATTTATTGTACTGTATTTATTTATCGGGCGATAAAAATACAGTAAATATATTCTTTCGTGGGGTTTTAGCATATAAAAATAAATATTATACTGCTTAGTCAACATTAGTGGTTATGATAACTTTTTAACGGACCAATAGGAAGCAAGTTTAATTTAGAAGTTTTGAATATTAACCATTGATTTAATCAACGGTTAAGAAACAAACTTAATAAAGAAGCATTGGATAATCACCATTGATTTAATCAATGGTGTGAGAATAAACTTGGTTAAGAAGCTTTGAATGTTCACCATTGATCTAATCAATAGTGGAGATTTAATCTAGATAAGCTTAATAAGGAAGGCTTTGATATCAATCGTCGATTTAATCAACGGTGTATAATTGGTCATATAAAGTGCCTATGACCATTTGTAACCATTGGATGAAGAATTAATCAAGGGTGGAGATTTGGTCTTGTAAAGTAGCAAAGACCATTTATGACCATTGGATTTGGATTTAATCAATGGTGGAGATTTGGTCTTCTAAAATGGCTATGACTAATTATGACCCTTGGATTAAAAGTAAGAAGGAGTAATCTTGACCTTTTATTTTGGAGACACATCTAATGACTAGAATTTCAAGGAGAAAGATCCAATGGCCTAGATTTAGTCTTCTAACTTAAAGTCTACCTTAATCTTAACCATTGAATTAATCAATGGCTAAGAATGCACAAATAATGGTGGCTTGGAGATTAGTCACATTTTGAAGAAGCAAGGAGGGGGGGACGGTTTTATGATGGTGTAGGAAATTAGCCAAGTTTCAAGACACCAATTATATGTTGTCTTGGTCATTATTGGTCATTATTGATTCAATTTCAAGAAGCAAAAATATTCTCTTCTTTCTCTCCAAGCATAGCTACTGGCATGCACTCTAAAGGGGGCCAAAATTGTTGGTTTCTATTATTTGTATCATAATTGTCTTTCTATCCATCATCTTCACCAAAACAAAACACAAAAACTTCATTCTCTTCTCCAAGAAACACCATTCGGCCAAGCACCCTAGATGTGCCTTCCATCACTCTTTAATTTCAAACAACCTTATTTCTTGAATCCTTACCTTATTCTAAGCAACTTTCATGTTGGAGACTTTCTCTAAATCATTCATTTTCAAGGAGTTTTTTCAAGAGCAAGTTCTACGGTTTTTATGGTGAAGTGTAAGGAAACTTCATTTCTTCTCTTCTTTTTCATGGTCTAAACCATGTTTGATCCATGGTTCCTCTTAATCAAGTTTAGTATACTAATTTTTATGTATTTTGTTTTGTATTTGAGAAGCCCTTGGTGGTGAAGGACTTGGAAAAAGAAGCAAAACAAAGAGCTTTTGAGGATCTTCAAGAGGTAAGAGGGAGATCCATCTCACTAACCAAGTATGGTGGTGAGAGATGGTCTTATATTTGATGGATGGTGAATCCATGTGAAGATTCATATCCATGGTCTAGTAATTTATTTGTGGGTGTTTATGTGTTTTAATTATTTGCCTATGCTTGATATGCTATGCATGATTTTATGGCTTTGATGGTATGCTTATATTATGCATGATAAGTATATGGCATGCTTATAGTATTTATGATGAAATATGTATGTGTATGCCATGATGTGTTGATGGAAAGGAAATCAATTTTTGGCTCCAATAGCTAAGGAAGGGCTACGGTTTTGATGTCCATAATTAGAGTTTCATGTTGAAATTTTTCAAGAACAAGGAAATTGATTTGTTTAATGAAAATTATGAAGTGGAGAAAAATAAATTTTCTTAGTTCTAAAGGCTATGGAATTTTCGGCCAAGACACCTCAACATAGGTGTTTATAACTTAATATTTTCATGGAAGAATAAAATTAGATTGATTTGAAAAGCATGGAAAATGAACAAAGGGTTTGTTTTTCAAGAGAACAAGAACACAGTTTTTGAGGAATTTTTATTGATTTATTTTGTGTAAAAATTTTCTAAGTGTTTATTAAACTTGATTTCGAAAAACAAAACGGGCAACGTGGATTTTAAGGATTTGCAAAGAAAGTGAAAAAGGATTTGCAAAGAAAGTAAAAAAGGATTTGTAAAGAAAGTAAAAATGAATTTGAACAAATGAGTTTGATTTTTATGACCATCGGTATTTCGGTTTTGAAAACAAAGATTTTAATGGTTTTGTTTGTGTAAAACCATATCAATTTAGAAGGAAAGATATTTGATGGTTTTAATGGCTAAGTACCACGATTTTTGAAGGCTTGTAATGCCTTGATTTTTATAGAACAAAGTGATATTTTACAAAACGAAGTGTTTTGTCACTCAAAAGATTTGACAGTTTTAAATGAACACGTTCACGGTTTTTGAAGACTTGCGGATACCTTGATTTTATAACGAAATGATTTTTGCACAAGAATTTGAAAAGGGAATTAGAGCATTTATCACTTGAGAAATCAAGTTTTTATAAACGAAAATGTTTTCGAACTTCAATTTATTTTAAAGAAGGTTGTGTTTGGAAATGATTTGGGAAAAATGAAGAATATAATGGTGTTTTGAAAATTTACTAACGTATAACTGATTTTCGAGTTTTAAAGTACGTTAGGGAGTTTTAAGATTTGAAACATTGATTTATATCAATGGAAAAGTGATTTTTGTAGATTATATTTTGGAAAAGGATTTCTTAAGTAAAGAAATATGGAAAAAGATTTTCTTGAGTAAGAAAATGTGTTAAATAAAGTATAAAGTCATATTATTTTGAGAAAAGTGGAAATGGAATTTTTGATGGTTAAGAAATATTTTTTGTAATGAAATAGTGATGAAAAATGTTTTACGTATCTTAAAAACGTGATTTTTAAGCTACGCAATTTGAAAAATGTGTTGAAAATGATATTAATTTATTTAAGTCCAAAATAATGTTTGGAATATTGAGGAATATTTTACGTGATTGTAAAATGTTGAAAAATATTTTACGTATCTTAAAAATGATTTGAAATACAGTAAAATATTTCTACGTGATTTGAAAAATGTTTAAATATTTCTACGCGATTTGGAAAGCGTTTAAATATTTTACGCGACTGAAATATTGTTGAAAAATCACTACGTGATTTGAATAATAAGAGAATATTTTTACGTGATTTCGAAAATGGCGGAAAACTACTATGAGATTTAGAAAGTGTTTTAAATATTTTGAGAATGACGGAAAATGATTTACACGACTTAAAAGAATAATTTTTAAATTACACGATTTTGAAAATGGTAGAAAATCGTTACGCTATTTGAGAAACGTATATTTTTATGCGATTGAGAAAAATGTTGAAAAATTAAATACGTGATTTAAAAGTGCAACAGAAGAGTTGCAGCATTTTGAAAACGTAACAGAAATGTTACAAAATTTTGTAAACGTAACAATAGTGTTACGGTATTGTGAAAACGTAATAAAAACATTTTAGAATTTTTAAAAACGTAACAAAAGTGTTACAATATTGTAAAAATATAAAAGAAGTGTTATGGTATTGTGAAAATATAACAGAAACGTTTTTGAATTATGAAAACGTAACAGAAATGTTACGCGATTGTGAAAATATGACAAAAGTGTTTTATGACTATAAAAACATGATAACATGATGATTACTGCCAAAACAGTGTATGAACATTGTATGAGAAAATGACAAGTTTTGCCTATGATTGGCATTTGGTGCATTATACGTGCATAGGAAAAATATGCGTTGAAGCATATGATTTAAATTGAACAAATGAAATTGAAAAGTATGGCCCTTGTGGTTGGACTTGCACTGAGATATTAGTGCATTGTATAAAATATATTTTGAAAAAAAAATTATGAGTTAAACCTGTGATTGGTATCCCATTTATGATTTGGTATTTGGTGCATTATACATGCATTGGAATGGTCCGATGGACTGGATAAGGCTAATTGCCTAGGAGAAACGTACACCTCTTGAGTGGGTGTGATATGCGTAGTGTAGGTCACTTGTTGACCTTGGGGGCATCGGGGTGCAGGTTGCCTATAGTGGGCAGTGAGTCGCTCTACTATAATCGTGGGTTAGACCGACGCGACACACCGATGATCCTGACCGAGACACTATTCTTATTCAAGATCTGATAAAGACTGTCGTGTATATGCTAGATGTGTAAAATCAAAATGAGTATTATAGCACGTGGTCTGAGGCATATGGTACCGACAGATCTTTTCGATCATTTCTCCAACCTGAGTTTAGCTCCATGGAGTAGGAAATCGAGTTTTGTGCACATACATAATCTGAACATTTATATCTGTGTGATATATTAATTAAAGAATATTGGTTATGACAATTGTTTTGAATACTTGGATGATGATGATGATAATACTGAGGGCATTATCGTAATTATTGTTTATGATAATTGAACTGATAAATGATTGGATGATGATAGTTGATTAATGTTGATGGGATGATCATAATTGTGGTATGATCTATCTGTATGATATGTTGCTTGTGTTATCTCTTGCTGCCATATTGGTATTGGTGTAGGTGATCTCACCTCTTTGTTTTTTGTTTTGGTTGGGTTTGTGTTGTGAAATAAATACGTAATAGATAGAACGAGTTTTCCGAGAAGAAACTGATGGTAGATACTCAGAGATTGATGAAAACATTGAAAAGTGGCTGTCTCAAGTTCGAAGATGTGCCGGATAGACAAGGAGTAGAGTTCTAATGCATCAAGTTGGATACAAGAGAAGAAACGAGTATGTTAAGATTTAACGTTAATGTTATACCGTGCTATTAAGTAGAACCTGCCATAGGGTTACTACTGTTAGAAAAAAAAAGAGTCTGTAAGTTTTATATTTCTCTTTAAATTGTTAAATGGAACAATTGGGTCAATGTCGTATATGAATCTGTTTCAATATATTTTTCAATATTACTTATAAATTTCAGTAAGTTTATGTTTCAGCAAGAAAGAAATTTTAAAACCTATTTTTTATAACTCAAACTTTGTACGAACTTCTTTTTGATTATGAGTTGGGAGTCAAACATGTGATAGGGTGTTACACGTGTCATTTGTTATTGCCCAGAACTGAGAATACGTTACACGCCAGAGAATAACATGGCCCACTCTGTGTCTAGGGACACGAGCCGTGTCTTCTAGTTTCTTCATTCTTGGTCTTTTCTCCTTGAGGACTCCATCATTCAACGATTTCCTGCAAGACACAACTTAATTAATGATTGCTTATAATCACATTTAAGCATAATTTCATAATAAAGATCCGATTAAGCTTGAAATCTAGCAACTTAGTTAAATGTTAACAATTAAGCATAAGTGGAGTCCAATTAAATCAAACTTAAAGCACTTGAGTGTAAAAATAATCGACAGATCACTTTTCAATTCCCAGCTTGTGCATTATAGATATTGGCATGAGGTTAATACTTGCCCCAAGATCACAAAGAGTTTTACCAATAGTCAACTTCCTAATAGTGCAAGGGATGATGAAACTACTTAGATCTTTTAATTTAGATGGTAGCTTCCTCTGAATTATGGCACTACACTCCTCTGTCAACATCATAGTCTTGTCTTCCTTGAGCTTCCTCTTCTTTGATAGCAAGTCCTTCATGAATTTAGCATAAGATGACATTTGTTCAAGTGCTTGAGCAAAGTGGATGTTAATTTGCAGCTTCTTGAAGACATCTAAGAATTTCAAGAATCGCCACTCTTGATTCTCCTTCTTCAACCTCTGAGGGAATGAGATCTTGGCATATAGTGATGGTTCATATGTTGTCTTCTACTCAAGATCCTTCTTCTTTCTTTGTACTTTTGATTATTCCTTTTTAGCTTCTTTTTCTTTACTGTCATCTTGAAATGAGAGATCTTTAATAGGAATATCATTTTTTCTCTTTCTTAATTCTTGAAGAGTTAAGTGCTTCTTTCACGTGTTCTTCCAAAGTCTTGCCACTTCTTAAAGTGATTACCTTACAATGCTCCTTTGGATTGGTCACTGTGTCACTAGGTAAGCTACTTGGAGGTCTCTCTACAAGCTGTCTTGATATCTGACCCACTTGAGTTTCCAAACTTCGAATAGCTGCCTCTTGATTTTTGAAATTGTCCTTTGATTCCTGCATGAAATTGGAAGTTTGTTGCACAAAAGAAGATGTCTGTTGTGAGAGCTTTTCAAGAGCAATCTTTAGAGGAGATTTCTTCTCTTGCTGAGTAGCATTTTGCATCCCTTGATTATTCTAAGAAAAATTGGGAAGATTCCTTCATCTTTGATTATACGTGTTTGAGTATGGGTTGCCTTGTGGTCTTGAAGGATTGTCCAAGTAGTTGAGTTGCTCTTGAGAAGTAACTCTTGAGTTGCTTGCCTCGCATTCACCATTGACATGAATGCCCCCACATAAATCGCAAGTTAAAGTTTGATGGTTGACTGAGCTTACCTGCATATTGCTAATTCGCTTGGTAAGATTGGCGATTTGCTGTGAAAGAGTTTTATTCTATGCAGGTATGACATCAAAGATGCCAAGCTCCATAACTCCTTATTTAACCATTGATCTTCCACTAGGCATTTAAAATTCATTCGTAGCCATAGTTTCAAATAATTTTTTAGCCTATTTAAGAGTTTCGATACTGAGAGACCCACCTCTAGATGCATCAACCATAGCTCTAGTATTGTGATTCAAACCATTATAAAATAACTGAACCTATTGCCAAATTTCAAACGCATGAGGAGGATATCTTCTTAGCAATTCCTTGAACCTTTTCTAAGCTTCATACAAAGATTCCCCCTAATTTTTAGTGAAATATGCAACTTCATTCCTCATCTTCACAAACATTGATGAAGGAAAATATTGAGCAAGGAATTTTCTAACCAAATCATCCCAAGTAGTGATGCTTCCTTGAGGTTGGCCTTGTAACCAGCTTTTGGCTTTGTCCCTTAAAGAGAATAGGAAAAGCCTTAGCTTGATAGCATCATCACTTGCTCTATTGTACTTGATGGAGTTGCAAAGTTGTAAGAAATTGTTGATATGCAAATTGGCATCTTCTGACTGATTACGCCTAAATTGATCTTGTTGCACTAGCTGTAGAAGAGCTAATAACTCCATAAAATATAGTTATTTATGCCCTATATGTAACATCCTAATATCGGTAGCCTAGTATACATGGTATATACTTGGATAAACAGTATTAGCTATGCTACTTCTAACTTAAACATCATACTAATTCACATCATTTAAATAAATAATAATGGAGAGCTTGCAGAAACTAAAAGTTATATATATACATCCTTGTAATACATAAACTTCTTATACATACTCAAAGCGGTGTAAATAATTACGAGCTTTAACTACTAAGCATAAAAACCACTCTAGTCTTCATACTTCTTCTCATTTCCTTTGGAAGAGTTTCCACCTTGATTTACATGGCAACACACGGGTTGAGAAATCACAATTTCTTAGTATAAACATTCTAATACCAGAGTTTAATCATTCATAATGAATAAACCTTCTAACTAAAACATAAAATTTTACTCGCAACAGATATATGAGCCTTTGCTCAACACTATCAGAATATATACATCAGCTTTATATAACATTCATAAAGCAAGCTATAACTTTATCTCATATTTGTACCGAACAATGACGTCGAAGAACTGCTCATACAATGGTAAGATATCATTAAGCAAGACAACTGCCTATACAACTGTCACCAAAGACAAAAGCAATACATACACAAAGAAAACATAAATCACAAGTAGAAACAAACACTAAGTAATGCAATGATAATATGATGTTTGATTATGCTCAAAGAAAAGTATATGATTGTGTAAATATAATGTCAGGAGACTTGACTATTCCTCTGGGTAGGGAGGAAATTTGTTATCTTCTTAACATGTTACCTCATTAACCTACTAGGTAGGGAGGGAATCTGTTATCATAACATGTAACCTCCTATAAACTACCTTAAACTGAATGGACAGGTCAACTACCTCAATTGTTAAGAATAGCAAGAATATGTAAAATGTGCGGTGTGTGAAAAATGTGGTGTTATGTCTAACTCTAACATAACCACCATATAACTCTATACTAAATTCATCTTTGCATTACTAGCTCTGCCTCTACTCTATGATAGCATTTCATGTGCTATGACACTTAACTTTTACCAACTAGAGTTAGTACACCTTCCATCCTTGCATTACTGGCTCTACCTCAACTCTATGAGAGCTTTCATGCACTATGACATTCAACTTACTTGTATCTAGTATATCCCCATCCTCATCACCTCATATGTGATATTAAATGTAACTCTATGTTGTCTAAGGGTCTAGATACCTATTTATGGCAATCCATCACTCTTGGTTGCACTAAAGTCTCTTACTTTTCCTTGTATGCTATAAGGTCTTTCTCTCTAAGAAATACCCCTATTAGAGCCTCAATTTTCATTAAGAAGCATACACAAAAGATTCCAACTAGTAAGGATCCTCAAAACATCAAGAAGCATTTCGTAGATCTCATGCCTCGGCATGCCATTCCCACGCCGCGGCGTGCCACTCTCGAGAAAAAGGCTGGAATGCTATTTTTCATCACACGCACTGGCGTGAAACTCCCACATCGCGGCGTGCTACTCGGGTTTACTCACGCCCTGGTGTGGATCATGTTACGCCGTGGCATGCAAGGTTTTCTACATAATTCTGCAGAAAACTTCACTATTCTGCATTATTCCATTAATGCCAACTTAGCTTCCAATCATCTAAACTTGGTTCCTAGGTGATTTCTAGCTTCACCAACACCTTCTAAACATGTTGTAACACTGTTACAACCCATTGATTCACTTAACTTGGATCAATAACTAAAAATCGCATACTTAGTTCCTCAAAAACCTAGGCTCCAACTCATGAACCAACTAATTCTACCTATGGATAAATCCAACTCTTTTGTTCTCATTTAAATGAAAATAACTAATTTCAAACAATGAAAGCAAGAATCAAACAAAGAAAACAGGTTTTCACTCTTTAAAACTTATCTTCTCCATCTAAGGACCTAACTCCAAACTTAGAAAAGATGGAGGATCGAGGATAGAAAACACCCCTACCTCTTGTATAGATGATGATCTTCAAGCCTTGAACTTGCTCTTGGATCCTTCTTCAAGCTTTGATCTTGCTCATCTAGCTTTTCCCTTTATGTTTCCTTTTTCTCCTCCTTCTTTCTTTTGTCCATTCTTTCTTCTACTTTCCATTTTCCCCTTCTCTCTGTTGTGGCATATTTAAGGAGAGAAGTCAAATTTGGCTTCTCTTAAAGATGGGTACTAAAACCCTGAATCTGCTAAGAACACTTTGATTTCTCCAAATTAAGTTTTCCAGCTTCCAACAAGCTTAAAATAAATCCTAAGATTCATAAAAAATCTTGTTTCACCTTTATTTTATCTTTTCATATATGCTGGTAATCAATCCTGTATTAAAACACACAACTAGTATGCTTAAAAATATCAAACTAACTCCAATTATCCTTAAACTTTAACTAAATCATACTTAGCTCATATGTAACTTAGAAATAAACTCTCTAGGTTTATTTCCTTCAACTTAGCAATTTATGCTACTATTTGAGTCATTTGAAGCTACTTTTCACACTCTAGGTTGTAACAAAGTGCCTAAACTAACTCAGTTCTTCACAAAACTTCACAGACATGTTAAACAAGTCATATGCTACCTTTGTACACATATACAAGTCTAACATGTTACCGAGGCTATTACACTATATCTATGCTCTATAGATAGCTTAGTCCTTATTCTTATGCATCAATGGAAGATTTTAGGCTCATATTTATTGAATTTAATTTTGATATCTTCCTATATGATCATGAGAAAATCTTGCCTATTCTTTAAGTGATTAAGTAGATTTGCACTTGTTATTAACTAGAGTGAATTCTCAGTTGCACGAAGGGCTCTAAACAAGAAAATTGGCGGAAGATTTGGACTAACATTGGAGGGGAAAACCCTAGGAGTGATTCAGCAATTCATGTTGTGACGCAGGATGTGTCTTGCCGCGGCGTGGTAGCATTAGCCGGTCACATACTTAAACCTGAGGCTAACATGTCGTGGCGCAACCATCTTCATGCCACGACGTAGTGACCTAAAAGTGATACACATCGCGATATAGCTTTCCTTTATGCCGCAGCGCGTAGCTAATTTCTTTATCTATATATACTATTTTAAGAGCATTAAAAAGGAGAGCCAAATTTAGATAGAAAACAACATCTAGGGTTTCATTTTAAGATTGAGAGGAACCAAAAGGAAGCGAAGTTAGAGACCATCTTCTTCAAGGAAAAGACTCAAACATTAAGAGTCCATAATTATTGAGCTTTCTTCCTATTTCATTTACTTTTTCTTTTCTTTTATTATGAACATGATTATTGTTGTTAGATTTTCGTGTTTCATGGATAGCTAAGCTGTATTTATGGGTTCTTTTGAATCCTTATATAAATATTGGTGATTTTGTAACTCTTTGAATTAATATTGAGGAATGGTTTGGTTCAACCATATTGATCTTAATGTTCTTGACAGTTTGGCCAACATTTAATGTGATTTGATTAAATCTATTGAACTAGACATAAGGATTTAGGTTTTAGATCATGGATATAGTTGATGCATGTTTAGCTTTATTCAAATGGTTGGGTAAGTTAATTAGCTAATGGGATAGAAATATACCCCTTGGTTATGCATAGCAAGTGTTTGAGAATAGTCCTTAATGAGTGGAGTTTGCACTAGCTCTCATAGAAACATAGTGAACTAGGCAAATGGCACATGGTTAATTGGCCTAGACATATGCTTTTAACTAAGTTAGTTTCTTAAGCTAACAAAAACCTTTCATTTATGTTGCTTAAAAGAATTGCATATTGCCAACTGAAGTAGTGGGTGAAGAAGGATCCCCTATTCTCTAATCATTGGATCTCAATCACAATTTATTGCAAATTTTTGTCTTTGATACCATAATTATTCAACACACCTTTTACCTTAATGAATGTTCTTGAATAAAGTTAATTAAGCAATTGGTCAACATTTAGCATTGGATTTAGCCAATATCCTCATGGAAATGATACTTTACTTATCATTTTATTACTTGTACGACCGTGCACGTGTGGTATAAAAAGGGATCAACAAGAGCTGGTTTGATCTCAAAATTATTAGCTTGTATAGAAGATCGCACTATACTAGTTGCAACCCTTTTAGCAGACGGAGTTGTATAATCTGCCAATGTGCATCTTCGTTCTTCATTAGTTTTTGTCATGTCTTCTTCTTCAATTCTTATTCTTTTTCTTGTTGTTTTTCTGTTAGCCCTTTCTACTTTCTCAATCTCCGGATCAAAAGGTAATGCTTCTAGATTCATAGTACCTCGCATAAACAAAGCAAACAAGAGTGAATTGAAAAGAAACAAAAAAATAAAATAATTAAAAATAAAACTAAAATTAAACAAATAAAAATAAATGCCTAAATTAGTGTCTTTTAACTACTATTTAATATTGATAATCAATAATTCCCGACAACGGCGTCAAAAACTTGTAATTATTGGCAAGTGCACCAAATTGCAAGAGTAATAAAATATGAGTAAGAGTATCGTTCCCACAAGGATTATGTTATCAATTACTAAATTTGTCAAATCGATACTATTTAAGCTATAAAAAAAGAGTTGGTAAAAATATAAATAAAAGAAAACATCAACAAGAAAATATTCAAAATTAATAAGAGTAGGCAAAGATTGAAAAACAATGATATCAAAGTGTTAGAGTTCAGATTTCACTTGAACTTTTTTTATGCAAATTTATAATTTAGTTTAACTAAGTTCTATTTCATGTTTCATGATCAAATTCTCAAAATTAATCAATACCTAATCTCTTAGTATATTAATTATCTTCGCACTACTTTGAGTTAACAAATCCTTTAGTATAACCCTAAATAGAGAAGGCTTTATCAAAAACGAGAGAATAAAGAGCAAAACCACATAACCAACAATATTTATTCCTTGCAATTGCATAAATTAAGGTGTTTATTACAAGTTCTAGATTCATGCACAATTTTTCCAAATCATTCATAAACCCTAAAATCATTCCAAAATTGATCAGATTAAGAAAAGCATTAAGAAAAGAGATAAACATGTATATCATGAAATATAAACTTAGATTAAACAAATAAACAAGTTTACATCATCCTAGAACAAGATCCATCATCACCCTAATTAGAGAAGTTTAGCTACACATGGAGAAAGAAGAAAATAAAGAAGAGAATCCAACAAACTCCATGGAAGATAGGTGAAAAGGTTAAAGAAAATCCATAATCTTCATGCCTGAATGCGCCCACACCAAGTTAGGGTTTGTGCCTCTGCTTCTCTCTCTGAATCTCTGCTGAATGAATGCCCACAAACCTTTCTTTTTCTATTTATAGGTAACAAAACATGTCATTAAACATACTGAGCGCTTAAGGGCTCAATTTTTGGGGGCTTAGGCGCACAGTGATGATACCTCTGCCTTTGGGCACTTAAGTGCCTAGCTCCAACAACTTTATTTCAGCTTTTTCTCCCTTGTTCAAGCATCCAATCTTCTTTCATGTGTAATTACCTGACAAAACAAATAAAAACACAATAAGAACAAAGTTTAGAATAATAAAAACATGATAAAAATAGAGAACAAAGCTCAATCAAAAGGGGTTGGAAAAAGGGCGAAAACCAAGGTTTTTAACCGTACAAACATGAGTTTTTGTAGGTTCATGTAAATGCTTATGTCATAAAGATTATGAAGGTTTTGATGATAACAAAGTCAAGCCAAAGATCAGGTCCAAAGGAAGAATAAATGATATAATTTATAGGACTAAGAGTTTTTATGTGAGAAGTTTTCTAGATATCTCAAAATGACTTATAATGCTTTTGAAAGTTTTTCTCTTGAAAATTATTTAGTTGGTGGGTAATTTTTTAAACAAATGATGTTTTAATCTTGGATCATGAAAATCAAGTTTATATCTTTGAAAAATCCAAGTTCTCTAAGTTTGAAATGTTTACCAAGTTGATTTGGGTACAAAAATAGGTTCTAGGATGATTGTAATCTCATCCAATGGCTTAGTAATCAATTAACAACTTTCTTGGAAGCTAGTAATCGATTACCAAGGCCTGGTAATCGATTACAGTCGTGTGGGAACCTATTTTTCAAAAGTCAGAGGCTTGGTAATCGGTTACCATGACTTGGTAATCGATTACCACTGCTCATAGAGGCTTGGTAATTGATTACCAGATGTAGGTAATTGAATACCACTTGCCCAGAAAGCCCAGATCATGTTCTAAGAGCTTGGTAATTGATTACTAGATGTTGGTAACCAATTACCACAAGCCTGAAAGCCAGCAACAACTATTTTCAAAACATTTAATGTTGAAATAAATACTCCCCAATGGCTCTTTTTCTCAGAATACTATAAATACATGTTTTTGGGACATCTTTTACACACAACCAACATTTTGAAAAACATCTATCAAGGTTTTAATCCGTGAATCAATCCATTCAATCTTTATGCTCTATTTTTGCTACAAATTTGAGATATCTTTAAGAGCTTCATAGGACTTCAATTTGTATTATTTACTCTTATGAGAGTTTTCCTTTCATCTACACTTTGAATCTCTATAAAGAAGGTAAGGCATCCTTCAAAGAAGTGTAAGGGTGAGGTATCCCTGGTTGTTGAGGCTCAAGCACAAAGGGTGAGGCATCTCAAGGTATGTTGAGTGCTCTCAAATGTAAAGGTTTTTAAGTACCTGTTCAAGCTTGAAAGTTTAGTGAAAAATCTCAGATGGTTTATATGAGGACTAGATGTAGGCAACAATTAATTTGTGGCTAAACCAGGATAAATTATTATGTTTGCTCTTCTCAACTTTATCTCATTTACATTTGTACTTTAATTATATATGCTTGAGTTGAACTTGATATCTAGCTTATTTGTTTGATTTATCTTATAACCCAAGTTGTATTTGAGTAATATCTAATAGTTGTATCTTTGTCAGACTTATTCCGCTGCATGTGTTGATTGAGTATATCAAAATATATAATTTCTCAAAGTTGCTTTAAAAATTTGTAATCACCCAATTCACCTCCCTCTTGGTGATGGTTGTCGTGGCTAACACTGTGAATGTATGTGTCTTGAAGCATGTCAATTAGTTTTTGATGATAACAAAGTCAAAGATGAAGATCAAGAGCAAAAGAGAAAACCAAGATCAAAGGAAGAAATCAAGAGGTTTGGATATAAGCATTAGAACATCAATGTTAAATGCTCTCAAGATATCTCAAATGGTTTTTCAAATATGATTTTAATCAATATGTTTTTCAAAGATCACTTTCTAAAAAGAGGTTGTCTTTAATCTTGGATCATGCCAAACAAAGTTCAATATTGTTCAAATCCATGTTTTCTAAAGTTAGGAATGATATGAATCCTCTTTCAGTCTTGAAAAATGAGTTTAAAGAATAGTGTAATCGATTACCAATGTTTAGTAATTGATTACAAGCTAAACAGAAGCCTTGTAATCAATTACATCATTCATGTAATCGATTACCAGAAAGTCAGAGGGCGTGTAATCGATTACACATAAGCTAGTAATCGATTACCATGTGCCCAGAAAGCCAAGAACACGTTCAAAGGGCCATGTAATCGATTACATCAATATTGTAATCAATTATTATCAAGTCAGAGGGCGTGTAATCGATTACACAAGTCATGTAATCGATTACCACAAGCCCAGAAAGCCAAGAACACGTTCTATCTTCCATGTAATCGATTACCAAAACCCTGTAATCGATTACCAGTGCTCTGACATGCCCAACGGCTATATTAGGTGCATTAAATGCTTGGCTTTAATCACCCCAACGGCTCCTTAACTGCATATCTCTTTAAATACAGTAGTTGGGGCATCATTGATGGTTATTCTTGAATGTAAAACATCTTAGCAACACATCAAAATGAGAATCAATCTCTGAAATCACTCATTGCTCTATTTTTGTCTAATCTTTGAGATATCCTTTGTGAGCATTCTTAGAGTTTCAATTTATATCATTTACTCTAGTGAGAGTTTCTTTATACCAACCTTGATTGCTGTGTAAGAAAGGGTGAATTATCCCTCCAATTTGTAAAGGGTGAGGCATCCTTTTGTTTGAAGAGACTCAAGCTCAAGGGTGAGGTATCCCAAGGAGTTGAGTGCTCAAGTTTGTAAAGGTAGTCAAGCACCTATTGAAGCTTGAAGATATAGTGAAAAATCTCAAGTGGTTGCTTGAGGACTGGACATAGGTCACAAGTGGATTAGTGGCCGAAATTCTCTAAACCCTTCTCTTTATATTTGTGCATTACTTATATTCTTACTTGATTACTTCTCTCTTGGTTGGTTATTTAGCAATATCTATTGTTCTTATCAATTCATTCATTTCAAATAGTCAGTAGCTTCAACGAAATTCAATAGTCAAGTGTTTTGCGAAAGAATTACGAACTTCTTTTATAAACTCAATTCACCCCCCTTCTCTTGAGTATTGAAGCCACTTGGTGACAAGTGGTATCAAAGCTAGACTCTTGTATAAAGAGCTTAGCCGCTTCAAGAGTAAAGATGGCTTCAAATGGTTTTTCTAATGAAGGTTCTTCTATAAATAGGCCTCCATTTTTCAATGGGGATGGTTATGCATATTGGAAAGAAATGATGAACATTTTTATTGAAGCTATTGATATTGATGTGTGGGATGCCGTTGAAAATGGTCCTTTTATCCCCACACGTCTAATTGATGGTGTTAGAACAAATATACCAAGAAATGAATGGACCGATGATGACAAGAAAAAGGTTTAATACAACTTGAGAGCCAAGAATATCATTACTACCTCTTTAGGGTATGATGAATTCTTTAGGGTATCAAATTGTAAGACCGCTCAAGAAATGTGGGATACATTACAAGTAATCCATGAAGGTACAAGTGAGGTAAAAAGATCTAGAATAAATACACTTACCCATGAATATGAATTGTTTAGAATGAACTAAGGGGAAAGCATTCAAGAAATGCAAAAACGTTTTACTCATATAGTTAATCATCTTGCTTCATTGGGAAAAACCTTTGCCAATGAAGATCTTATTAACAAAGTTTTGAGATGTTTAAGCAAGAGTTGGCAACCCAAAGTGATGGCCATATTGGAGTCAAGAAATCTTGCCACAATGACCTTAGCCACTCTCTTTGGAAAGCTTCAAGAGCATGAGTTGGAGCTAAATCGACTAAATCAAAATGAGGAGCAAGATAAGAAGAAAAAGGGGATTGCTCTCAAAGCCACTTCTTCCTCAATTGAATATGAAGATGAAGATGAAGGAAATGACCTTGACAATATTAAGATGAATGAAGAAAATTTCAGCCTCCTTGTGAAGAAGTTTGGAAAATTTCTCAAGAAGAAAGGAAATCAAAGAAGACCTCCTTTTCCTCCTAAGAAGTCATTTCACAAGGGAGAAGGAACTTCATCTACTCCAACTTGCTATGAATGTGGAAAATCGGGGCATATGAAGATAGAATGTCCAGTTTATCAAAAGAAGATGGAGAAATTTGAAAAGAAACCTTTCAAGGAACGAAAAGGAAGAAGAGCATACATTGCATGAGAGGATAACGATATGGATTCCACCGATGATTCGGAGGATGAGGAAGTCCATCTTTGCCTTATGGCAAATGGAGAAGAAGAAGAAGAAAGTGAAACCGAGGTAACCTCTACTAATCTTGAACTTTCTCCTTCATATAGTGTATTGCAAGATACCTTTCAAGAATTGCATGATGAATCCATGAGACTCACTAAAATGGTTTTAACTTCCAACAAAACAATCTCTTTAATGACTAACAAAATTTCTACTTTAACTAAGGAGATTGAAGAACTCAAAGTTGAAAATGAGACTCTAGGACTTATTGATGCCAACTCATTATGCATGATTTGTTCTTCACATGAAAATGCACCCACACCCTCATCTTGTTCTTCATGTAAAGAATATGAAATTAAAATTGAGGATTTGAAAAACACACTTGCGAAATTCACCTTTGGAAGAGACAACTTGAATGTATTACTAGGAAAACAAAGATGAGTCTTTCAAAAAGTCAGTTTAGGGTATAATCCCAACAATCAACAAAAGTTTCTAAAAAATTTCTTTGTTTCCTCAAGTACCTCAAGTAGTCCCTTTATTAAATGCTTTCAATGTGGAAAGAAAGGGCATAGTGCATCAAAATGTAATGTAAGGAAGAAAATTAACTCAAAGGTTGGAACAAAAATGGTTTGGGTCCCTAAGGGCACCATGCCTAACACTAACACACAAGGACCCAAGAAGATTTGGGTACTAAAGGTTAAAATTTGAATGTGTGTTGTAGGTGTGCTTGAAGACCAAGAGTTCAAGTTGGTTTCTTGATAGTGGATGCTCCAAGCACATAACCAGTGATGGCTCCAAGTTCTCCTTCCTTGTCCCTAAGAAGAGTGGACATGTGACTTATGGTGACAACAACAAAGGAAAGATCCTTGCAGTCGGTAAAGTTAGTAAGATTCCTTCCTCATTCATTGATAATGTTTTACTTTTTGAAGGACTTAAACATAACTTGCTTAGCATTAGTCAATTGTGTGATAAGGGGAATAGAGTAATATTTGATTCAAATTGTTGCATAATTGAGGATAAGGATGATAAGCATGTTAAATTTGTTGGTCATAGGGTCAATAACATATATATGATTAGCCTTGATGACATTTCCTCAAATGATGCTAATTGCTTTATGACTAGAGAAAATGAGTCATGGTTATGACATAGAAGAATTGCTCACATTCACATAGATCATTTAAACAAATTAGTTTCTAAAGAACTAGTAATTGGTCTTCCAAAGCTCAAATTTGAAAAAGATAAACTTTGTGATGCATGTCAAAAGGAAAAACAAGTAAAGGTCTCTTTTAAAGCTAAAAATGTGGTTTCAACTTCTAGACCTCTACAACTTTTGCACATGGATCTTTTTGGTCCCTCTAGAACTATGAGCTTTGATGGGAATTACTATGCCTTGGTGATTGTGAATGATTTTTCTAGGTTTACATGGACATTGTTTTTATCTCACAAAAATGATGCTTTTCAATCATTCAAAAAGCTTGCTAAAGTTATCCAAAATGAAAAACGTTTTTGTATTGCATCCATAAGAAGTGATCATGGTGGTGAATTTAAAAACCATGAATTTGAAACCTTTTGTGATGAACATGGCATTAAGCATAATTTTTTAGCCCCTAGAACACCACAACAAAATGGTGTTGTAGAAAAGAAAAATCGATCTTTAGAAGAAATGGCAAGAACTATGCTCAATAAGGCTAACCTTTCTAAGTATTTTTGGGCAAATGTGGTTAACACCGCTTGTTACATTATGAATAGGGCTCTAATAAGGCCAATTTTAAAGAAAATTCCCTATGAATTATACAAAGGATGGAAACTAAATGTCTCACACTTTCATGTTTTTGGATGTAAATGCTTTGTTTTAAATAATGAAAAGGATAACTTGGGAAAGTTTGATGCAAAATCTGATGAGGGAATATTTCTTAGTTATTCTATACATAGTAAGGCCTTTAGGGTTTATAACAAACGAACTATGACCATAGAAGAGTCCATACATGTTGCATTTGATGAAACTAACCCAAATGAGCCGAGAAAGGAGATTGTTGATGATGTTGCAGAAATCCTTACAAGAACTCACCTAGAAAATCAAGAAAAAGAAGTCAAGAAGCAAGAAGAAAGCCCATATGATTCCCCAAGACAAGAGGACTCACAAATCATGGATCTTCCCAAGGAATGGAGAACATCAAGATATCATCCTCTTGACAAAGTGATAGGTGATGTATCAAAAGGGGTAATCACTCGTAACTCTCTTAGAGATGCATGTAATCATATGACTTTTGTTTTTCAAGTTGAACCTAAAAACATAAATGAGGCCATTAATGATGAATATTGGATCTTGGCCATGCAAGATGAACTAAATTAATTTGAGAGGAATCAAGTTTGGGAATTAGTTCCAAGGCCCAATGATCATCCCATAATTGACACCAAATGGGTTTTTAGGAACAAACTTGATGAAACGGGCTTAATAATAAGAAACAAAGCTAGGCTTGTAGCTAAGGGTTATAATCAAGAAGAAGGTATAGATTTTGAAGAAACGTATGCTCCCATAGCTAGACTAGAAGTCATTAGAATGTTACTTGCATATGCTTGCATCATGGACTTTAAACTTTTTCAAATGGATGTCAAAAATACCTTTTTAAATGGTTTTATCCAAGAGGAAGTGTATGTGGATCAACCTCTAGGTATTGAAAACTTTGAACTACCCAACCATATTTTTAAACTTAAAAAGGCATTGTATAGCTTGAAACAAGCTCCTAGAGCTTAGTATGAAAGGTTGAGTAAGTTCCTTTTGGAAAATGGTTTCTCTAGGGGAAAGGTTGACACAACTCTTTTCATCAAACATAAAAAGCATGACATTCTACTTGTTCAAATATATGTTGATGATATTATATTTGGTGCTACTAATGACTCTCTTTGTAAAGAATTTGCTAAAATCATGCAAAGTGAATTTGAGACGTCTATGATGGGTAAGCTCAACCTCTTCCTTGGTCTTCAAATCAAGCAAACAAGGGATGGGACTTTCATAAGTCAATCCAAATATTGCAATGAGTTGCTCAAGAAGTTTGGAATGGAAGGAGCAAAGCAAATGGCTACACCAATGGGAACTTCCTGTTACTTGGACAAGGATGAAGGAGGTAAATTAGTAGAAATCACTAAGTATAGAAGTATAATTGGCTCACTCCTTTATCTTACCGCAAGTAGACCAGATATCATGTTTAGTGTATGCATGTGTGCTAGATTTCAAGCAAATCCTAAAGAATCACACCTAAGTGCTGTAAAACGAATTATGAAATATCTAATAGGCACTTCACAAATGGGATTGTGGTACCCTAAGGGTGCTTCATGTTGTTTGATTGGTTATTCCGATTCTGATTTTGCTGGGTGCAAAATGGATAGGAAGAGTACTAGTGGGACATGCCACTTGCTTGGAAGCTCATTAGTTTCTTGGCATAGCAAGAAGCAAAATAGTGTGGCATTGTCAACAGCTGAAGCTGAATATGTTGCAGCTGGAAGTTGTTGTGCTCAAATCCTTTGGATGAAGCAACAACTTCTAGACTATGGTCTTGAGTTGGATCACATTCCCATAACATGTGATAACACTAGTGTAACCAATCTGTCTAAGAATCTCATTTTACACTCAAGAACAAAGCACATTGAAATAAGGCATCATTTCATAAGAGATCATGTTCAAAAGGGTGATTGCATGCTTAAATTTGTGGAAACCACTAAACAACTAGCAGACATTTTCACTAATATATGATTATTAATATATGATATGATTATTGTTCATATTTAATTAGTTCAGTTGGTTCTTTTGATATTTAATATATGATTATTGATCCTCTTGATATGATTATTGATTCTAATATGCATTTGGATACTTTTCTGTCTGGTTATGGACTGCTCATACTCTGATTACCTGGATTGCATTGTTTTTCTGCTATTTGAAATTTTGGGAAATCATGAAAATTAGCGGAAATGCTGTCGAAATTTCGACTAAATGCTAATGTGTTTTTGATAATGCAAACGGGGGAGAGATTAGTGACTTGCATAAGTATGGGGGAGTTTGATTTAAGCTTTCACATGAATATATCACTAACCCTATATTGTGCATACATTACGGGGGAGAGCTACGCTTGAATCTCTGATATACATACATACATATATATACATAGATATATATATATATATATATATATATATATATATATATATATATATATATATATATATATATATATATATATATATATATGCAATTGTTTCTCTTCCTTTCAATGTTTAGTTTGTCATCATCAAAAAAGGGGAGAATGTGAATGCATGTGTCTTAAAGTATGTCAATTGGTTTTTGATGATAACAAAGTCAAAGATGAAGATTAAGAGCAAAAGAGAAAACCAAGATCAAAGGAAGAAATCAAGAGGTTTAGATATAGGCATTAGAACATCAATGTTAAATGCTCTCCAGATATCTCAAATGGTTTTTCAAATATGATTTTAATCAATATATTTTTCAAAAATCACTTTCTAAAAAGAGGTTGTCTTTAATCTTGGATCATGCCAAACAAAGTTCAATATTATTCAAATTCATGTTTTCTAAAGTTAGGAATGACATGAATCCTCTTTTAAGCTTGAAAAATGAGTTTAAAGTATAGTGTAATCGATTACCAATGTTTAGCAATCGATTACAAGCTAAACAGAAGTCTTGTAATCGATTACATCATCCATGTAATCGATTACCAGAAAGTCAGAGGGCGTGTAATCGATTACACATAAGCTAGTAATCGATTACCATGTGCCCAGAAAGCCAAGAACACGTTCAAAGGGCCATGTAATCGATTACATCAATATTGTAATCGATTACCATCAAGTCAGAGGGCGTGTAATCGATTACACAAGTCATGTAATCGATTACCATAAGCCCAGAAAGCCAAGAATGCGTTCTATCTTCCATGTAATCGATTACCAAAACCCTGTAATCGATTACTAGTGTTCTGACATGCTCAACAACTATATTAGGTGCATTAAATGCTTGGCTTTAATCACCCCCAACGACTCTTTAACTGCATATATCTTTAAATACAGTAGTTGGGGCATCATTGATGGTTGTTCTTGAATGTAAAACATCTTAGCAACACATCAAAACGAGAATCAATCTCTGAAATCACTCATTGCTCTGTTTTTGTCTAATCTTTGAGATATCCTTTGTGAGCATTCTTAGAGATTCAATTTGTATTATTTACTCTAGTGAGAGTTTCTTTATACCAGCCTTGATTGCTGTGTAAGAGAGGGTGAGGTATCCCTCCAATTTGTAAAGGGTGAGGCATCCCTTTGTTTGAAGAGACTCAAGCTCAAGAGTGAGGCATCTCAAGGAGTTGAGTGCTCAAGTTTGTAAAGGTAGTCAAGCACCTATTGAAGCTTGAAGATATAGTGAAAAATCTCGAGTGGTTGTTTGAGGACTGGACGTAGGTCACAAGTGGATTAGTTGCCGAACTAGAATAAATTATTGTGTTTGATTTTCTAAACCTTTCTCTTTATATTTGTGCATTACTTATATTTTTACTTGATTACTTCTCTCTTGGTTGGTTATTAAGCAATATCTATTGTTCTTATCAATTCATTCATTTCAAAAGTCAATAGTTGCAACGAAATTCAATAGTCAAGTGTTTTGCGAAAGAATTGCGAACTTCTTTTATAAACTCAATTCACCCCCCTCTTGAGTATTGAAGCCACTTGGTGACAAACACATCAATCATCTTATATAAAAAAAATCTTGAAACAATTTTATATGAATAAATCTTATCTATTAAGCTCCAATAGTTGTTTGTTCACTTGATGTAAAAAGAGATCATTTTTGTCCACGGGAAGATGATGAATATATTCTTAGGCTTGAAGTACCATATCTTAATGCAATAAGAGTACTTTTGTATCTTGCAAACAATTTTAGACCAGATACAACTTTTGTAGTCCATCTGCTAGCAAGGTTTAGTTTTACACCAACTCGAAGACATTGGAATGGAGTAAAACATGTTTTTCATTATCGTTGTGACACATCTGATATGAGTTTGTTTTACCTAAAGAGAAAAAAGTCAAAATTGGTAGGATATATTGATGTTGGTTATCTTTCTAATCCTCATAAAACTTGGTCAGAAACAACTTATGTGTTCACATGTGAAAATACTGTTATCTCATGGAAGTCTGTAAAGCAAAGAATCACTGCTACCTCATCAAACCATTCAAAAATATTGGTCACTTATGAAGCAAGTCGTAAGTATGTATGATTGAGAACTACGATCTAACACATTAAAGAAGCATGTAGATTATTGAAGAAAAATGACGAGCCAACAATATTGCATGAAGATAATGCAATGTGTATTGCACAAATCAAAGATGGCTACATAAAAGGTGATAAAACTAAATATATTTCGTCATAGTTTTTTTATGTAACACCCCAATTTTTGGAAAAATATTCCGAATGTCCTGTTTGCTGTTTTTCAAGCTTTTGTGTAAATGACTGTAGTGTCCCTGTTTTACTGTTTCTTATTTTTCTATATGAAATACATATATATATTACAGTCTATGATTTTCTTTGGTCGTTTTGAATATTTTGCTTCGAGACCGTAAAATAAAAATTTTCTCAAACTATTGTTTTAAATTTTTCTGAGTGAAATACTGAGATATTTTACTGTCTATAATTTTATTTGAGTGTTTTGAGTGATTTGCTTCGTCGTGGGGAAAAATAAAAAAATGACCATTACGTCCCGAATGTATTGTTTTTAATTTTTCTATATG
Source organism: Ormosia emarginata (assembly GCA_029884605.1). Taxonomy (NCBI): domain Eukaryota; kingdom Viridiplantae; phylum Streptophyta; class Magnoliopsida; order Fabales; family Fabaceae; genus Ormosia; species Ormosia emarginata. The sequence goes on along the minus strand of JAQQTP010000031.1, from coordinate 7,235,254 downwards.
ATACAGTGTTTAATATTACTGTCTGTGATTTTATTTGGACTTTTTGTGTGATTTGCTCCGGGACAGGAAAATAATATTTTTCGCCGGAAATCTTATTTTTAATTATTCAGAGCTAGGGATCTTACTAAACCCAATTCTGAATGAGACAGTAGTTAATCTTTTAATTTTTAGGATTTAACTGTCAAATAAAATAATTTTATAATATTATAATGTTATTTTATTAGTCAGTACCAATGAGCGGTAATGGACCCGAAAATGATTTGCGGGACCCACGTTTAACAAAACAGTAGACATTTTGAGCTAGAACAGATAATTAATGACAAGGCTAATGACTAGGTTAGTGACTAAGTGTGGTGACTAAGCTTAATTAGTGACTAAGCATGGTGACTAGGTTAGATGACAAGGCTAGGATGAACCAATGAGAGCTAAGCTTGGAGATCAAGTTTTAATCTTCACCTTTGATCTATCCTAAGGCTTGGATGAAGCCAAGCAAGGCTACACCTTGCATGCTTGAAGTCTACGGCCATTTGGCATTTGGAAGACCAAAAATTCACTTCATCTTCATGCAATTTCTCTCTTCTCTCTCTTCCAAAAACACCAACCTCCATTGTTATCTTTCCTTCAAGCTATTCGGCCAAACCATAAACTACACCATCCAATCACTCAAAATTTTATCCAACCAAGTTTTCTAAACCTAAACACAATCCTAAGAACATCTCTAGTTGAGAGTTCTTGCAAAATCCTTCATTTGAAGCTTGGAAACCTACTTGGAAAATTTTACCTAGAAGGTGAAATTTCTTGTTTTCCATTTATAAACTCTTTTTCAAAGTTCTAAGCCATGATTTATCCATGGTTTAAGCTCTCTTTTATGTTAGTAACTTGTAGAATTTTGTTTAAGCTTGCTAGGTTTTGGAGGAGAAAAATCGAAACCCTAGGAAAGGTGTGAAAGCATATTTGTCTTCATTTAAGGTAAGAGGAAGACTTAATCTTATCATCCTTGGGTTGTGGTAAGAAGATGGAGATTTGTTTGTGGTTGTAGAATCCATAAGGATTCATTTGTGTGTTTGTTAATAGCTTTCCTATTTGATGTTTGTATTAATTTGCATGTCTACAAGCTTTGATAATATTGTATGTGTTAGAAATGTATGATAATTTATAGGATGTGAACAACATGCCAAGGATTGCATGAGTGTTTCAAAGAACACATCAATGAGGCTCACGACCATTAACCAAAATGGAGAACCAAAACGTTCTCATATTTTTATTAAGTGTGATTTAATTAACCTAGGAAAATTAATGAGATATAACATTGTTTAGATCAAGGAGAATGAATTTAGAGATCAAATAGTACAAGTATATATTTTGGCCAACATGCCAAACCAAGTATCCATGATTTCTAAAATCAATTCCAATCTAGTTTCAATCAAAGAGATGTAACATATGTTAAAAAGAAATTTTCTACAATGAGTTTTGAAGAAACAAATTAATTAGAATTAAGTTTAAGTAATTAAAACTAATGATTTTATTATTAGGAATGAAATACAGTAACTTTTGTAAATTCATAACATATGGCTCATCTTATATTTTGAAGCATGTTAGTGGTTTTCAAAAGGATTAAATTACACGGTTAAAAATTAAGTAAACAGAATTTTTACGAAAAAATTAGGAAACCATTATTATAATTTTCTAAACAAAATACTGTCAATTTTTATTAAAAACAGACAAATAAGATAAAAAAATGCCAAACGACAGTATACGATATGAAAAATATTCTATGTAATTTAAATGTATTAAATATTATTTCTGTTTATTTAAACAGTAATTTTAAGGAAGTCGGACAAGAAAATGATTTAAAAACCTTACGCGATTGAGAAAACGTTTGAAAAACTTTACGCGATTTTAAAAATAGCAAAATATATTTACGCGATTTAAAAACGTTTGTAAAAGCAACGGGATTTTGAAAATGCGATAAAATTTCTACGAGATTGACGAAAACAGTAAGTTTTTACTGTCAGGCCAAAGTGGTGGACCCGGACAGATTGTGAAACAGTATTGCCAGGTGGGTGCATACTGTCTTTTTATACGATTTTCCAGTGAGGGCATTTTTGTAATTTTGTTGCAGTATTGCCAGGTGGGTGCGTACTGTATACATTTGGAATTTTTCTCATATATTGAGTATGCCAATTTTTGGCGATTTGATTGACGAGGTGAACAACATCGTGTTGTCGGTGTGATAGGCGTAGTGCGGTTCAAATTGAATGAACTTGGAGACTTTAGTGTGCAGAATTCCATATATGGACAGCTGGTCGCTCCTCTGGACCGTGGTGACTGGTAACACAGTAATGCACAGCACTATACTTAATCAAGATCTTGTGAAGTCTATTAGTACAAGCCTGTAGTGACACGACGTATGACAGTGTACTACATCACTATATCTTTTTTTTCAGTGGGCTATAGACGCAACGTGTGACAAAAATAGTTATTGGGCGGTCGACGGTGCTAATAGATTTTTGCGGGTCGTTCTCTCTGATGTCTGTGTTCTTCTTTAGCTCCATGGAATAGGGTTGAGTCACATTTCATATATTTTTATCTCATATATTTTAATGTTATTTATCTGTACCATTATTTATCTATGTTATTTTGTCTATTTGTATTACTATGTGTTATATTTCACCTATATGATATTGTATTTTATTTATTGCTATCTTAAACTGCTATATAGTATAAAATGTTATATCTGTTGTATTGGCGTTTTCTTACTTTACCATGTTGGTGGTGATATAGATTGTCTTACCTCTTTATTGTATGTGTTTTTTTTTGTATTTTAATTCATGTGGTAAAAGAGTTTGAGGAAGAGGAACAACCTCTTGAGTGTGTGTACCCTGAGGAGGAGGAAGATCAGCTAGCCGAAGATCAGTTCTACGATCAAGAATCGTCTGATCATCCATATCCATTGGATTGATTGCTTGGGTATGGTGGTGCCAAGATTTCTAGGTTTTGTACGACTCGAGTTTCATGGTGGATCGACAGCCTGGCGTCTGCGTGAAGACAGAGACTCGGTGACTTACGTGGGACGGTTGACTGTGTCCCTACGCAATGAGTTTGATGGAGATCCAGTCATGACGACTACGATGTTTTTGCATTTGGAGTTGCCGTTATCTCTTAGGAGTTATTGGGGTGGTATGTTCACTACGCCTAGTGAGATTAGCAGCGTGTCGACTGCGTGGTCTCGTTTTCGCCGAGAGTCGAGGCATCCTGGATATTTATCTTCTGATGATCTTCCTGAGAGTGATCCTTCAGAGGGTTAAATATTTATGATGTGTACTTGGGCGCGTCTACGTTTGTATATATAGACTGTTATGGCTTTTGTTTACTATTTCTGTTTAAATATTTTTAGTTGTAAATTATTTGTATAACTTATGACTAAAACTCTATGTATATTATGTGTGATGTTATTCTGTTGGTTTTATGTTTTCTGCGTTATTTTATTTAATAATATTCTGTTTAACAGGAAGAATTTTACAAGCCGTATTATTATGTAACAAATGTTTTACAACTTGGGTAGATTTTATTTATCTTTCTTTTATTTTCTTTTTAAATGTAACATCCCCACAAGGGTGTTGGGTATGTTTTTGTTTGTGCTATGTGATTCTCTGTGATTTACTTCTGAAAGGATGTATCTGACTTTGTTTTGTTATGTTTGAAGAAAAAGGATGTCTGGTAGAGGACGAGGACATGCGAACGTAAATCGGGAAGTGGATCCAATGATTGCAGCTGCTGAAGCTATGCAGCGGATGGCTGAAGTAATTACGCAGCAAAATTTGAGAGCAGCTCAACAGCAAGATGCTACTGCTGATGCCCTAAATTTAGCTGAATTTAGGCGCCACAATTCGCCACAGTTTAGAGGCGAGATTGACCCTGAGAAAGCAAGTCAATGGATACAAGACTTGGAGAGAATTTTTGAAGGAATGAGATGCTCTAATGAGAAGAAGGTGACGTATGTAGCCTTTATGCTGAGGGGAGATGGTGAACATTGGTGGAGAGGAACCTGCCGATTATTGTTAGCTGAGGGAGTAGAAATTTCATGGGAGGTATTTTCTAATGCTTTTCTGGAGAAGTATTTTCTTGCAAGCGCCTGACATGCCAAGGAAATAGAATTTCTTGGTTTACGTCAGGGTAATATGACGGTGAATGAGTATGCTACAAAATTTGAGAGTTTGTCTCAATTCTCAGATTATGCTCAAACTCGACCAGATGATGGGTGGAGATGTCGGAAGTTTGAAGCAGGGTTAAGAGTGGAACTGAAGTGAGGAGTGATATCCTTAAGAATGAATCAGTTTCATGCTTTAGTTGATGCATGTACACGACTCGAAGAGTTGGAGCCGTTGCGAGATCAGAGGAATCGTAACTTTGGGCCAACAAGGTTTCAGAGAGGTGGTGGCAGTAATACTAATCGGTTTCAACGTAAACCGTATTCTAGAACACCAAGGAATCAATCTCAACGACCACTAGTTGGGGGAAGTGCAAGTGGTAGTGGAGCTGGACAAAGATGGGCGTTTACGTTAACATGTTTTAAGTGTGGAAAGAAAGGCCATCTTTCTAGTGAATGTCCTATCAAAGGAATGGTTTGTTTTAATTGCAAACAGCCTGGACATGTATCTAGAGATTGTACTCAGCCAGAGAAAAAGCCAGCTATGAGAAATGTTCGTGCTAATCAGCCGAGGTCAGGAAGTATTCAACCGAGATCTGGAATCCTTACATCATTCTAAGAACATCTCTAGTTATGAGTTTTTCCAAAATCATTCATCTTGAGCTTCAAATCCAAGCTTCAAGTTTCTATCAAAAATCAAAAAATTCCATCTTTGTGCTTCAAGAGAAACCATTCGGTCAAGACACTTAAAACCACCATCCAATCTCTTTTAATTTCATCCAACCATAGATCTTGAATCTACATGATATTCTAAGCAACTTTCATGTTGGAGATTTTCTCTAAATCATTCATCTTCAAGGAGTTTCTTCAAGATCCATGTTATGGGGTATTTATGGTGAAGTGTAAGGAAACTTCATTTTCTTCTCTCTTTTTCATGATCTAAACCATGTTTGATCCATGGTTCCTCTTAATCAAGCTTAGTATACTAATTTTTATGTATTTTGTTTTGTATTTGAGAAGCCCTTGGTGGTGAAGGACTTGGAAAGAGAAACAAAACAAAGAGTTTTTGAGGATCTTCAAGAGGTAAGAGGGAGATCCATCTCACCAACCAAGCATGGTGGTGAGAGATGGTCTTATATTTGATGGGTGTTGAATCCATGTGAGGATTCATATCCATGGTCATGTAATAATTTATATGTGTTTATGAGCTTTGATTAATTGCCTATGCTTAATATGCTTTGCATGAGTTTATGATTTTGATGGTATGCTTATACTATGCATGATTATAATATGGCATGCTTTTGATATATATATATATATATATATATATATATATATATATATATATATATATATATATATATATATATATATATATTGTGTATGTATGTGTATGCCATGATTTGATGATGGAAAGAAAATTAATTTTGGTCCCAATGGCCAAGGAGAGCTACGATTTTGATGCCCTTGATTAGGGTTCATGTTGAAATTTTTCAAGAACAAGGGAATTAATTTTTGATCCCTAGAACATGGTGAATTTCGGTTAAGACACCTCAAGATAGGTGTTCACAAAATTAATATTTTCTTGAATGATGAAAATGGATGTTTAGAAAAAGCAAGGAAAATAAATAAAGAGTTTATTTTTCAAAGAGTACATGAACACGGTTTTAGAAAGATTTTTATTGATTTATTTTGTGTAAAAAGTTTCTAAGTGTTTTACTAAACATGAGATTTAAATAAAAATAGCAATGGTGATTTTAAACGGATTTGCAAAGAAAGTGAAAAATGGAAATGAACAAATGATTTGATTTTCAAAGACTATGAGTCTTACGTTTTTGTAAAGGATTTTTAATGGTTTTGTTTGTGTAAAACCATATCAATTTAAAAGGAAAAATATTTGATGATTTCAATAGTCATGTCCACGTTTTTTTAAAGGCTTGCAATGTCTTGATTTTTATGAACAAAGTGATTTTCAAAGTGAAAACGTAACTTGATTTAATAGAAGGAATTTGGAAAGGGAATCAGAGTGTTTTTATCACTTGAGAGAATTTTGTAAACGAAAGACAAAGAGAGGTTGAACATGTTTGAACTCTAATTTATTTTGAAGAATGATTTTGGAAGTGATTTGAGAAAAATGGAGAATATAATGGCAATTTGAAAAGTTACTAACGTATAACTTATTTTTGAGTTTTGAAAGTATGTTAGAAAATGTTAAGTTTTGAAACGTTGATTTATATAAATGGAAAAGTGATTTTATGAATTATATTTTGGAAAAGGATTTCTTGAGTAAAGAAATGTGGAAAAAGATTTTCTTGAGTAAGAAAATATATTACATGAAATATAAAGTTATATTATTTAAGAAAAGTTGAAAAAGGAATATTTGAAGGTTGAGAAATATTTTCTGTAATGAAATTGTGGTGAAAAAAATTATTTACGTATCTTAAAAACGTAATTTTAAAGTATGTGGTTTGAAATACAGTAAAATATTTCTAAGTGTTTGGAAATACAGTAAAATATTTCTATGCGATTTTAAATACGTTGAAGTATTTCTACACGATTTGAATTACGTTTAAATATTTTACGTAATTTGAATTACTATTAAAAAATTCATTACGTGATGGAAAAGTGATGAATTATTTTTACGTGATTGTGAAAATAGCGGAAAATCATTATGTGATTTGAAAAGTGTTTTAAATATTTTGAAAATGAAAGAAAATGATTTACGCGACTTAAAAGGATGATTTTTAAGTTACACGATTTTGAAACAGTGGAAAAATATTATGGGATTTGAGAAACGTATATTTTTACGCAATTGAGAAAAACGTTAAAAAATTAGTACGTGATTTAAAAGTGCAACAGAAGAGTTGCGGCATTTTGAAAACGTAACAGAAGTGTTACGATATTTTGAAAACGTAACAAAAATGTTTTGGAATTGTGAAAACGTAACAGAAACGTTGCACAATTTTGTGAAGACACGATGAAAGTGTTTTATAACTATGAAAATGTGATAACATGATCTTGCTGTTGAAAATATAGTATAATTTGGTACAATTTATATGTATTAGAAAGAGATGCCTGTGATTGGATTTGGTGCATTATACATGCATTGGAAAAACATGCGTTGAGGCATATGATACATTGAACTAATGAAATTGAAAAGATTTGGCCCTTTGGGGTTGGACTTGCACTGATATATTTGTGCATTGTATATGGCCCTTGTGGTTGAAGAGGGAATGAGAATTGATAGTGAGGTCTATGATGGATCTTGTGGGCGTCGAGGCGCGGCGGTCGACCAGTGGACAGCTGGCGAGTACCCTGTGCCACTTGGCGATGCAGTCCGTTGCAACGCATTGACGATACGCGACAAGAACACGATTCTTTTCAACAACTGGAAGATTGTCTTTGGGCTAAGGCTGATAATTGACAAAGCATTCTCCTCGAAATTGTGAAAACCTCCATGGAGTTATTTTTGAAAAACTGAGTTTTTGTGCACATGCATAATCTGACATTTATATCTGTGTGATATATTAATTGAGGAATATTGGCTATGACAATTGTTTTGAATACTTGGATGATGATGATAATAATTAGACAATGTTGAGGGCATTATCATAATTATTGTTTATGATAATTGAACTGATAAATAATTGGATGATGATAGTTGATTAATGTTGATGGCATGATATACTTGTATGATATGCTGTTTGTGTTATCTCTGTGCTACTATGTTGGTATTGGCGTAGGTGATCTCACCTCTTTGTTATGTTGTTTTGCTGTGTCTGTACTATTAAAATCAAATAATAGAAGGATCGAGTTGTCTTAGACATAACGGCCGATGGATACTCTGAGATGGGTGACAACAATAAGGAGTGGACATTCAGGACTCGAAAGTGTGCAGTGTTGACAAAGAACAAATGTAGAATAGATGTCTGATGCAACAAGATGGATACACAACAGAATAAGTATGTTAGGTTTTAACGTTAGTGTTGTACCGTGCTATTAAGTAGGACTCGTCATGGGGTTTGCTACTGTTAAAAAAAAAAAAGAGTCTGTTAGTTTTATATTTCTCTTTAAATTATGAAATATTAATTAGTGTCAATATTGCATAATGAATAGTTGAAATATGATTTTCAATATTACCTAATATTTTCAGTAAATTTATGTTTTAGTAAAGAATAAATTTTTAAAACCCACTTTTTATAACTCAAACTTTGTGCGTATTTCTTTTCAAATTATGAGTCGGGAGTTAGACATGTGATACCCTAGGGAGGGTGTTACAGAAAATGCTTTTCGTAACTTAAAAACGAGATTTTTAAGTTACGCAATTTCAAAGATGTTGAAAAATCGCTACGCGATTGAAAAACGATGGAATATTTTTATGTGATTGAGAAAACGATGGAAAATCGCTACGAGATTTGAAAACGCGACAGAAATGTTGCGCGATTGTGAAAACGCGACAAAAATTTACGCGATTGAGAAAATGCGATAATATGATTATGCGATTGAATATACAATAGAATTAGCGTTAGACTAGTGTATGGACACTGTATGAGAAAATGATGAATTTTGTCTATGATTGGCTCTGGTGCATTATACATGCATTGGAAAGGTCCGATGGACTGGATAAGGCTAATTGCCTAGGAGAGAATACACCTCTTGAGTGGGTGCGATATGCGTAGTGTAAGTCACTCGTTGACTTTGGAGGCATTGGCGTGCGAGTTGCTTACAATGGACAGTTGGTAGCTCTTCTGTACCGTGGGTTAGACCGATGCAACGCACCGATGATCTGGACTGAGACACTATTCTTAATCAAGATCTGATAAAGACTGTCGTATATATGCTAGATGTGCAAATACTTATGAGAATTGTGGCACGTGGTCTAAGGCATGTTGGTACAGACAGATCTTTTCGATCACTCTCTCTGACCTGAGTTTAGCTCGATGGAGTAGGAAATTGAGTCTATGTGCACATGCATAATTTGAGCATTTATATTGGTGTGATATTTGAACTGTTGAATAATTGGATAATGTTGAGGGTATGATTGTAATTATTGTTTATTATATCTGTTATGATGATGAATAATATTGAGGGCATGATCGTAATTATGGTATGATATACCTGTATGGTGTGTTGTTTGTGTTATCTCCATGCTACCATGTTGGTATTGGCATAGGTGATCTCACCTCTTTGTATGCCTATTTTTGTACTGTATTTATATTTGGTAAAGACGCTAAGTAAGGGATTGAACAAGAAGGGGAAGAGGAACAGATTCTTACTGAGGAAGTTGAGTTTTAAGAAGATGGCGACCCGGTCGAGTTTCTTCGGATACGTGAGACTACAGTTCCATGGTGGAGCTGGTGCTTGGAGGTTTAGTCCTAATGAGGAGGAACATCTGACGATCAACATGAGCAGGATATTTCATGGAGATCCGTTATTTTCTGTAACTATTTATGTATACTTCGAATTTTCGCTATCAATTAGGCAGTATTGGGGTGGTAGGTATCACATCCCAACAGAGATCAGTATAGTGTCGTCTGCGCAGACACCTATCTATAGGACTTCGCGTCAAGTTGGATTCCTACCTGCTAAGGAATCTGAGGAGGACCCGTCTGAGGGTTTTGTTGTCTAGTCATACTTGGGCAAGTATGTCAGTTTAAGTTAATGTCAAATACTTTTGAGAACTTGGTCTGTATATAAATAATTTTAACAGTACTTCTGTAATGTATATGATATAAACTATTTGTGATGATGTTTTAATATTTTTATTTTCTGCTAAGTATATCTTATCGATATTAAGAAATTTTACAACTCATATTTACATTACAAATCATATTTTATAATAAAGGGGTAATTTGATAATTAAGTAACATAAATATGATACCCTATGATGGGTGTTACGAGAATGACAATCATTAGACATGTTAGTCCCTCTATTAACTTCTCTCTGTTAAACTTAAGGAATGTACACACGTGGCACGTTAAACTTGTGACTTGGCATTCACTCTTTATACTTGGATATTATTGTCCATGTAGATAAGTTGAACGACGTCATTTTGGTTGAGAGTTTGAAAATCCAAAAAAAAAATCCTATAATCCCTAATTTTTCATCTTCTTCCTCATTCTCTCTTTCCCCTAAACCGAAAACCCAAAATCCCCACAAGCCAAACCACCAAGTTTCCCCATAATTGAACCAAAAGAAACCCAGCAGCAAAATAGGAAAAAACAAAGCAAACACAACATCAACCATGAAGTCATCCTCAATCTTAATCCAATACCACAATAGCCCCAGTCACCAAATAACAGCAACCATAATCAAACTTCAACCCTATTCCATTGAATCCACCATACCTGAATTCGAGACAAACCACATAGCAAGAGCTCCTCTAATAGAATCACCACCCCAAAGACTCAACAATATACAATCAGAATCCAAAAAACTAGTCCTTCCAAGAACCCAAGTGAGGGAGACCTGGTTTGGTGGCTCACGATAAAAGGGATGGTAGTGGCTTGTTGGAGGTGCAATCAGCGGTGAATAGCGATAAGGTGATGAGGTGATAGTGGTGCATCTGGGCGGAGCTGTTGATTGAGATATGATGTCGTGGCTTGAGTTACAAGCAGTTGGACAATGGTGGAGATTTGTAGGTGGGTGTGGTGGTGGCTTTGTAGTTGGTAGCTGAGTGTGGTTGTTTGGGGTTCCGATAGAGAGTGGTACTCTTGTGGCTAGTTCAGGTTTAGAAGAAGGAGAGAATGATGAAGTTTTTTTTTTTAGTTCATTGCATAGGTGAAGAGAGTTTGAGGAAGATGATGAAATTTGGGAATTTTTTTTAACCCTAAACCCCACACAACATCGTTTTGGCTAGGGATTACTAATTCAACCCTAGCTAAAAAATAAATTCCAACTAGGAAATTATGAGTGCCAAGTCACAGGCTTAACATGCCACATGGTCACATTCGTTAAGTTTAACATAAGGAAGTTAACAGAGGAACTAACGTGTCCAATGATTGTCATTCTCAAGGACTATTAGGAGAGTTTTTTTTTTTTTTTTGCTTAAGGACTCATTTGTGGGGTGATGTTTTTCTCAGGAACCAAATTAAGTGTTTACTCTATATATTTTTTGTTTTATTATCTAAAACTAAAGTGGTATAAAAATATTGTAATTTTTTTAGTATATAAATATTATCTCTAAATAAAATAATATGGACAAAGTATTTTAAAACAAAGTGTGACTTATTTTAAAATTAAAGTTTCACTAAATAATACTGAGGACGTTCCTACTTGAGTTTACTGTGGCAAAATCCTTTTTCTTTACCCATGGATGAAATGTTTTGGTCATTTTCAATGTTTGATTTCAACATTATGAAATCATTTTCACCTAGAAACAAACAAATAAAATTAAGCATTTGATCAATAAGGCTTCATAGATTTTATTTCATGCAATTTATTCTATAAATCGTACTAAAAAAATATATATGAGTAATTGCATCACTTTTATTACAAATTTAAAAGGTATAAAGACCACCCAAAAAAAAATCATTTGCACATTTTTAGAGTTATGGAATGTTGCTTCTATTGTATAAAGAAGAAAAAGTTGAACATAATAATCAAGTCTTTTTTAGTATTGCAGTCAGGTAGTGTTTAGCCCAGCTTGCATGTACTTTGAATAAATTATATCCTTATCGAGTCAAAGGTAGGTTATCTACACTCCGATTATAAGATTCACAATAATATTCAACTTGACCTCAAATAATTCGTATAGTTAGAGTTCAAACTAGTAATCGTGTGTCAACCCACATATCACACTCATATATAGCTAAACAAATTCCTTATGGTTAGAATAGTCCCTAATTCATACTCATATAAATTTATACAAATGCTGTACAAAAAAAAAAACAAATGGAGAGGAGATAAAATTAAAAATAGAATATAATATATTATCATATAAAAAAATTAAAATAGAATAAGAAAATAGAAAAATAAAAAAGTAGACGACATATATGACCTAAATATGTTTCTAGCACCATAACACCGAATAATATATTGAAACATATAATGGTGATATAACCTAGGTAAAGAGGATATATTGGTCCATTAACTTATTTTTTGTTTTCATTTTCAACCCATAACTTTTTTTGTTTTATATTATGATAATCACATATTTTATACATTAATAAACCCTCATATTTAGTCATTTACACTCTCCATATTCTTAATTGATTGAGCTTGGTCATGTTTTGTGAGTTTGGGCTCAAATTGGGCCTAATTGATTTTTTCCAACATTAATGAGTCTTGACACTGTTTCTGTATTTCAGCCATAACTTGAGTTCTAGGTATCTGATAATTATGAATTTTACCTTGTAGGAAAACTAAGAGGAAGCTCTACAACTTTGATGAAGAGCTCGAAGTTTTCAATCTATGTCTAGTGGACCTAATTGGACCTGGAAGTCAGAATATGAGTTCAGAGGCCCTTTGATGTTGTTTTGTCTATAACTTGAGTTGTAGACCTCCAAATCGCATGGGGTTTGGGCCCAATTGCTCATAATTGACCCGACTTTGTAATTAATGGATTTTTAATTATGTGAATCCAAAATAGGGAGTAGTTTAGGGGGTTAGAAGGCAGAAAACTGAGACTACCTCATTCTACACACACTTCTCACCTTTCATTCTACATTTTTCATCTTCTTTCTAGATCTTTCTTCTCTCCCTTCTCTCTAGTTTTTCTCTTCTTTTTCTAAGTTCTTCCCTCCCATTCATGGAGGCGTAGAGCCTTTAATCAATCCAATGGATTGATATTCTTGATGCTTAATCTTGAGATTCTGTTTTAATTGCTATACATTAATCTATTAATCAAATTTCTCTTATTCTTCTTCTCTTGTTTAAATTCTGATTTAATGCTTAATTTGATTGGGATTTGCATATGTTAATTGCGTAATTACCATATGCCAAAATATGAATTCAGAGGTTAAACAATGCATTAAAAGTGTTTGATGAATTGTTTAACTTGGTCGGATCTTGGTTTTTAACTTAATTTGAGTTTTGGATGGATGCTTAATTTGTCTAACCTCAATTAATTAAATTCTGGAAGCGTTTCTATTAGAAGATCCGCAGATCATTGAGAGGCATCTTGATGTGATCTAAGACCAAGGGTTTGGTTGATAGTTGATTGGATCTTTAGTAATCAAGGATGGATTGAAATCAAATTTGGACAATTCTCTTGGATTGGTAAGTTCTTAATTCTATTTTCTCTTCTTTAATTGTTTTCTATTTTTGTTGTTTAATTTCACAAACTCATTTCCCCCTGTTTATTAACCTCTTAGTCTGACTTCATAATTAGAGTGATCTACAGGTTCGACCCAGTGTTACCTTATACTGCAAGTAGTTTTGGTAATTCAGCTATAAATTGATTTAAATTTGGTAAACTCAACAGTTATCAAATTTTTGGCGTAGTTGCTTGGGATCACTCTAATTTTGATTATATTTGACTACTAATCCCTCACTAACCCTTGTGTTGTTGTGTTTTGGTTGTTTTTAGGCGAAAACGGGTGATTGTGGGTCACTTTGTAGAATTTTGTTCTGACAACAAATGAGCCTAGAATGAGCTGAAAGTTAGTTAGTTGAAGGAAAACAGCCTAATAAACAAGGCTGACAATGAAGTGTGAAGTCACCCTTGGTTTGCCAAAATTTCATCGTTTAGACCACTTTTTCAATTTTTAAGATTTTTTATTACATTTTTTAGTTATATTTTTGTGTAGTTTTCATGCTATGGTGGTCCTATGATTTTTAAAAATCATTAGATAGGGCAATTAGATTTATTTTAGTATATTTTTAGTGTTGTCTAGTGTATTTTGCTTGTTTACTGATTTTGTGCTTTTTGTGCTTTTTGTACTTTAGATGATGCATGACTAGGTATTCTGCTACCCAATTACTTGATATTGATCTTGAGATTGATAAGACCTTGCATATGTGACACCCGAGGCCGACGAGGGTGAGTAGTGGTCGCCGGTGCAAAAAAAGATGAAGCACAGACAAGGAGCGTCTCCTAGCAGGCTTCTAGGCGAAGTGGCACATGAATGAACTGAATAAACACCGAAATGAGAGGGATTCAGAGACTGTGCAGGTATGGGACTGCATAGTTGAGGATGGCTTAAAAGAATTGATTAGCACCACCTATATCAACAAGATGCATCTTCTTTTCGGGAGCTAAGAACATAAATACTCCATGGTTAAGCATACTTGACTTGAAGCACTTGTAGGATGGGTGACCTCCTGGGAAGTTTCTTAGGATGCGTGTGAGTGAGGACAAAACATGCTGAAAAGACTTGTGTTGGTTTGTGGGGACACTCATCAATCCTGTAGGTAGTCTCGGGACATTACAACATAGGTTTATTAGAGCTCGTAGGCTAAGTACAAAAATTGCTTCTGAACTTGATTTTGATCTTGAATTTAAAAGTAAACCTGAGGTCTTAAGTAATTTTGCAGCTATGGGTGATAATATGCAGAATAGGACTCTTAAGGAATTAGCTACTCCTAATGTAACACACTAGTCTTTTTGCATTCAATATCCTAATCTTAATGTTGATTTTGAGTTAAAATCTGGATTGTTACACTTGTTGCACAAGTTTCATGGTCTTGCCGGTGAAGACCTTTATAAGCATCTTAAGGAGTTTCATGTGGTCTGTTTAACCATAAAGCCACAAAGGATCCCTGAGGAGCACTTCAAGCTAAGGGCATTTCCTTTCTCCCTTGCTGATGCAGCCAAGGACTAGCTATATTACCTTTCATCAAGTTTTGTAATGTGTTGGAATGACATGAAGAGGCTATTCTTGGAGAGATTCTTCCCTGCATCGAGAGCTGCCGCCATTAGAAAAGACATTTGTAGCATGAGACAAATGACAAGAGAGACCTTGCACAAATATTGGGAGAGATTCAAGAAACTGTGTTCGAGTTGTCCCTATCACCAAATCAGTGATCAACTCTTGATTCAATATTTCTATAAGGGATTGCTACCAATGGACAGAAGCATGGTGGATGCTGGCTCTAGAGGAGCCTTAGTAGACAAGACCCATGTTGCAGCAAGAGATTTGATAGCAAACATGACAACAAACACTCAACAATTTGGCACACGAATCATTACCTCGACCAGAGGAGTTAATGAGGTTCAATTGTCTTATGTTGACCAACAAAGAATGGAACACAGACTTGATGAATTGACTTCTTTGGTGAGGCAGTTAGCAATGGAACAACTACCACCTATACAAATGGCTGCAACTATGTGTGGAATTTATGCTTGCCCCACACTTCAGGATGGTGGATCTGTTTTTCCAGCTCACTCTGTTGCAGCAACTAGTGTCTTTCCTAATAAACCTTAGTTCCAGCAGCAGCAACAGAGATATGATCCATTCTCCAATGTATACAACCTTGACTGGAAAGACCATCTGAATCTGAGATATGGCAATGCAGCATCATAGTTGCCTATGCAGCAACCGTTGTAATACCAGTAGCCATTCCAGCAACCAAGTAGGCAATTCCAGCAACCTATGCAGCAGTTGCAGCCAAGTCTAGCAACCACAAAATTTGAGTCTTCCCTTGAAGACTTGATGAAACAGATGGCCACAAACAATATTTAGTTCAAGCAGAATATAAATGCCATCATTCAGAATCTACAGACTCAGATTGGGTAGTTGGCAACCACTGTGAGTGAGCTGAAAAATCAAGGGTCGAGCTAACTTCCTTCCCAAACAACTCCCAATTCGAATGTAAGTGCCATTATGATGAGGTCTGGCAAGTCTGTACAAGCACCAACTGAACCTTAACCTGCAAGCAAGCAACAACCAGTAGATAAATCAGTTTCTATGAGTAAGAATAAATCAGCAGTTGTTGATGAGTTGCAACAGCCTTCCATAGCTCTTCCCTTCCCATAGAGAGCCCTTCAAACCAGAAAGATAGATAAGACTGAGAAGGATAGAGAGCTTCTGGAGACCTTCAGGAAAGTGGAAGTCAATATTCTATTACTGGATGCGATCAAGCATATCCCAAAATATGCCAAGTTTCTTAAGGAATTATGCACTCAAAGGGGGAGGTTGAAGAATAATGAGAGAATCAATATGATCCAAAATGTTTCAGCCCTCATTCAACCTATGCCTTAGAAATTCAAGGATCTAGGGACTTTTACAATTCCATGTGTTATAGGTAATTACAAATTTAAGCATGCCATGCTAGATTTAGGTGCTTCTATTAATGTAATGTCTATGTCTGTTTTTAATTCTCTTGGACTTGGCCCTTTGCATTCTATATGTGTTGTGATTCAGTTGGCTAATAGAAGTATTATGCATCCAGCTGGGTTGATAGAAGATGTGTTAGTAAAGGCTGATGAACTGATTTTTCCTGTAGGTTTTTATATTCTGGAGATGGAAGGGGAGTCACCATCCAGCAAGACCCCACTCATTTTAGGGAGGTCATTCCTCAAAACAGCAAGGACCAAAATAGATGTGCATGCAAGAACTGTATCCATGGAGTTTGGAGACTCAATTGTTCAATTTAATATTTTTGATGCTATGAAGCATCCCATGGAGGAGCATTTTGTTTTTTATATTAATATACTTACTGATTTAGTTTAGTTTGAGGAAATTTCTGATGAGTTGTGTGATGAATTTCTTGATTTTATTAGTTTTAATAATTCTATCCATTGCCACTCATGTACTGATTGTGATGGTAATATGATATGTGCTATTTGTACTGAAATTTCTGCATTCCTGCGAGTTAATGATTTTGTTTACGCAGGGATTGATCATAATAGTTCTATCTGCAATGTTCTTGATGCAGTTGTAGACTCTCATACACAAGGGGAGATGACATTAAAGGCCACTGAAGAATTTTCAGAGAAGGGGAAAGAGCACCAGATGGCGGTCACTACTGCAGTGGGTTTTGTTTTTGGGCCATGGTCCAACATAAACAAGGAAAATGAAGTTGATGAAGTAAACACATTGCATTCTAGTGGTGAAGCCAAGAAAATTAAAGAAGGCCAATGGGACCCTGGTGGATGCTCTCATGATGCTTCAAGCATAAGTTGGTCATTCCACTTTAAGCAATGGGACCCTGGTGGAAGCCTCCCCACTTGATAAGAATGTTTATTTTCCCTCTCTTTTATTTTGTTTGTCTTATATTTGTTGATGCTATTGATGCTTTGCTAATGATTTTTGAGCTTTACATTGAGGGCAATGCAAAATTTAAGTATGAGGGAGATATTTTAGCATACTGTCTGTTGTTTTCTGTTTTCTTTTTTTGATTTACTATTTTTGTTGTTTTTGCTATTTTTAAATTCTGTTTTCTTCAAAACAATAAATAAATAAATAAAAATGTGTTTCTAATTTTAATTGTTTTCCAATGATGTTTTGAAGTTTGTGAAGTTTAAGAGTTTGAGACAATTGAAATTCAAGATTCATTGCATGATTGAATGAATTTTCTTCCTTCTTGAAATTGACATGCTTGGTGGTGGATGTTTGAATTGGTGGATTGAGTTTGATGGATGCATACATTGTGAGATTTTGAGCCTATTGGTGGATTTAGCATTGTACCATTCTCTTTTTTCTTGTGTGATTTTCACTCATATTAATTTATTACTCTAGAACTTGCTTTAATTCTTTTTTAGGCTACATTTCACTTGTATGCATGAACATGATTGAGGCCTTCTTTCTTGATTAACTACCTTGGTCAAATAGCCAACCTTGCATCATTTCCCTTTGATTAACCCCCTTAAGCCTATTTGCCTATTTTTTGTCTTAGCTCATTATATGCCTTTGTGAAAAATCATGTGTTTACCTTACCTTAGGGAATGGAAGAGCATTGGTTCATTTTCATTTGAGGAGCTCTTTTGCTTGTACGCAATTAATAGTTCAAGTGTGGGGGTTGTGCAAATTGATGTGCAATATGCAAGGTGATTGAAAAAAAATGATGAAAAAAAAAATAAAAAAATGAAGAGAAGAAGAATAAATTCAATAAAGGTTATGAAAGAAAAGGAATATGTAAGAGAATATGCATAATATGGAATTGGGGGTAAAATTTCATGCTCGTTGCTTTTCATTTGAGTTCCTCCCCATTACTCTTTTATTCTCTTAGGTGTTTAACTTGTTATATCCATATTGTTTCCTTCGCTTACCTTATCTCCATTACAACCTTGAATATTGATTTTTGTGTGCATGTGTTTGGTAGTGGTGAAGTAGAAGAAAAGCAAGCTTATGGTAGTGCAATTTTCAAGGGTTAAATTGAGTAAAATACTTACCTTGCAAACACTTGAGGGATTGGAAGTGCATCTCGTGAGGATCTATCAATCTTGATCCATGCTTTTCAATTTAAAGCTACCTTGCTTGTTGGTTTGAGATGTGAAGAAATGTTAACACATGAATGTTATGTTCCTTTGAACCTTTTCTTGTTCTTCTTGCTTGTAAACTTTTGCATTCTTGAATGTCATTGGAATTTGAGTCTTTTTGTTGATCCCTTGTGCCCTTGTTTTGGTCTTTTGTGTTTTGCCTAGGAGTGCAAAAAGCTAAGTGTGGGAGAATTTGATAATCACATATTTTATACATTAATAAACCCTCATGTTTAGTCATTTACACTCTCCATATTCTTAATTGATTGAGCTTGGTCATGTTTTGTGAGTTTGGGCTCAAATTGGGCCTAATTGATTTTTTCCAGCATTAATGAGTCTTGACAGTATTTCTATATTTCGGTCATAACTTGAGTTCTAGATATCTTATAATTATAAATTTTGCCTTGTAAGAAAGTTAAGAGGAAGCTCTACAACTTTGATGAGAGCTCGAAGTCTCAACCGGATGTCTAGTGGACCTAATTGGGCCTGGAAGTCAGAATACGAGTTTAGAGACCCTTTGATGTTGTTTTGTCTATAACTTAAGTTGTAGACCTCCAAATTGCATAGGGTTTAGGCCTAATTGCTCATAACTGACCCAATTTTGTAATTAATGGGTTTTTAATTATGTGAAGCCAAAATAGGGAGTAGTTTAGGGGGTTACAAGGCAGAAAACCGAGGCTACCTCATTCTACACACACTTCTTACCTTTCATTCTACATTTTTCATCTTCTCTCTAGATCTTTCTTCTCTCCCTTCTCTCTAGTTTTTCTCTTCTTTTTCTAAGTTCTTCCCTCCGATTCATGGAGGTGTAGAGCCTTTAATCAATCCAAGGGATTGACATTCTTGATGCTTAATCTTGAGATTTTGTTTTAATTGTTATACATTCATCTATTAATCAAATTTTTCTTATTCTTCTTCTCTTGTTTAAATTCTGATTTAATGCTTAATTTGATTGGGATTTGCATATGTTAATTGCGTAATTATCATGTGCCAAGAGATGAATTCAGAGGTTAAACAATGCATTAAAGGTGTTTGATGAATTATTTAACTTGGTCGGATCTTGATTTTTAAGTTAATTTGAGTTTTGGATGGATGCTTAATTTGTCTAACCTCAATTAATTAAATTCTAGAAGCGTTTCTAGTAGAAGATCCACAGATCATTGAGAGGCGTCTTGATGTGATCTAAGACCAAGGGTTTGGTTGATAGTTGATTGGATCTTTAGTAATCAATGATGGTTTGAAATCAAATTTGGACAATTCTCTTGGATTAGTTGCTTCTTAATTCTATTTTCTCTTCTTTAATTGTTTTCTATTTTTGTTGTTTAATTTCACAAACTCATTTTCCCCTGTTTATTAACCTCTTAATCTGACTTCATAATTAGAGTGATCTACGGGCTCAACCCAGTGTTACCTTATACTGCAAGTAGTTTTGGTAATTCGGTTATAAATTGATTTAAATTTGGTAAACTCGGTAGTTATCATATTAGTCCCTTAATTCTCAAATGTTAGGCAAAATTGTCATAAATCACAATTTCTTTAGAGATCTAATAGATTTTTCCTATGTGGCTGATAACTATGCTGATGTCCTTTAACTTATTTTTTGTTTTTACTTATAGTATCACATACCGAATAATAATAATAAAAAAAATTAAGTAAGAAAAGCTCTTGCCTATGGCTAGCCAAAGCTATGGAACCCAAGCAAATGGAGAACCTCATCAACCCCCCAAGGAGCAGCAAGACTTGCTTCACTGAAGCCAAAAAAAGGTGCATAAGGAAGGAGGATAGTTCACTTGAACCACTGCTTTAACCCTTAGGGAACAAGATTTGGTGGTGGAGGAGACCCAACCTGCACACAACCAAGAAGCTAGAAAGTCATACAAAGAGTTAGTGGTGGACAAAGATAAAATTAATGGTATTACATCTGACTTCTCTTGCTCTGATGATTCCAACTCTAAGGAAGAATCTTTCTTAAATGATGATGAGGAACCCTATCTTGATGAGTAGGAGTGGAAACACAAAAGAAGAATCCCCAGAAGGAAGGTTTGTTGGATACACGAGGTTGTCCTAATATCCTCTCTAACAAGGTTAGGAATATACACCTAAGAAGACCATGGTAGAATACCGCATCGGTCAACTGTTAGGAAGGAAGATTAGCTATACTATCTTGAAAAAAAGATTGGATGGTCTTTGGGCCAAGTCAGGTTTAATCAACTTTATCGATGTAGGTAATGATTTCTTCTTAGTAAAATCTCATTCCTATACTAATTATGCATAAGTATTAATTGAAAGGCCATGACTCATTTTTTATTATTACATAGCAGTCCAGCAATGGAATAGGATTTCAACCCATTCTGTAATAGTATTCAAAAGTTATTGGTGTGGGTGAAACTCCAAGGTCTTGCCATTGAATACTATGACAAATTATTCTTAGGCATTATGAATAACCTTATAGGAAAGACACTCAAGGTAGATCTAAATACAACTCAATAGAATATATAGAGGAAAATTTGCCTGCATATGTGTTCAACATGATGTTAGCAAACCCTTGCTAGCAAAGTATAAATCAATGGAGCCTCTTACTTTATGGAATATGAAGGGATTCACTTAATATATTTTCTTTGTGTAAAGTGTGGCCATGTAAAGGAAAATTGCCCAAAAACAAAAAAAGAGCAAGTCTTAGGGGATGGCAGAGCAAATTAAGGTCTTTTAACTTCTGGGGAAAAAAAGAGGAATATTCTGATTAGTGGTGAAAAGGAAGGCAACCATCTATAGGTACAGATTACTCAAGGCGATGACTGATATTGTCCATGGGTGAGAGTCCAAAGGAGTTGGTGTATGAAACGTTATCCAGCAAAAGCACAAGTTGTTGGGACAACTAATGGTCAAACACACCCCACTAGGGGAGATGAGGGTACGCACTTTGAGGCACTTAATAATACTAAGGCAAATGAGGCTAATGGAGTGGATTAGGGGAATAAATTCCAAGAAGCTGGGGTGAATCCCACTGCAAATAATAATGAGGGCACTAAAAAATAGAGTATATGTCTAGTGGCAAAATTTAGAAAGAAAGAAACATAAGAGTGTTAGAGTGGGATGTGTGGGGAAAGGAAACAAACCCCATAATGCGATCATCAACAATCTTGGTACTGCACAACTGAGCAAAAAAGTGGACACTAAAAGACAAGTCTCTCCAAACATTGGAGCAACAAGGGAAAAGATGATTACTTTATCGGGTCTGGTAGGTACGATATAGAACATTAGACTTTCTCCTATTAACATCTAATAAAAAGGATGATTTCGGGTCTGGTGGTCATAATAGGTTACAATTTAGGCCTAACAACTTATAGCCTAACTCTAATAGGGCTTCATCATATTTAGAGGAACCTATACCCTCATTTTATCGCCTAATAGTGGAAACACCTACAAGGAAATGTATGAAGATATACAACCTACAATATGCCTCAGTGACCCTACCCCTCCTATAGAGGGAGATGCTATGCAATTGGCCTGATAGGCCTCTCTCCCTTTCTCATTTTTTTCCATGATAATTTTTTCTTGGAGCTGTAGAGGGACTGCTCGTAAGGAATTCAGCAGGGCCTTAAAAGAGTATGTGAGAGTTCACAAACCTGATTTAGTGGCCTTACAAGAAACCAGATGTAGTAGGCCGAATATTCATAAGATTATTAAGAATTTGGGTTTTAAGGTTTATGTTGTCATTAAGTCAATGGGATTTTCTAGTGGCATATGGCATTTATAGAACCAAAACTCCTTTTTAATAAGGTGTTGTGCTAGAATGATCAATTCCTTCATGTTGAGATAAAGGAGGACACACAACTCCCCTGATTGCTAACCATTGTTTACGTGAGCACAAGGGAAAATGAAAGAAGGGAAGGCTAGGAAATTTTAGAACACAAGGTAGGGAGTATTGACAAAGGCTATCTTTTGATAAGTGATTTCAATGAAATTCCTAATGCCAATGAGAATAAAGGGGGAGCCCCTGTTGATATGTGTCACTGTTAAGCCTTTTCCCACTGTATAACTTAATACAACCTAATTGATATGGGATCTTATGGAACTCGTTTCACTTGGAGGTGTCCTGAATATGAGGGGTTGGATATGGACTTCAAAAGACTCGATTAAGCCCTTTGAAATGCTATTTGGAAAACGTGTTTCCAAGAAGCTTATGTTACCACCTTGTCTAGGCTATATTTAGTCACCACTCACTTTTATTATTCCTTAAAGGTAGGACTCTCCCCCATCCAATCGTCATTTCCACTTCGAGCTATTTTGGATGTAACATGCTAGTTTTTTTAATTTCTTAAAAGCTAGTTGGTAGTTCACTGATTCTTTCAAAGCTACAATTGAGAACTTATCGACAAACTTGTTGACGTAGAGTTCTTTGGGGACAATTTTAGAAGGAAAAGACGACTAATGGCACAACTTAATTGGACACAGAACATGGAGAATGATGACTATAGTTATGCGTTGGACCATTTGGAAAAGAAACTACACAAACAACTAAAGAGGGTCCTACTTGGAAAGCAGTGTTCGTGAGAAACAGCAGAGATAGACAATCTAAAGACGATCTCAATGTGCATACCGGAGGATCCATATCTGCAACAAAGCACTATAGGAGAATGGTAAGTAATGTTACATCCTTATAATTTTAGGTTTGTGTGGTGATTTTTTATTTGTAATGATCATGCTCTCTATCAAGGTTGGTCTGAGAGACCGAAACTGGGTCTTGTATTATGATAGTGTTAAGAATAAAGTAATAATATGTCTACCTCCATGAAATATTGCATCAATTGTTTATGTGCTTCTTCTCCAGCTAAGAGTAATGGCATCCTGAAGGAAATTAGGCCTTAAATGTGAGGTAGAGATTGTAGAATATTATGTGTGGAGTTAAAGTCTTAGACTAAGTGGAGATAGTGATGAAGTCTCAGACTGAGTGGAGATAGTGAGGGGATTATATACTGATACTTCATTTTTATGGGTTAAACATTGAGGGATAGTGGCATAATGGCATTGAACACATGCATTAAGTTCTTGCACATCAGATTTGCCCAATAAAGTCTTTTCTTTGCTATCCGAGATACTTCATTAACAACTGCTAATCTTGTTGCTGAATGAAGTAAAAACAGGGGCATGGACTTTAATTAGAGTTCTAAAACATTGAAAGAGAGAATTCAAGGATAAATGAGCTCTTGGATAGATTTTATTTTGATGTTCTTTATTTTTATGATTTTAACATGTTGTTTAATGAAGAGTTATGGACTAATAAGTAGTACACCTTGGGAATTCTGTTCTAAATTGAAAATTTAAGTAAATAGAAAATAAAAAATTTTCTTGTATTTGTTCTATTGTTATTTTTTATCTTAGGATAATTGTGTATTGGAATGAGTTTGTATTAAGACATGTTATTACTTATCAAGACATGTTCTTTATTCTTGATAGCTCTTTTTCCTTTGTGGGGATCTTATATAGTATATTTATTCTTAATAATATGTTGTTAGTGGTTAAAAGCTGAACAATACTGGATATTGTTTACCTCTTGGAGTTGAGGCCAAAGAATAAAATTAAGTAATATTGGACATATATACTGGACATATTGGACATATATACTAGACATTGTATATTGGACATATATTTGGTTTTAATTAATGTTAAATTGTTTTGGACCTTATTATGGTTGAAGTCAATTATATTGTTATGATGACATTATGATATTTTTAAGTTCGAGTCTTTGTTTTGGGCATGCCTCTCTTATTATTCCTAGCAACATTTTTAGGAAAAAGAAAAAAAGAATCACCTATAATTGCACTATTGTATTAAGATTCATAGTAACACTAAATGGATGTTTCAATATAATTTTAGGAGGTTAACTTAGGGAAAAGCATGAAAAAGAATCACCTATAATATGCACTCGGTAATCTTTTTTTCTTCACTGCCTCCATTTTCTGATATGTCAAAAGATTGCTTTTTTAGATATGTAAACTATTGGTGTTATCTTCCATTGTGATTTCTATTTGCCAGTTTTTCTTTTCCCCTGTATATTGTGTGATGATTGTGAAGATAATTAATGCTATTAAAGCAATTCATTTTGGTTGGTGTTTTTCTTGCTCTGAATTTTGTTTCTGACTCTTTTATTTTTATTTTTTTGGTAGTCTTTTTGCCTCTGTTCATTCTCTAGTTCAGAATGTTGGATTTAGTAGCTTGCTTGTTCCCATCAATTACTTGTGCTATCTTTGTGTTTCACACTCCATATGTGGCAGCTATTGGTGTGTTTGTTGTTAGCTATGGCAACCATCACCTAAGAAAGGGGGGTGAATTGGGTGATTACAAATTTTTTAAACAAAAAATTATGCATTTTGATATTTTCAATTAACACATGCAGCGCAATAAGTCTAACAAAGGTACAACTATTAGAAATTTCTCAAATAACACTTGGGCTATAGGATAAATCAAACAAATAAGTTAGATAACAAGTTCAACTCAAGCATATATAACAAAAGCACAAATATAAAGAGATATGGTTAAGAGAATCAAACACAAGGATTTATCTTGGTTCAGTCACCCCTTGTGACCTATGTCCAGTCCTAAAGCAAATCACTCGAGATTTTCAACTAAACTTCAAGCTTGAACGGGTGCTTGAAAACTTTTACAGATTAGAGCACTCAACAACACCTTGGGATACCTCACCCTTGTGCTTTGAGCCTCAAAACAGGGATATATCACCCTTTACAACCTTTGAGGGATACCTCACCCTATTTACACCTTTGAAGGATACCTCACATTCTTTTCAACAAGGGATACCTCACCCTTTTTCACTAGAGGGATACCTCACCCTCTTTACAGAATAAAAAAATTGTTTGAATGATAGAAACTCTGTCAAAGAGTAGATAATACAAATTAAAACTCTATGGGTATTAAGGATTCACACTTTGAAGCTCAAAACAGAGTTTTTAGAGAAACGAGAGTAAAACACAAATTTGATGATCAAGAAACTTATTCAGATTGATTGCCAACTTTTCTTTGATGCCCAAACACTTGCATTTATAGCCTAAAACATTTAAGAACCGTTGGTGGTTGTTGGGGGCATTAAATGCTCCAATATAGTCGTTTAGAAAGTGTGTTCTACTATCCCAAATAACATGTTATTACTATTCTATAATCTGTTATGAGAAATTCATAACTTGTTATGGCCCTTTTAAAAACAAAGCCTTCGTCACTGACTTTTAGAATAACCTGTTATGGGAAATCCATAATATGTTATGACCCTTTTAAAAACAAAGCCTTCGTCACTGACTTTTAGAATAACCTGTTATGAGAAATCCATAATCTGTTATGAGCTTTATAAAAACATGTTAAAAAGCTCCTGACTTGATCAATAATCAGTTATGGATATTCCATAATCAGTTATGTCATGTTTGTTTTGAAAACTGATTTTAAAATAGTCATAACTTTTTCGTTTCTCATCCGTTTAAAACAAATGACCACTCGTTGGAAATATTATTGAGTTTACTTTCATATGAAACAAATTTTAGATCAAGACTTAAAATATTTGAAGGATATCATCAAAAGAGTAACCAAAGGATAGTTTTGCAAAACACAAACTTGATTATTTTTCATAGATTTGAACAACCACTATAACTAGCTTTTCAAAACTTATTTGTTGAACATTTTAGCAAGTGAAATCCATTTGTAAAGATTTCAAAACATATTTGAGCTTAGTGTGATTCCTAAATATCTTTACACAAGATCTAAGTCCTATAAACTAAACTTGAAGATCCTTGGGACTTGATCATTGTATTTTCATTTCTTATCCTTGTTTGTTATCATCAAAACCATTGCTTTATTGCTTTAGCCAATGCCAGTTACATTCTTTCCCTTTTTGATGATGACAAACAACCATTGAGAAAATGTTAGTTTAAATAAATTAGAATTCGCAAAAGGTGATAGAGACTTACTCCCCCTCTATTTTTCAAGAGGTGATTAGATCAGAGATTCACAGCTCTCCTTAATTTTGGAATCCTAAGATCATTGAAGATATACCTTTTGCTATTTTACCTTACTTTTCTCAATGACATATAAATCTTCTCCCCCTTTGTCATAATAAAAAAGATATACAACAAAAAATACCAAGTTTGACAAAAGAGAAGATTCATCTTAACAGGTCCAATTATAAAATAAATACCATAAAATTTAATATACATGGACCAAAACTCATAGTTATTTGATAACATAGATATTAAATAATTAGTGCAATAGGATCATCAAAAACAAAACATGCATTGTCATTCACATTTGATACCATTGATACCAATATACCAACACCGAAAACATATCATGATATATGAATTTGTTCACAATGAGGCTAATAATAATGTTAGATCAAAATATGAAATATATAGATCAAAGACAGTAGCTAAAAGAAAAACTGAATCCATTCCATTGCACTTGAAGAAAGTTTCTTCATGTCTCTCTTCATTAAGCTCGTCTCTTTATCCATTTATGCTTGATATTTTAATATTTGATAGCTATATTTGAAACACATAGAGAAACTTGCAAAGCTAACACTACAAGTTCTCTAAAACATAGGTTAGCATCAAATATCATTTAAGCCCATTTACAAGCATAATTTATGTTGATATATAACGTAAAGCATGTACCATATTATCAACCATGCAATGTTAGCTCTAACAAGAACAAAAGAAGGACATATGCAATTGAATCCAAAAGCACATTTTAATTATTTTCAAAGCAAGATTCAAGTTTATCAAGGAAAACTTAATCATCATCAAAACATATATAAGCATTTTGGGGCAAACAATGATCATGTAAGACATGTAATATCAAGTAAGAATTCTAGTATGCACATATGCCAAGTTTCTTACATTGAAGTTCAAAGACAAGTTCAAGGCACAAGATGAATTACTTACTTCTTGTTTTCAAGATATGAACATATCAAGCAATTTCAAACAAGAAGACATATAACCTTTAACTTTCTAATCTCCAAGTAAGTATATAAGACAATTAAGCATCAAAGAGAAATGATTAGAACTATTTATGAGCATGTGAATTTTCACATTTGAATAAAGAGAATTGGCCACAACCTCAAGAACAAAGATATTACCATAAAACATGTCATTCTAAGAAAAGACTCTACATATCTAACATGTTAGCATATGTAAAGATACTTTCAAGTCACAATGCTAGAAAAACACAACTTAAGGCATGTTAAGGCATAAAAATAATTCTTTACTCCTCCAAATATCACATGATATTCAATTTAAAGCATAAATAAAGATAAGAGATTGATATCATCAAAATTAAACTCTTTGAGTTTTTGTAGGTGACTTTAACTTCCAAGCTTCAAGACTTCATGAGGGAGTGGGTGTTGGTGAGAGTTGAGAGGAAGAAGATGAAAATGGAGGTGGAAGGGTGCGAAAATGGTGAAACATGGCTGCTGGTTGGTGTTTAAGGTGGGCTTCATAACCGATTATAAGGATACCATAATCAGTTATGGTTGTATTAATGGTGAACCCATGTTTTTGGAGAGGTGTTGTAGTGTTAAAATAATCGATTATGATATATAATAGGTTATGCTCATTTTTAGAAAACTCCTAAAGCCTCTGTTAAACATGAATAACCGATTATGGGATTGGTGTAATTGGTTATATAAGTGTGGCATAGAGCATCAAACATTCATGAGTTCTGCATAATTGGTTATATGATTGGCATAATCGATTATTTTAGCTTGACAGAGACCATTTCTAACATGCCAGACACTTCCACAGCGCATATAATTGGTTAGATGCTTTCCATAATAGGTTATGGCCATCTTCTAACTGATTATTTCTCAAACAAAACCAGAAAAATCTTCAAGAGATTATCCTTTAAAACCATTAAAACTTGTTATTCACCACCAATACTAGAAAATTCTTCAGGAATTCAACCTTTAAAACACAACCTCATGTCTTCTTGAAGATAATTTTAGCTTTGCCTCATTTTCCATTTCTTCTAAAATACCAATCAGCCCACTAACAGAATTAAATTTCAAAAAATACCAAAAACCACTTTTCCATAATAGGAACTTTAGATTTGAAGCACAAGCCCAAGCTTCTAGCAGATAAGGAAGGGAACTTGGAGTATTTTATGGTATTGTGCTTGCAGCAACTAATTTCATGATACCAAAGTCAGTTTTTGGCCTTCAAGCACACCTACAACACACTTTAATTTTTGGCTTTTGGTACCCAATTATTCTTGGGTCCTTGTGTGTTAATTTTTGAATATTAATCAATTATGCTCTCATAAAGATCACTTTTTTCATAGTATGCAAATTGAGCATAACAAATCAAATAATCAATTACCATTAAGCACATAGCCAATAATGTAACACCCCAAATTTCCTAAATAGTTGACAGTAATTTTGACAGTTAATAGAATTTTACTGTTTAGTAATTTTTGGATACTGTAAAATTATTTCGAGCATTCCGTCAGCGTATTTGATCGTTTTGAGTGATTTACCCCGTGTCAGGAAAATAAAAATTTTCGGGCCAGAAAAATTTTACGTAATTTAATTATTACTGAAAGTCTTAATTATTTTACGTAATTTAATTTGATATTTGTGAATTTTCTAATTTTTGTGATTTTGTGGATGATTATGAAATTTTTTACTGTTTGTGGGCCCAGGGGTGTATGTGGGCCCAGGTGAGTCCCGCAAAGTGAAAATTTTTCTACGCATAGAAAAATTTGTACTGTTTAGACGGAGACAGGGGATCTTACTAAACCTGAATCCGGAAACAGTTTTTAAAATTTTCTTTTACCGTATTTTGCACTGTATTTAATTATCGGGCAATAAAAATACAGTAAATATATTCTTTCGTGGGGTTAGAGTAAATAAAAATAAAAATTATATTGCATAGTCAACAAAGAGGGCTTGACTTGTTTTGTATCCTTGGATGAGAATACTTAGTTTGAATATTAAACATTGATCTAATCAACAGTTAAGAAACAAACTTAATAAAGAAGTATTGGATGATCACCATTGATTTAATCAATGGTGTGAGAATAAGCTTAGTAAGGAAGGCTTTGATATCAACCATCGATTTAATCAACGGTGTAGAATTGGTCATATAAAGTGGCTATGACCATTTGTAACCATTGGATATGGATTTAATCAATGGTAGAGATTTGGTCTCAAAAAGTGACAAAGACCATTTATAACCATTGGATGAAGAATTAATCAAGGGTAGAGATTTGGTCTTGTAAAGTAACAAGGACCATTTATGACCATTGGATGCAAATTTAATCAATGGTGGAGATTTGGTCTTAAAAAGTAGCAAAGACTAATTATGACCCTTGGATGTAAAGTTAGAAGGAGTAATCTTGACCCTTCATTTTGGAGATGCATCTAATGGCTAAGATTTAAAGGAGAAAGATCTAATGGCCTAGATTAAGTCTTCTAAATCAAAAGTCTACCTAAATCCTAACCATTGAATTAATCAATGGTCTAAAATGCTTTAGATGGTGGCTAATAATGATGACAACATTATTGCATGCATAATGCAAGGGGGGACGGTTTTTGAGTTTCATTTGGAGATAAAGGTGATTTTGATGACCATTATTACTTGTCTTGGTCAACATGCATCATTATTGATTTGTTTGCATCCTTAAGAGAGTGTTTGGAGGGGGGACGGTTTTGTGATGATTATAAGCATAGCAAAAAGTTTAAAGACCATTATTACCTATCTTGATCAATCTTCATCATTCATTGATTTTCCTAAAGCAAGACTTAGCAAAATATATTCTCTTCTTTCTCTCCAAACAAGGCTACGGTCATGCATCCTAAAGGAGACCAAATAATTCATTTCCATACTTCATATTATTACATCTTCATCTTTTCCTTCAAGTTTCAAGAAGCCAACAGAAGAAAACTCCATTTCTCTCCCTAAACACACCATTCGGCCAAGACACCCAAAACCACTCTCCAATCTCTTTTAATTTCATCTAACTATAGATCTTGAATCTAAATGATATTCTAAACAACTTTCATGTTAAAGATTTCCTCTAAATCATTCATCTTCAAGGACTTTCTTCAAGATCAAAGTTATTGGGTTTTTGAGGTGAAGTGTAAGGAAACTTCATTTCTTCTCTCTTTTTCATGATCTAAGCCATGTTTGATCCATGGTTCCTCTTAATCAAGCTTAGTATACTAATTTCTATGTATTTTGTTTTGTATTTGAGAAGCCCTTAGTGGTGAAGGACTTGGAAAGAGAAGCAAAATAAGGAGCTTTTTGAGGATTTTCAAGAGGTAAGAGGGAGATCCATCTCACCAACTAAGTATGGTGGTGAGAGATGGTCTTATATTTGATGGATGGTGAATCCATGTGAGGATTCATATCCATGGTCATGTAATTATTTGTGGGTGTTTATGTGTTTGATTTATTTGTTCATGCTTTGTATGATTTGCATGATTTATTGCTTTTGATTATGGCATACTTATGGTAGCTTATGGTATATATGATGAAATATGTATGTGTATGCCATGATGTGATGATGGAAAGGAAATTAATTTTTGGCTCCAATGGCCAAAGGAAGAGTGGTCACGGTTTTGACACTCATAATTAGAGTTTATGTTGAAATTTTTCAAGAACAAGAGAATTAATTTTTGGTCCCTAGAACATGGTGAATTTCAGCCAAGACACCTCAAGATAGGTGTTCACAAATTAATATTTTCATGGATGATGAAATGAGATGTTTATAAAAACAAGGAAAATAAACAAAGGATTTATTTTTCAAAGAGTACATGAACACAGTTTTAGAAGAATTTTTATTGATTTATTTTGTGTAAAAAGTTTCTAAGTGTTTTACTAAACATGAGTTTTAAATGAAAATAGCAATGTTGATTTTAAGGATTTGCAAAGAAAGTGAAAAAGGATTTGTAAAGAAAGTGAAAATGGATTTGCAAAGAAAGTGAAAAACGAAAATGAACAAATGACTTGATTTCAAAGACCAAGTGTTCACAGTTTTTGTAAAGGATTTTTAATGGTTTTGTTTGTGTAAAACCATATCAATTTAGAAGGAAAAAAATATTTGATGGTTTCAATAGTCATGTCCACGTTTTTGAAGGCTTGTAATGCCTTGATTTTTGTGAACAAAGTGATTTTCAAAGTGGAAACGTAACTTGATTTAATACAAGGAATTTGGAAAGGGAATTAGAGTGTTTTATCACTTGAGAGAATTTTGTAAACGAAAGACAAAGAGAGGTTGAACATGTTTGAACTTCAATTTTGTAACACCCTCCCTAGGGCATCACATTTTTGACTCCCGACTCATAATCTGAAAATCAATTCGTAAAAGGTTTGAGTTATGAAAATATGGGTTTCAAAATCTCTTCTTTACTGAAACGTAAATTTACTGAAAATATTAGGTAATATTAAAAATTATATCTCAACTATTCATTATGCAATATTGACACCAATTAATATTTCACAATTTAAAGAGAAATATAAAATTAACAGACTCTCTTTTTTTTAACAGTAGCAAACCCTATGACGGGTCCTACTTAATAGCACGGTACAACACTAACGAGAAAACTTAACATACTTATTTCTTTTTCTGTCCATCTTGATGCATCAGATATCTGCTCCTTTGTCAACACTGCACACCTTCGAGTCCTGAATGTCCACTCCTTATTGTTGTCACCAATCTCAGAGTATCCATCGCCCGTTATGTCTAAGACAACTCATTCTTTCTACTGTTTAATTTTAACAATACAGATACAGCAAGACAACATAATAAAGAGGTGAGATCACCTACACCAATACCAACATGGCAGCACAGAGATAACACAAGCAGCATATCATACAGATAGATCATACCACAATTATGATCATGTCATCAACTTAATCAACTATCATCATCCAATCATTTATCAGTTCAATTATCATAAACAACAATTACGATAATGCCTTCAGCATTATCATCATCATCACTCAAGTATTCAAAACAATTGTCATAGCTAATATTCTTCAATTAATATATCACATAGATATAAATGTATTCATATAATACATGTGCATTTAGACTCAATGTTCCTACTCCATGGAGCTAAACTCAGGTCGGAGAAATGATCGAAAAGATCTGTCGGTACCACATGCCTCAGACCACGTGCTATAATCCTCATTTTGATTTTGCACATCTAGCTTATACACGACAGTCTTTATCAGATCTTGAATAAGAATAGTGTCTTGGTCAGGATCATCGATGTGTTGCATCGGTCTAACCTATGGGAAGAAGCGCGACCAACCACCTGTGTAAGCAACCTGCACCCCGATGCCCCTAAAGTCAACAAGTGACTTACACTACGCATATCGCACCCACTCAAGAGGTGTGTTTCTCCTAGGCAATCAGCCATATCCAGTCCTCATCGGACCATTCTAATGCATGTATAATGCACCAAATACTAATCACAGGTATATCTCATAATTTCTCAGATATAGTTTATACAATGCACGAATATATCAGTGCAAGTCCAACCACAAGGGCTATTTTTTTCAAATTCGTTTGTTCAATTAAATCATATGCCTCAACGTATATATATATATATATATATATATATATATATATATATATATATATATATATATATATATATATATATATATATATTCAATGCATCTAAAATGCACCACATGCCAATAATAGGCAAAACTCGTTGTTTTCACAAACAGTGTTCATACACTGGTTTTACAGTAATCATACTATATTTTTTTCAATAACAAAATCATGTTATCATGTTTTCATAGTTATAAAACACTATTGTCGTGTTTTCACAATCCCGCAACATTTCTGTTACGTTTTCACAATTCTAAAACATTTCTATTACGTTTTCACAACATCGTAACACTTCTGTTACATTTTTAAAATATCGCAACACTTCTGTTGCACTTTTAAATCACGTATTAATTTTTCAACGTTTTTCTCAATCACATAAAAATATACGTTTATCAAATTGCATAGCAATTTTCCACCGTTTTCAAAATCGCGTAACTTAAAAATCACTCTTTTAAGTTGCGTAAATCATTTTCCATCATTCTCAAAATATATAAAACACTTTCCAAATCACATAACGACTTTTCACCACTTTTCACAATCACGTAAAGATAATTCATCACTTTTCAATCACGTAGTGATTTTTTAATAGTAATTCAAATTACGTAAAATATTTAAATGTAATTCAAATCACGTAGAAATATTTCAACATATTCCAAATTGCGTAGAAATATTTTACTGTATTTCAAATCATTTTTAAGATACGTAAAATATTTTTCAACATTTTACAATCACGTAAAATATTCCTCAATATTTCAAATATTATTTTGGACTTAAATAAATCAATATCATTTTCAACACATTTTTCAAATTGCGTAACTTAAAATCACGTTTTTAAGATACGTAAAACATTTTTCATCATCATTTCATTACAGAAAATATTTCTTCAAAAATTCCTTTTCAACCTTTCTCAAAATAATATGACTTTGTATTTCATTTTTCACATTTTCTTACTCAAGAAAATCTTTTTCCACATTTCTTTACTCAAGAAATCCTTTTCTAAAATATAATCCACAAAACAAATCACTTTTCCATTGATATAAATCAACGTTTCAAAACTTAACATTTTCTAACGTATTTCAAAACTCGAAAATCAGTTATACGTTAGTAAATTTTCAAAACACCATTATATTCTTCATTTTTCCCAAATCATTTCCAAACACAACCTTCTTCAAAATAAATTGAAGTTCGAAAACATTTTCGTTTACAAAAAACTTGATTTTCTCAAGTGATAAACGCTCTAATTCCCTTTCCAAATTCTTGTGTGAAAATCATTTTGTTATAAAATCAAGGTATCCGCAAGTCTTCAAAAACCGTGAACGTGTTCATTGAAAACTGTCAAATCTTTCAAGAAACAAAACACTTCATTTTATAAAATATCACTTTGTTCCATAAAAATTTAGGCATTACAAGCCTTCAAAAACGTGGACATGACTATTGAAACCATCAAATATTTTTCCTTCTAAATTGATATGGTTTTATACAAACAAAACCATTAAAAATCCTTTACAAAAACTGTGAACACTTGGGCTTTGAAATCAAGTCATTTGTTCATTTTTATTTTTCACTTTCTTTGCAAATCCATTTTCACTTTCTTTACAAATCCTTTTTCACTTTCTTTGCAAATCCTTAAAATCAACATTGCTATTTTCATTTAAAACTCATGTTTAGTCTTAGAAACTTTTTACACAAAATAAATCAATACAAATCCCTTCAAAAACCGTGTTCATGTACTCTTTGAAAAATAAATCCTTTGTTTATTTTCCTTGTTTTTCTAAACATCTCAATTCATCATCCATGAAAATATTAATTTGTGAACACCTATCTTGAGGTGTCTTAACCGAAATTCACCATGTTCTAGGAACCAAAAATTAATTCTCTTGTTTTTGAAAAATTTCAACATAAACTCTAATCATGAGTGTCAAAACTGTGACCACTCTTCCTTTGGCCATTGGAGCCAAAAATTAATTTCCTTTCCATCATCAAATCATGGCATACACATACATATTTCATCATATATATACCATAAGCTACCATAAGCATGCCATAATCAAAAGCAATAAATCATGCAAATCATACAAAGCATGAACAAATAAATCAAACACATAAACACCCACAAATAATTACATGACCATGGATATGAATCCTCACATGGATTCACTATCCATCAAATATAAGACCATCTCTCACCACCATACTTAGTTGGTGAGATGGATCTCCCTCTTACCTCTTGAAGATCCTCAAAAACTCCTTGTTTTGCTTCTTTTTCCAAGTCCTTCACCACCAAAGGCTTCTCAAATACAAGACAAAATACATAAAAATTAGTATACTAAGCTTGATTAAGAGGAACCATAGATCAAACATGGTTTAGATAATGAAAAAGAAGAGAAGAAATGAAGTTTCCTTACACTTCACCATAAATACCCCATAACTTTGATCTTAAAGAAAGTCCATGAAGATGAATGATTTAGAGGAAATCTCCAACATGAAAGTTGCTTAGAATATCATGTAGATTCAAGATCTATGGTTGGATGAAATTAAAAAGTGATGGAAGGTGTTCTTGATGGTCATGGCCGAAACATAGAGGAGAAGAGAAAGGAGAGAAAATTTTGCTTCTTGAAAATGATTAATAATGGCCAAGAATGACCAAGACCACTAATAATGGTCTTCAAACTTTTTCCTATATCCTAAAGCCTCTCAAAACCGTAGCCCCCCTCTAATGCATTCTCCTAAGGGTGCAAAGAATCAATAATGATGCCAAATTGACTATGACATCTAATAATAGTCATCAAACTTTTTCTTTAACTCCAAAAGACATGACAAAACCATAGCCATGCTTTGCATTATGCATGCAATAATGTCATCATTATTAGCCACCATCTTTAACTCCAAAAGACATGACAAAACCATAGCCATAGCCATGCTTTGCATTATGCATGCAATAATGTTTTCTCCATCTAATGCCCTAACATCCAACTACAAAATAGGTGAAGAAAAGAGATGGAAATAAAGGTTAAGAACCCCTATCTTAAATCCTCTATGATGGTGGTTGTTCAATCTTTGCTTTGCCCTTAGTTTTCTTGCTCCTTTCCTCTTTTTCTTCCTTGGTTTTCTCCTCTTTTCTTCCTTGTTTCTCTACTTCCCTTTTGTAATATGTTTTCGTGAAGGAAAAATGAATGAAGTGGAATGAAATATCATGGAAACTTAAGTCAATTATAGGGCTATTCCCGCATGACTTGTTTTCATTTAAACATAACATTAATATTTCCTGATCTACTAAAGACACTTAAATTTAATTAAATCAAGTTTTTCAACTTCCAACAACTTTGAAATAAATACTAAGATTTATCAAAATTATTGTTTCACTATTATCTTATTTTTTCATATCTATTGGGGGTCAATCTGGCAATAAAAGCATAACCAGTATGCCTAAAAATACAAAACTGACTTCGATTATTCTCAAATTTTTACTATACCTTACTTAGCTTATTTGTGACTTAGAAAGAAACTCTCTAGGTTTATTTTCCTCAAGTTAGCAATTTTATGCTACTATCTGAGTCATTTTAAGCTACTTTTCAACTTCTGAGTTGCAATTAAGTGCCTAAACTAACTCAGTTTGTCACAATAATAGACAAACATGTAAAACAAGTGTTATGCTATCTTTTGTAACCATAAACTAGTCTAACATGCTAAAAAGGGGTTGTTACAAGTGATACTATGAAATGCATGGTCATACTCAAATGAGTCAATATAAGATATTGATATCATTTGTTATTACTATGTCTACTTGAGTATTAGGAAACGGAAGATTGAACTATGCAAGGGTGACATGTTCCATGCCTTGTGTTCAATCTAGATATCTAGACAAAGGGACTAAACTACACGGTAACATTGATCACAGATAGGTTATGTCAAATCACTGATATTCTCATTACTTGGGTAACAGCGATGTGTTGCTAGATACTGCTCACTGCTTGTAATAATAAAATGGGATTTTAAAATTAATGCCAACTTCATAAGAACCTGTAAGGTCGCACACATAGAACAGACTAAATTAGAGCAATTAGAATCTAAGTTGGGCTGGGATTCAATCATGGGCGGGACTCATAACAGATGAGTCTAGAGTTGCACCACTTACCTTACTACTGCTCACACTCACTTAAAGCAGTCATTATTATAAATAGTACTAGTAAGGAGGCTGTGAGGTATGCATTACAGAACCCTAGCCGCACCTACAGAAAGTGAGTGAGAGAGTGATAGGTTTCCTACTCTTCTCTTCACAACTAGCACTATGTCAGAGACGTGAGACTCCTTTTACGAACGTTGGACGTTCGTGAGTCTATTTGTATGGATACTGTAGAGACATTGGTGTTGTTGTTTACTTGGGATTAAAATTTGAGATTAAATACAGTTGCCAAAGCCACCAAATATATAAAACCTTGCAACCAGTTGTAGTTAGCAAGGGTCGATCCACAGAGAACCAATTCAATCAACACTACAATTCAATTTCTGATTTAGACTCCAAAGATTAACAAGTAGTAAAAAGGAGGTTTTGGGGTTTTTAAGGATATTGAATTAAATCAACAACAATAACAGTAAATAAACGAAAATCAACAGATCAAAGGATTTGGTTAAGAGATTGAATCCACCACTAGATTTATATGATAATGTTAATCCACATATCTATTTATTCCAACATGACCAATTATATTTCTACGCAATTGTGAGATGGAATCTCTGTTTTCCGTAGGTTTTGGCCAATTTAGCAACTGCTCAAATCAACAACTAATCATCGGATAATCATAAAGCAACCGCTCTTACAACCATTCAGTAATTGCATTAAGGTTTAGAAAACCAATCACACTAAGATCTAATCACACACCGGGATTAAATTACTTAGAACATATATTCCTCCAGATTCATTACCGCAACTGCGCATAACAAACCCAGATTTACCACTTTTAACATATGGCAAAGAGTATAAAGATATTTACACCATAAACATTCCTCTAGTTTTATCACCGCAACCGCGCATAAAAATCCTAGATTAGCCACTATGAAATTGGCAATAAGCTTGAATACCTTCATACAACAACAAGATTCAGAAATATATGAATAAAAACATAACTGTGTTGAAATAAACGAATATGCAGAATTCACAATATCAAAACTAGGGTTTCATCTCCCCTTAACCAAATAAGAAACTTAACCACACATGGCTAAGACAAAATCAAAATAAAAATAGAATATAAACATAATCTGAAATGAAAATGCAGAAAAACTAAAGAGCAAACTAGTTTCCAAAGGATGGGGATGATTGATCTCCGATTGCTCGAACCCGAGAATCCAATCTTCGATCCAATCTCTTTCTCCTTTGTTCTTGGTTGTTTCCTCAGCCTCCAGGCAGTTCCCAAGGGGAAGCTCCTCTTGTTCAGACCCTAGCATGTTATTTATAGGCCTCAAACCCTAATTCACTCATTTTCACGCGTTTTCCCCTCTAATACGATTACACGGGCCGTGTGGATTTACATTGCCCCCTATGTGAGCCTCTGCCACACTTTCCATGAGATTTGCATAAAAACAGTGAATTACACAGCCCCTGTAAATTTACATGGCCCCCCTCGTGTAATCCTCTGTTTTCAGTTTTTCTTCATTTTGACCAAACAGCAAAGAACACCCCCTCATGTAATGGGACACGGGGTGTGTAACTTTGGTTCTTCATTTTCAGCCTAGATCTTCAACAAATACCCTTCTTTTCTTGCTTCAAGAGGTGGTATTGATCGTTATGAATCCTTGGTTCCATCTCCAAGTGGATAGTAAACCTTGATTAAGGTTAATGGACTCCAACACTTAAAGGTTACCTGAAAGGTACAATTCAATTATGAGTGTTTATGAACACAATTAAGCTAAGTTTCACAATAAGGTTCCAAATAAGTTAAATATCATAAACTTAGATAAATGGTAGCAATTAAGCACAATTGGAATCCAAAAGAATCAATTATAAGGCACTCAAGATAAGGGAATATTCGACAGATCAAATACCCCCACACTTAGCCTTTTGCACTCCTGGGCAAAAATATACAATCAAGCACAATTTCCCAATAAGCCATGCAAGAACAGAACAATGAGCAAAGACCAAAATTCTTTAGTGTTTTAAAAGAATCAGAGCAATCAAGAAATTTCCTCTCTTTACATTCCAATTCAGCAAGCGAAATTAATCAAAAATCAGGGTTAAATTAATGTGACAACTCCTCACTAATATGTGTTTCACTCAAGTGATTTAGGCTTATGTTTACTTTCAACAAACTCATGAAAACATGCTTTACCATAGGCTTGTCAAGCCTCTACTTCTCTACCACTTAAGCCACATGCATACAAAGATCAAAAGGTCTTCAATTAGGTTGTAATGGGGTCAAGGTCAAGGTAGGATACATCAAGGATAAGTAAAGCTAGACCATAGGAATTAGAAGAGCAAAATGGAAAGATATTCAATCAATGCAACAAGAATTCCCATTAATCTTCAAATTCAACTTTTTTTCTGTATCTTTTCCTTTTTCTGACCTTTCTTGATTCAATACTCAACTTTAACCTTTTTCTTTGTCATTTATTTCTTTTTTTTTATAAATATACCCTGCATCATATTCAACATGATAGTTTGCCAACAATATTTTTTTTATATACATGCATAGCAAAGCAAACATATCATTGTCCCCCCACACTTATTCAAAAACCAATTCCCAACATAATCATTAAGCTCTTCCATTCCCTAAGGTAGGGTATCAAAATTGTTTTTCACTTTTAGGCTTGAGTTGAGCTTTAATAGAAGGCAAAGATGTCAATTAGGCTAAAGGGATAAACAATGGATAAAAATGCAAGGATGACTATTTGGCCATTGGTTATTTGAAAGAAATGCCATTTTCATTTCAATTGCATGTAGTGGTTATTTGGAACTTAAAAGAGAGTCACGACAAGTTCTGAAAAACGCATAACCATGAGTGGAATCTCACAATCAAAGAACCAAAAAAAACTTAAAATCAGCCATATACAACAAAGCCCAAAACTCACTAGGTTTCTATTCATCACTTTTTAATTAAACCCTTCAATTATCAAAATCTCACTCGACAAAATTGAAATCAAGAAAGTTCATTCCACCAAGCTTAATATTTTAATGAAAAAAACAACAATAAAAATAAAAAAAATGGGTCATATGCTCACTATTCAAGTCACTTGCAAGCTCATTGGATACTGAAAGCCCATAGGAAAATATCCACAAGAAAATAATCAATTAAGGAAATGTCATCATTCACAAGATCATACACCCCCACACTTAAAGCAGGCATTGTCCTCAATGTCTAAACATACACCACAGAGAATATATCCATAATAAAAATATGAGTGCAGTATAAAGACAAAAAAAAATGAAGGCACAATAACATAAGTAAACAATAGACATATAGCCAATGAAGATCCACAACAAAAATATTCATCCACAACAAAAATATCCAGTGCCAAAATATCCATCCGAAACAATAATAAGGGAATACATCAGGACAGGGAAGGGGGAAATCGCTGAAGCAAAAGGCTAAGTTTGTTGTCCATGCTGGCCATCCTCTGAGTGGAGGAATCCTCCCATGCCTGGAAACGGTCATCAAAGCACTGCAAACGGTCATCCATTCTTTGGAACTAAACAACATGGTCCATCTCCAGGCGATCAATGCGCTCCAAGATCTCATCGTATGAAGTAGCTCGAGAAGATGATGGTCCAGCCCCTGCTGTGTACTGAGAATGATATGCTGGGGGTGCCGGGTCTGCCTCTTGCGCCTGTGGCTCAGGTGCTGCAGCTGTCCTAGGTACAACATGACTATCGTGGTCAACTAAATGCAAAATGCCATTCCGCAGCTTGCACATACCCATGGACACCAGAATGGTTCCATCAATAGTAGTGGAATCGCGGACATGGTCCTCCTCCAGGAAGTCTATATAGTCATAATACTCAGCAATAGCAGAAACAAAACCCCCAAGCATGATACTGCCTGCTAGAGCGGGTCCTTCATGCTTAAACTGCTTACACAGCTAATACCCCCCATTGACGGGTTCCCTCTGAATCATGCAATGTAAGAAAAATAATTCATGGCGACTAATAATGCCCTGACTCTCCTTCCTACCACAAATAGTATTAGCTAACCATTTTTGAATGTATCTATGAGCAAGGGATCGAAGTTTGGAGGCCTTAGATTTTGAAGGGTTATAGGTACCTGACCCAGCAACAGTCAGAGCGGTCAAACCCGATCAGGATTAAACTCACGAGGAATACAGTTGTGGCTAACTAGGAAACCAAAAATGGCACTGAATTAGTGGATATCGAAAGTGCAAGGGGAGCTTAAAAGCTTTAAAGTGATCTCACCTAGCCACTGAGCTTGGTCACTCAAGGGGTATAATTTGTAAGAAAAAGTGGAAATAACCTCCCTAGTTAGCTCATCATAAGTGGGTTTATGCAATCGTGCAAATGTGACCCAACCAATCCCACCTAGTAATGTAAAAACTTCCTCATGTAACTCAATAGCCCGTAATGTATCTTCATCTAAGAATTTAGTAGCAACAATTTCCTTCTGATCAATAGGATTAATGGGTACCTGGGGTGGAGAGGGAGCACGTGGTGGAGGTGGAGGTGGAACTTGTTTTCTTGCTTGCTTCTTGATGCGCTTCCTTGGAGGCATTTTGAAAGGAGTGAAGATGGTGGCTGGTGGGTACTGTTCACGGTGGTGGAGTGGAAGAATGGTGGTTAAGAAGAAATGGAGTGCGAATGGGATGGATATGGTGATGAATGAAGGAGTAAAGGGGAAATGGAGGTGTGGGTGATGATTTGGAGTAGGAAAAATGGTGGTGGTTATGGAGTATGTGGTGTCTGCGTATGAAGGTGGGTTGGTGATGTGGGTGGTGAACTTGAAAGGAAAATGGGG
Source organism: Ormosia emarginata (assembly GCA_029884605.1). Lineage (NCBI taxonomy): Eukaryota > Viridiplantae > Streptophyta > Magnoliopsida > Fabales > Fabaceae > Ormosia > Ormosia emarginata. The sequence continues at coordinate 7,193,162 of JAQQTP010000031.1, read as the reverse complement.
AAATGGGAGGAAATAAGTTGGATGAGGTTGGATGATGGTGGAAATGGTGGAGTTTGGTGGTTTTTGGTGGTGGAAGGAGAAGAAAAAGAGGGAGGAGAGGTGGAGGGGTGGTGCGTCTGTCAAGGGGAAAGGAAAGGTGGAGGAAGGTGATGACTCAAATTGCCCTAAAATGGCAATTTGGGGGTTCTGCCACGACCACACGGGCCGTGTGTATTTAAACGGCCCACCCATGTACCTTGCTGTTTTTGAAAGATTTCCCTGATGTAATTTACACGGCCCTTGTAAATTTATATGCCCCCCCCGTGTGCCTTGCTGTTTTTGAAAGATTTCCCTGATGTAATTTACACGGCCCCTGTAAATTTATATGCCCCCCTATGTGCCTTTCTATTTTTGAAAGATTTCCTTGATGCAATTTACACGCCCCCTGTAAATTTACATGGCCCCCCTGTCCTTTGCTTCCAAAAACTCTAAAAAATACACAAAATGACCTCTTTTGCAAAGGAATGATAGGGGAAACCTAATTTAAGATCATGAATGGTGTTGTGCATTAGAAAACACTTAAGAAACACGTGTTAACAACATAATTCATGTCATTAAACACGGCTCAGGGTCTTTTAAAGTCAGATTCCCAAGACGGTACACAATATCGTTCTTAAAGAGATTTCACATCCTTTGAAGTTCATAAAGCACAAAGCCATTAGAATGCATCTCAAAAGTCAAAAAGGCATAACCTAATGACCCTTTACTCAGTCCATTCTCAATGAATTAAAAAGAAACTTCTCAGATTACGGCAATAATTCCAAAAGAACTTAACTCGATTACTCAGAAAAAACACAACAACACTATAAAACAATTAATTCTCAAAATTTCTCTTCCACCACACTCTAATCAAAGCTTAATCATTCATCAATCAATCAAATAATGTACTCAAGCACACACCAAGCCATCCAAAACACAAAAATTTCCAGTGATTCAAGGATAATAGCTCAAGAGACAAACCAAGATCTATTCTACTCAGGAAACTAATCAAGAAAACTATAGAGCAACACAAAATAAAAAGGGAAAGGAAAGCAAATCTGATTTTCTTGATGATGGGTTTCCTCCCATTAAGCACTTAGTTTATTGTCCTCAGCCCAACATTGTGACATCTTCAATGTTCTTCAGGTTGTGGAACGAGAAGGGTCATCTCATCCACTTTTGCACTTTCTAAAAGCTCATGGTAAGGCTTGAGACGGTGTCCATTAACTTTGAATGATTTACCAGATGTCCCACTCATGATTTCCACTGCACCAAAACGAAAAACGTTAGTCACCACGAACGGTCCAATCCATTTTAAGCGTAATTTACCTGGAAATAGTTTTAGTCTGGATTAGTACAATAACACTTTCTGCCCTTTGGTAAAGTTCTTCCTAAAGATCATGTGGTCATGGAATGCCTTTACTTTTGTTTTATAAATGAGGGCATTTTCAAAGGCCTCATTTCTCAGTTCTTCCAACTCCTGTAATTGGAGTTTCCTCTATTTCCCAACACCTTCCAAGTCCAAGTTGACTTGCTTAACAGCCCAATAAGAGCGATGTTACAACTCAACGGGCAAATGACAGGGCTTCCCAAAGACCAACCAAAATGGGGACATGCCAATTGGAGTCTTAAATGCAGTCCTATAAGCCCATAATGCATCATCAAGTCTTAAACTCCAATCCTTACAGGTTGGATTCACAGTCTTTTCAAGGATTGACTTGATTTCACGGTTGGACACTTCAATTTGCCCATTTGTCTGTGGATGATACGGAGTGGAAATTTTGTGCATCACTCCATATTTCTTCAGAAAAGCATCAAATGATCTGTTACAGAAGTGTGTCCCTTGATCACTAATTATGGCTTTTGGAGTCCCAAACCTAGAGAAAATATGTGACTTCACAAAATTCACAACAGTTTTGGAATCATCCGATCTGGTGGCTTTTGCTTCCACCCATTTAGATACATAATCAACAAACAAAAGAATATATGAAAAACCAAAAGAAGGGAGAAATGGTCCTATGAAATCAATGCCCCACACATCAAATACCTCCACAAAGATGATCGAGGTATGAGGCATTTGATTCCGAGGACCTATGTTACCTGTTCTTTGACAGCGATCACAAGACTTATAGAAGTCGTAAGTATCCTTGAAGATTGTTGGCCAATAGAAACCACTATCAAGAACCTTGTTGGCTGTCCTTTTTATGCCAAAATGTCCTCCACAAGCATATATGTGACGAAAGGAAAGAATGGAGTGAATCTCTGAATCTGGAATGCACCTCCTGATTACTTGATCTGCACACTATTTCCAGAGATAAGGGTCATCCCATATATAATATTTACAATCACTCCGTAGCCTATCTCTTTGAGCTTTGTTCCAGCCTTCTGGAAAGTCTTTGGTGGCCAAATAATTGACAATATCAGCATACCACGGAACTATGGCTTTGATAGCCATTAGATTCTCATCTGGAAAGCATTCAATGATTAGCATTTCCTCCTCTTCAGTTACTAATCTACTCAAATGGTCTGCTACCAAGTTTTCACTTTTTTTTTGTCCTTAATTTCCAGGTCAAATTCCTAGAGTAGTACAATCCATCGGAGCAATCTTGGTTTTGCTTCCTTTTTTGTGAAAAGATACTTCAAGGCTGCATGATCTGAAAAAACAATCACTTTAGAACCAATAAGATATGATCTAAATTTTTCTAAAGCAAATACCACAGCTAGAAGTTCTTTTTCAGTTGTAGAGTAATTCAATTGAGCATCATTTAGAGTCCTTGATGCATAATAGATAGCATAAGGTACTCTATCAACTCGTTGTCCTAAGACAGCCCCTACCGTGAAGTCACTGGCATCACACATCAGCTCAAATGGTAGTTCCCAATTTGGGGGTCTTATGACAGGCGCAACAGTCATCAGTTTCTTGAGCTTAGTGAAAGCTCCTATACATTTCTCATCAAAATTAAAGGGAATATCTTTTTGGAGTAATTTGCACAGGGGTAATGATATTTTGGAGAAATCCTTGATGAATCTCTGATAAAAACCTACATGACCAATGAAAGAACAAAATTCCCGCACACTAGTGGGTGGGGGTAAAGAATGAATGAGTTCTACCTTATCATTATCTACCTCAATTCCCCTAGCAGAAATTACATGACCCAACACTATACCTTCCTCTACCATGAAATGACATTTTTCCCAATTCAGCACAAGGTTAGTATCAATGCATCTTTTTAAAACCAAAGTTAGATGTTCTAAACAGTTTTCAAAACCATTTCCAAAAATACTAAAATCATCCATAAAGACCTTTATAATGCTTTCAATATAATCAGAAAATATGCTCATCATGCATCTCTGAAAGGTCCCTGGTGCATTACAAAGTCCAAAAGGCATTCGCCTATATGCAAAGGTACCAAATGGACAAGTGAAAGTGGTTTTGTCCTGGTCTTCTGGAGCAATGACAATTTGATTATAACCTGAAAATCCATCCAAAAAACAGTAGTGAGAATGACCAGCTAGTCTTTCCAACATTTGATCAATAAAAGGTAAAAGAAATTGGTCTTTTCTAGTGACCGCATTAAGCTTCCTGTAATCAATGCAAACACGCCACCCTGTTTGTAACCTAGTTGGGATAAGCTCATTTTCAGCATTTCTTACTACATTAATTCCAGATTTCTTTGGTACTACTTGGACTGGGCTTACCCACTTACTGTCAGAAATGAGGTAAATTACCCCCACACTTAGGAGCTTCAGTATCTCCTTTTTCACAACCTCCATCATAGGAGGGTTCAACCTCCTCTGGGGGTCTCTTACAGGTTTAGCATCCTCCTTCATTAAGATTTTGTGCATGCAAATGGAGGGACTAATACCCTTGATGTCAGCTATTGACCAACCAATGGCCGTTTTGTGCTCTTGCAACACAACTACCAATTTATTTTCTTGTTCTTGGGTGAGTGACTTGGCAATTATCATTGGAAGTGTGCCCTTTTTCTCCCAAGAATATGTATTTAAGATGGTCAGGCAATGCTTTTAGTTCTAACTCAAGTGCCTGTACAACATAAGGTTGAGGTACATCAGTAGTAATTAGTAATTCCACAAAAGAAACCTTATGTTCTTCTGAAGTGGATGAGAGCTCTTGCAAGACGGCTACGACATCATCAATGTCTTCATCCCATAGCTCTCCTTCATCACCTTTCTTTTCTCCCTGTACATCGAAGCTTTGAGTCAAAATTATATCAAGATCATTACAGTGGTCAGACTCAAAAGCTGCAGAAATTAAAGAATCAAAAGAATCAAGAGAATCAATTAAACAAGCTGAGTGCACATCACTCGGGTATCTCATGACCTCAAAGATGTTGAATCTGATCAGTTCCCCATCAAATTCCATTGTCAAAGTTCCGGAGTGCACATCAATTTTTGTCCGAGCAGTTTTCAAGAATGGTCTCCCCAACAAAATAGGAGCAGAGTGAGGGATTTGTCCTCTTCCATGTCCAACACATAGAAGTCTACCGGAAATACTAATTCATTCACCTGCACTAAAACATCTTTAACAACACCCTTTGGGTATACATTAGATTGAGCAGCCAATTGAATAATAGCACCAGTAGATTCCAAAGGACCCAAGTATAAAGATGCATAAATGGAATAAGGCATGACATTTATGGATGCACCTAAATCTAGCATTGCCTTTTCAAACCTAGTGTTACCTATAGTGCATGGTATGGTGAATGTGCCAGGATCCTTGCATTTTGTTGGGAGTTTCTTCTAAATTACAGCTGAAACATTCTCTCCCACTTGGACCCTTTCATTCCTTTTTAATTTCCTTTTGTTAGTGCATAGTTCTTTCAAAAATTTTGCATATCTAGGTACTTGCTTAATGGCATCTAACAAAGGGATGTTAACTTCCACTTTCCTAAAGGTCTCTAAGATCTTTTTTTTTTTGCTTCTTTTTTCCTAGTCTTTACTAATCTACTAGGAAAAGGTGCTTTAGTAACATATTTAGGAAGTGGTTCAGGAATACTTACTTTAGGGGCTTTAGAACTTTGCTCCTTGTCATTTGCTTCCTTGGGTGATTCATCTCTTTCTTTAGTGATTGGTGGAAAATGTAACATCCCAAAATTTTCGTATCTCTTAAACAATAATTTTGACAGTTAACAGAATTTTACTGTTTAGTAATTTCTGGATACTGTAAAATTATTTTGAATATTCCGTCAGCGTATTTGATCGTTTTGAGTGATTTACTCCGTGTCAAGAAAATAAAATTTTTGAGCCAGGGAAAACTTTACGTAATTTAATTTTTACCGTTAGGTAATTATTTTACGTAATCTGATTTGATATTTGTGCGTTTTCTAATATTTGTGATTTTTATGGATGATTATGAAATTTTTTTACTGTACGTGGGCTCAGGTGGTCCTATGTGAGCCCAGGTGACCTTACGTGGGCCCAGGTGGGTCCCGCAAAGTAAAAAATGTTTCTACGCATAGAAAAATTTGTACTGTTTAGACGGAGACAGGGGATCTTACTAAACCTGAATCCGGAAACAGTTTTAGAAAATTTCTTGCACTGTGTTTTGCACTATATTTATTTATCGGGCGATAAAAATACAGTAAATATATTCTTTCGTGCGATTTTTAGCAAATAAAAATAGAAATTATATTGCTTAAGTCAACCTTGGTGGTTTGGATATCCACCATTGATTTAATTAACGATGGAGACTTGATCTTGATTTAATCAACGGTGGAGATTTGATCTTAAAAGTGAATAAGATCATTTATAACCATTAGATGGAGATTAAATCAAGGGTAGAGATTTGGTCATATAAAGTGACTATGACCATTTGTAACCATTGGATATAGAATTAATTAAGGGTGGAGATTTGGTCTTGTAAAGTAACAAGGACCATTTATGACCATTGGATGTTAATTTAATCTATGGTGGAGAATTAGTCTTAAAAAGTAGCAAAGACTAATTATGACCCTTGGATTAAAAGTTAGAAGGAGTAATCTTGACCCTTAATTTTGCAGACACATCTAATGGTTAGAATTTAAAGGAGAAAAATCTAATGGCCTAGATTAAGTCTTCTAAACCAGAAGTCTACCTAAATCCTAACCATTGAATTAATCAATGGCTAGAAATGTTTCAAATAATGGCTTGAAAAATATGACAATATTATCGCATGCAAGGATGGAGGGGGGACGGTTTTTGTAATGAATTTGGAGCTAGAAGAGACTTTGATGACCATTATTAATTGCTTTATGTCAATCATGCTTTGCCTTAGTCAATTATGCTACATGATTGCTTTGTTTTCTTCCTTAGGAAATTTCTTGGAGGGGGGCCAAAATTATTTCATTTCCTATCACACTTTATCACTCTTTTCTCTCTTCACTCTACGGCAATGCATAGGAGGAAGGAGCCAAAAAGCATTTCATTCATTTGCTATCATAATTCATCTTTGTCTCCTCCGAAAAAAAAAACCAAGACTTTATCAAAAGTTTCCTACCTTGTCTCTCCATGTGAATTTCGGCCATGCACTCCAAAGAGGACCAAAATTGTTGGTTTCTATCATTTGTATCATAATTGCTTTCTATTCATCATCTTCTCCAAAGCAAAATACAAAAACTCTATTTTCTTCTCCAAGAAACACCATTTGGCCAACACCTAGAAACCATGTCTCCAAGGTTCTAAAATTTCATCTAAACACATTTTCTAAACCTAAACACCATTCTAAGAACATCTCTAGTTATGAGCTTTTCCAAAATCATTCATCTTGAGCTTCAAATCCAAGCTTCAAGTTTCTATCAAAAATAAAAAATTCCATCTTTGTGTTTCAAGAGAAACCATTCGGTCAAGACACTCAAAACCACCATCCAATCACTTTTAATTTCATCCAACCATAGATCTGGAATCTACATGATATTCTAACCAACTTTCATGTTGGAGATTTTCTCTAAATCATCTATCTTCAACCTTGTTCTTCAAGCCAAAAATTGAAGCTTTAATGGTGAAGTTTGTTACTCTTCACTTTTCTTTTCATTTCCAAGGTTCTAACCATGATACACATCCATGGTTTTCTTAATCAAGCTTAGTATACTAATTTTTATGTATTTTGTTTTGTATTTGAGAAGCCCTTGGTGGTGAAGGACTTGGAAAAGAAGCAAAACCAAGAGTTTTTGAGGATTTTCAAGAGGTAAGAGGGAAATCCATCTCACCAACCAAGCATGGTGGTGAGAGATGATCTTATATTTGATGGGTGTTGAATCCATGTGAGGATTCATATCCATGGTCATGTAATAATTTATATGTGTTTATGAGCTTTGATTAATTGCCTATGCTTAATATGCTTTGCATGAGTTTATGATTTTGATGGTATGCTTATACTATGCATGATTTAATATGGCATGCTTTTGATATATATATATATATATATATATATATATATATATATATATATATATATATATATATATATATATATATATATTGTGTATGTATGTGTATGCCACGATTTGATAATGGAAAGAAAATTAATTTTGGTCCCAATGGCCAAGGAGAGCTACGGTTTTGATGCCCTTGATTAGGGTTCATGTTGAAATTTTTCAAGAACAAGGGAATTAATTTTTGATCCCTAGAACATGGTGAATTTCGGTTAAGACACCTCAAGATAGGTGTTCATAAAATTAATATTTTCTTGAGTGATGAAAATGGATGTTTAGAAAAAGCAAGGAAAATAAATAAAGAGTTTATTTTTCAAAGAGTACATGAACACGGTTTTAGAAGGATTTTTATTGATTTATTTTGTGTAAAAAGTTTCTAAGTGTTTTACTAAACATGAGATTTAAATGAAAATAGCAATGTTGATTTTAAACGGATTTGCAAAGAAAGTGAAAAATGGAAATGAACAAATGATTTGATTTTCAAAGACTATGAGTCTTACGTTTTTGTAAAGGATTTTTAATGGTTTTGTTTGTGTAAAACCATATCAATTTAAAAGAAAAAATATTTGATGCTTTCAATAGTCATGTCCACGTTTTTTTAAAGGTTTGTAATGTCTTGATTTTTATGATCAAAGTGATTTTCAAAGTGAAAACGTAACTTGGTTTAATACAAGGAATTTGGAAAGGAAATCAGAGTGTTTTTATCACTTGAGAGAATTTTGTAAATAAAAGACAAAGAGAGGTTGAACATGTTTGAACTCTAATTTATTTTGAAGAATGATTTTGGAAGTGATTTGAGAAAAATGGAGAATATAATGGCAATTTGAAAAGTTACTAACGTATAACTTATTTTTGAGTTTTGAAAGTGCGTTAGAAAATGTTAAGTTTTGAAACGTTGATTTATATAAATGGAAAAGTGATTTTATGAATTATATTTTGGAAAAGGATTTCTTGAGTAAAGAAATGTGGAAAAAGATTTTCTTGAGTAAGAAAATATATTACATGAAGTATAAAGTTATATTATTTAAGAAAAGTTGAAAAAGGAATATTTGAAGGTTGAGAAATATTTCTGTAATGAAATTGTGGTAAAAAAAATTATTTACGTATCTTAAAAACGTAATTTTAAAATATGTGGTTTGAAATACAATAAAATATTTCTACGCGATTTTATATATGTTGAAATATTTCTACGTGATTTGAATTACGTTTAAATATTTTACATAATTCGAATTACTATTAAAAAAATCATTACGTGATGGAAAAGTGATGAATTATTTTTACGTGATTGTGAAAATAGCGAAAAATCATTATGTGATTTGAAAAGTGTTTTAAATATTTTGAAAATGAAAGAAAATGATTTACGCGACTTAAAAGGATGATTTTTAAGTTACGCAATTTTGAAACAGTGGAAAAATATTATGGGATTTGAGAAACGTATATTTTTACGCAATTGAGAAAAATGTTGAAAAATTAGTACATGATTTAAAAGTGCAACTGAAGAGTTGCGGCATTTTGAAAACGTAACAGAAGTGTTACGATATTTTGAAAACGTAACAAAAACATTTTGGAATTGTGAAAACATAACGGAAACGTTGCACAATTTTGTAAAAACACGATGAAAGTGTTTTATAACTATGAAAATGTGATAACATGATTTTGCTGTTAAAAATACAGTATAATTTGGTATAATTTATATGCATTGGAAAGAGATGCCTGTGATTGGATTTGGTGCATTATACATGCATCGAAAAAACATGCATTGAGGCATATGATACATTGAACTAATGAAATTGAAAAGATTTGGCCCTTTGGGGTTGGACTTGCACTGATATATTCGTGCATTATATATGGCCCTTGTGGTTGAAGAGGGAATGAGAATTGATAATGAGGTCTATGATGGATCTTGGGGGGCGTCGAGGCGCGGCGGTCGACCAGTGGACAGCTGGCGAGTACCCTGTGCCACTTGGCGATGCAGTCCGTTACAATGCATTGACAATACCCGACAAGAACATGATTCTTTTCAACAACTGGAAAATTGTCTTTGGGCTAAGGCTGACAATTGACAGAGCATTCTCCTCGAAATTGTGAAAACCTCCATGGAGTTGTTTTTGAAAAACTGAGTTTTTGTGCACATGCATAATCTGACATTTATATTTGTGTGATATATTAATTGAGGAATATTGGCTATGACAATTGTTTTGAATACTTGGATGATGATTATGATAATTAGACAATGTTGAGGGCATTATCGTAATTGTTGTTTATGATAATTGAACTGATAAATGATTGGATGATGATAGTTGATTAATGTTGATGGCATGATATATTTGTATGATATGTTGTTTGTGTTATCTCTGTGCTACCATGTTGGTATTGGCGTAGGTGATCTCACCTCTTTGTTATGTTGTTTTGTTGTGTCTGTACTGTTAAAATCAAATAATAGAAGGATCGAGTTGTCTTAGACATAACAGGCAATGAATACTCTGAGATGGGTGACAACAATAAGGAGTAGCATTCAGGACTCGAAGGTATGCACTGTTGACAAAGAACAGATGTAGAACAGATGTCTGATGCAACAAGATAGATACACAAGAGAATAAGTATGTTAAGTTGTAACGTTAGTGTTGTACCGTGCTATTAAGTAGGACCCGTCATGGAGTTTGCTACTGTTAAAAAAAAAAGAGTCTGTTAGTTTTATATTTCTCTTTAAGTTATGAAATATTAATTAGTGTCAATATTGTATATGAATTTGTTTCAGTATATATTTTTTAGTATTACATATAAATTTCAGTAAGTTTATATTTCAACAAGAAAGAAATTTTAAAACCCACATTTTATAACTCAAACTTTGTGCGAATTGATTTTTCAGTTTATGAGTCGGGAGTCAGAAATGTGATGCCCTAGGGAGGGTGTTACATTAGTTGGTATCAGAGCATGGTTTGAGTCTTTTGGGGTTTGTGGTTAGGTCTGTTTTGCTTGTGTTGTGTTCTCTGTGTTATTGATTTCCGAAAGGAAACAATGTTGTTTATAATGGATATCAGATCCATTGTATTTCGATCCGCACGCCTCGAGAAGGAAAAAAAAAGGAAATGGCTCGGGATAGTTGTACTTGTGTGGAAGTGGAACATGTTACTAGTAATGCAGTTACAGCTACGGCAGCAACGGGAGCAATGTGGAAAGACGACTGCACGAACAGAGGATCACTGAACAGCAGAAAGAAATAAAAGTTGAGGTTCAGGATCTAATGGAAGAGAATCAGTCTTAGAATATAAGACTACGTAATTTTGGAACCCAATATTTTTAAAGATTTTTGGAAAGTGATTGATTTCAACGGAAGATGTATTCATAACCATTGAGGAAACCAAAGGCAATAACTGATGTGAAAGAAGGTACTTATTGAAGGAATGTATGTCAATAAAACAAACGTTTATTTGAAATGGTTACATCTGGTTTCCATTTTATTTTGATTCGTCCATCTTTGAAGAAAAGAAATGACTCGTGATAGACGTACGCGTGTGGAAGCGAGACATAATGGTGGTGATATGACTGCAACTTTGGAAGTAATACAAACAGTGGTCAAGCAATTATACAAAGAAACTCGGAAGATTGTTCTGCAACAAGAATTGATTTCTTAAGCTAAGATTTTGTTAGAGTTAAATCAATCTCAAGATGAGAGACCCTGTAACGTTGGACTATATTGGTTATGAAAAAGGGGAAATCGTAAGGTCAAGCAATTCCAACAGAAAATGTACTTGCAATCTCCAAGAAGTCAACAACAACAACAATCTTGTGGAGAAAGTACTAGTAATGACAGGTTTAGTTTGACTGTGACATCTGCACCGAAATGTAAGAAGTGTGGAAAGAGGCACTTAACGAAAGATTGTATGTTCAAGGAAATAATTTGTTTCAAGTGCAAAGAGCTTGGACACATTTCTAAAGATTGTGTTCCAATGAAAACAGAGTTTTCTGTTAGTAAAATCTCAGGTAGTAGGAAGTGTTCGGAGCAGAAGATTTAAACAATGGAGATTGTGTCATTGGAGCTAATCCTATAAACCATACTGAATATTTCTGTGAATAACCTATTCCTTATAGCATATGATTGAATAGATCAATTATATGTTAGAGTTATTCGTTATCCTTTGATTTGTTTAATTCTATTTCTATTCTTAGCTGATCGAGCTACCCAAGTTATTCAAATTATTGTTATAGATCAAAACTTTGTGTTAGTTTGATCTGTTTCATAAACAGACGTGATCTTTGAAAACGGATTGGTTATTTTTCAACCATATCCTATGAGATTGTCTCAATATAGTATTAGTGTTCCAGAAAAACTCATTCTTAAAAATCAGGCAAAATCAAATTCTTGTTGAATATGCTTGGTAACATATCATATCGTGTTGCTATCTTCTTCTTTCTGACCTTCATATATATTCTTTCATGTACTGAAATTTGCAAGAAAGGATATTCCTATTTAAAATCTATGTTATAGTATTTGATATAATGCAGTTGAAAGGAGAACTCGGTTAGTGAGATGTTTCCTATTAAAGAAGCTAAAGCTGGAGAATGAAGTGATACGAGTACAAGGAAATTTTAAGTGATGCGTAACATCAGAGTTTAAGATGTGTACTTGTTCAGAGGAAATGGAAGTTACAAGAGGAAAAGAAAAACTATTCTACGCATGAATGGAGATTGGTAGCCGCTGTGTTTATTTTAGAAGTATGGAAATACTTTCTTTCTGAGTAACATTTAACATCATCAGTAATCATAAGAGTTTGAGATATCTGCTTGATCAGGAAAAAAAATTGATCAAGAGATAAAGAACTTTCATTGGTTAAAATCGTTTGGAATAACGTAAGAGGTGAAACTACGAGGGAATTGGAAGAAAAGATAAAGGAATAATGTCATTATTTATTCCGAGGGTGTGAAATCATGGCTATTAAATTTCGAGGACGAAATTTTTATAAAGAGGGGGAGTATTGTAACATCCCAAAATTTCTGTATCTCTTAAACAATAATTTTGACAGTTAACATAATTTTACTGTTTAGTAATTTCTGGATACTATAAAATTATTTTGAATATTCCGTCAGCGTATTTGATCGTTTTGAGTGATTTACTCCGTGTCAGGAAAATAAAAATTTTTGGGTCGGGGAAAACTTTACGTAATTTAATTTTCACCATTAGGTAATTATTTTACGTAATCTGATTTGAAATTTGTGCGTTTTCTAATATTTTTGATTTTGTGGATGATTATGAAATTTTTTTACTGTATGTGGGCCCAGGTGACCTTACGTGGGCCCAGGTGGGTCCCGCAAAGTAAAAAAATTTTCTACGCATAGAAAAATTTGTACTGTTTAGACAGAGACAGGGGATCTTATTAAACCTGAATCCGGAAACAGTTTAAGAAAATTTCTTGTACTGTGTTTTGTACTATATTTATTTATCGGGCGATAAAAATACAGTAAATATATTCTTTCGTGCGATTTTTAGCAGATAAAAATAAAAATTATATTGCTTAAGTCAACCTTGGTGGTTTGGATATCCACCATTGATTTAATTAACGATGGAGACTTGATCTTGATTTAATCAACGGTGGAGATTTGATCTTAAAAGTGAATAAGATCATTTATAACCATTAGATGGAGATTAAATCAAGGGTAGAGATTTGGTCATATAAAGTGACTATGACCATTTGTAACCATTGGATATAGAATTGATTAAGGGTGGAGATTTGGTCTTGTAAAGTAACAAGGACCATTTATGACCATTGGATGTTAATTTAATCTATGGTGGAGAATTAGTCTTAAAAAGTAGCAAAGACTAATTATGACCCTTGGATTAAAAGTTAGAAGGAGTAATCTTGACCCTTAATTTTGGAGACACATCTAATGGTTAGAATTTAAAGGAGAAAAATCTAATGGCCTAGATTAAGTCTTCTAAATCAAAAGTCTACCTAAATCCTAACCATTGAATTAATCAATGGTTAGAAATGCTTCAAATAATGGCTTGAAAAATATGACAATATTATCGCATGCAAGGATGAAGGGGGGACGATTTTTGTAATGAATTTGGAGCTAGAAGAGACTTTGATGACCATTATTAATTGCTTTATGTCAATCATGCTTTGCCTTAGTCAATTATGCTACATGATTGCTTTATTTTCTTCCTTAGGAAATTTCTTGGAGGGGGGCCAAAATTATTTCATTTCCTATCACACTTTATCACTCTTTTCTCTCTTAACTCTACGGCAATGCATAGGAGGAAGGAGCCAAAAAGCATTTCATTCATTTGCTATCATAATTCATCTTTGTCTCCTCAAAAAAAAAAGCCAAGACTTTATCAAAAGTTTCCTACCTTGTCTCTCCATGTGAATTTCGGCCATGCACTCCAAAGAGGACCAAAGTTGTTGGTTTCTATCATTTGTATCATAATTGCTTTCTATTCATCATCTTCTCCAAAGCAAAATACAAAAACTCTATTTTCTTCTCCAAGAAACACCATTCGGCCAACACCTAGAAACCATGTCTCCAAGCTTCTAAAATTTCATCTAAACACATTTTCTAAACCTAAACACCATTCTAAGAACATCTCTAGTTATGAGCTTTTCCAAAATCATTCATCTTGAGCTTCAAATCCAAGCTTCAAGTTTCTATCAAAAATAAAAAATTCCATCTTTGTGTTTCAAGAGAAACCATTCGGTCAAGACACTCAAAACCACCATCCAATCACTTTTAATTTCATCCAACCATAGATCTTGAATCTACATGATATTCTAACCAACTTTCATGTTGGAGATTTTCTCTAAATCATCTATCTTCAACCTTGTTCTTCAAGCCAAAGATTGAAGCTTTAATGGTGAAGTTTGTTACTCTTCACTTTTCTTTTGATTTTCAAGGTTCTAACCATGATACACATCCATGGTTTTCTTAATCAAGCTTAGTATACTAATTTTTATGTATTTTGTTTTGTATTTGAGAAGCCCTTGGTGGTGAAGGACTTGGAAAAAGAAGCAAAACCAAGAGTTTTTGAGGATCTTCAAGAGGTAAGAGGGAGATCCATCTCACCAACCAAGCATGGTGGTGAGAGATGGTCTTATATTTGATGGGTGTTGAATCCATGTGAGGATTCATATCCATGGTTATGTAATAATTTATATGTGTTTATGAGCTTTGATTAATTGCCTATGCTTAATATGCTTTGCATGAGTTTATGATTTTGATGGTATGCTTATACTATGCATGATTATAATATGGCATGCTTTTGACATATATATATATATTGTGTATGTATGTGTATGCCATGATTTAATGATGGAAAGAAAATTAATTTTGGTCTCAATGGCCAAGGAGAGCTACGGTTTTGATGCCCTTGATTAGGGTTCATGTTGAAATTTTTCAAGAACAAGGGAATTAATTTTTGATCCCTAAAACATGGTGAATTTCGGTTAAGACACCTCAAGATAGGTGTTCACAAAATTAATATTTTCTTGAGTGATGAAAATGGATGTTTAGAAAAAGCAAGGAAAATAAATAAAGAGTTTATTTTTCAAAGAGTACATGAACACGGTTTTAGAAGGATTTTTATTGATTTATTTTGTGTAAAAAGTTTCTAAGTGTTTTACTAAACATGAGATTTAAATGAAAATAGCAATGTTGATTTTAAACGGATTTGCAAAGAAAGTGAAAAATAGAAATGAACAAATGATTTGATTTTCAAAGACTATGAGTCTTACGTTTTTGTTTAGGATTTTTAATGGTTTTGTTTGTGTAAAATCATATCAATTTAAAAGGAAAAATATTTGATGCTTTCAATAGTCATGTCCACGTTTTTTTAAAGGTTTGTAATGTCTTGATTTTTATGAACAAAGTGATTTTCAAAGTGAAAACGTAACTTGATTTAATACAAGGAATTTGGAAAGGGAATCAGAGTGTTTTTATCACTTGAGAGAATTTTGTAAATAAAAGACAAAGAGAGGTTGAACATGTTTGAACTCTAATTTATTTTGAAGAATGATTTTGGAAGTGATTTGAGAAAAATGGAGAATATAATGGCAATTTGAAAAGTTACTAACGTATAACTTATTTTTGAGTTTTGAAAGTACGTTAGAAAATGTTAAGTTTTGAAACGTTGATTTATATCAATGGAAAAGTGATTTTATGAATTATATTTTGGAAAAGGATTTCTTGAGTAAAGAAATGTGGAAAAAGATTTTCTTGAGTAAGAAAATATATTACATGAAGTATAAAGTTATATTATTTAAGAAAAGTTGAAAAAGGAATATTTGAAGGTTGAGAAATATTTCTGTAATGAAATTATGGTAAAAAAAATTATTTACGTATCTTAAAAACGTAATTTTAAAGTATGTGGTTTGAAATACAGTAAAATATTTATACGCGATTTTATATATGTTGAAATATTTCTACGTGATTTGAATTACGTTTAAATATTTTACATAATTGGAATTACTACTAAAAAAATCATTACGTGATGGAAAAGTGATGAATTATTTTTACGTGATTGTGAAAATAGCGAAAAATCATTATGTGATTTGAAAAGTATTTTAAATATTTTGAAAATGAAAGAAAATGATTTACGCGACTTAAAAGGATGATTTTTAAGTTACGCAATTTTGAAACAGTGGAAAAATATTATGGGATTTGAGAAACGTATATTTTTACGCGATTGTGAAAAATGTTGAAAAATTAGTACATGATTTAAAAGTGCAACTGAAGAGTTGCGGCATTTTGAAAACGTAACAGAAGTGTTACGATATTTTGAAAACGTAACAAAACATTTTGGAATTGTGAAAACATAACGGAAACGTTGCGCAATTTTGTAAAAACACGATGAAAGTGTTTTATAACTATGAAAATGTGATAACATGATTTTGCTGTTGAAAATACAGTATAATTTGGTACAATTTATATGCATTGGAAAGAGATGCATGTGATTGGATTTGGTGCATTATACATGCATTAGAAAAACATGCATTGAGGCATATGATACATTGAACTAATGAAATTGAAAAGATTTGGCCCTTTGGGGTTGGACTTGCACTGATATATTCGTGCATTATATATGGCCCTTGTGGTTGAAAAGGGAATGAGAATTGATAATGAGGTCTATGATGGATCTTGGGGCGTCGAGGCGCGCGGCGTCGACCAAAGGACACCGGTAGCGAGTACCCTGTGCCACTTGGCGATGCAGTCCGTTGCAACGCATTGACAATACCCGACAAGAACATGATTCTTTTCAACAAATGAAAAATTGTCTTTGGGCTAAGGCTGACAATTGACAGAGCATTCTCCTCGAAATTGTGAAAACCTCCATGGAGTTGTTTTTGAAAAACTGAGTTTTTGTGCACATGCATAATCTGACATTTATATCTGTGTGATATATTAATTGAGGAATATTGGCTATGACAATTGTTTTGAATACTTGGATGATGATGATGATAATTAGACAATGTTGAGGGCATTATCGTAATTGAAAACGTAACAAAAACGTTTTGGAATTATGAAAACGTAACGGAAACGTTGCGCAATTTTGTGAAAACACGACGAAAGTGTTTTATAACTATAAAAATGTGATAACATGATTTTGCTGTTGAAAATACAGTATAATTTGATACAATTTATATGCATTGGAAAGAGATGCCTGTGATTGGATTTGGTGCATTATACATGCATTGAGGAATATTGGCTATAACAATTGTTTTGAATACTTGGATGATGATGATGATAATTAGACAATGTTGAGGGCATTATTGTAATTATTATTTATGATAATTGAACTGATAAATGATTGGATGATGATAGTTGATTAATGTTGATGGCATGATATATTTGTATGATATGTTGTTTGTGTTATCTCTGTGCTACCATGTTGGTATTGGCGTAGGTGATCTCACCTCTTTGTTATGTTGTTTTGCTGTGTCTGTACTGTTAAAATCAAATAATAGAAGGATCGAGTTGTCTTAGACATAACGGGCAATGAATACTCTGAGATGGGTGACAACAATAAGGAGTGGACATTCAGGACTCGAAGGTGTGCAGTGTTGACAAAGAACAGATGTAGAACAGATGTCTGATGCAACAAGATGGATACACAACAGAATAAGTATGTTAAGTTTTAACGTTAGTGTTGTACCGTGCTATTAAGTAGGACCCGTCATGGGGTTTGCTACTGTTAAAAAAAAAAGAGTCTGTTAGTTTTATATTTCTCTTTAAATTGTGAAATATTAATTAGTGTCAATATTGTATATGAATCTGTTTCAATATATATTTTTCAGTATTACATATAAATTTCAGTAAGTTTATATTTCAACAAGAAAGAAATTTTAAAACCCACTTTTTATAACTCAAACTTTGTGCGAATTGATTTTTAGTTTATGAGTCGGGAGTCGGAAATGTGATGCCCTAGGGAGGGTGTTACAGAAAAGGTATGGGTTCATCCAACGTCTTCCCACTTCTCAATGTGACAGCACTAGCATTTTCTCTCAGGTTTACTTCCAGTTGTGAGGGAAGTTTTCCCAAAAATTGGCTTTGAAGCTTGTTGAAATCTGTGGCTAATTGTCCCATTTGGATTTGCAAGTTGTTGATTGTGGCCTTTATTTCTTGTTGAAATTGTATGTTATTAGTGGCCATTTACTTAACTAAATCTTCCAATGAAGGTTTAGGTTGCCTTGGTGCTTGAGTTTGCTGTTGTCTTGGAGGGAAAGGTGCTTGTCTTTGCTGAAATCCTGGAGGTCCATAAGCTGGAGGTTGATTCTGGGGTTGCTTTGCATAGCTGAAGTTAGGATGATCCCTCCACCCAGGATTATATGTGTTGGAGTAAGGGTTATAATTTTTGGAAGGTCTAGAATATCCCCCCACTACTTTTGCCTCCTCATTTGTGTCCTCTTGGAGAGTGGGACACATATCAGTATGATGTCCAGGTGAACAACAAATTGCACAGGCTTGGGCTGGTGTTTTTCCATTATCAACTAACTGCTTAACCAAAGCAGTTAATTGAGTCATTTGCTACTATAGACTGATTGTTTCAACCTCTTTAACTGCTCTCACTCCAGAGTCATTTCTAGTGTAGAATTGTTGAGTGTTTGTAGCCATTCTTGCAATCAAATTTCTAGCTTCTTGAGGAGTTTTATCAACTAATGCTCCTCCGCTAGCAGCATCAATCATGTTGCGATCATTTACTTGTAAACCCTTATAGAAATACTAGATTAACAGTTGCTCAGTGATTTGATGTTGAGGGTAGCTAGCACATAGTCTCTTAAATCTTTCCCAATAGTTATGAAGTGATTCCCCATGCCTTTGTTGTATGTCATAGATTTTTTTTCTGATGGTTGCGGTTTTTGAGGCAGGGAAGTACCTGTCTAAGAAAGTTCGAGCCATGTCCTGCCATGTTTGGATGGATCCAGGTGGTAAATAGTAAAGTCACTCCTTGGCAGAATCCTTCAGAGAGAAAGGAAAAGCTTTGAGTTTGACTTGTTCTACCAGAACTCCTGCAGGTTTCATGCTAGAGCATACCGCATGAATTTCTTTCAGGTGCTTGTTAGGGTCTTCTCCGGGTAATCCATTGAAAGATGGCAAGAGATGAATTAGGCCAGACTTCAATTCAAATGCCTCTTCATTTTCTAGAATGTCAATGCATAGAGGTTGTTGGTCTAAGTCTGGAGCACCCAATGCTGTTAAAGTATCTTCTGCCATTGTCACCTCTTTAGTTGCCTCAGATGACTCAGATGTCTCTGAACTTGATAGGTCAATGTGATAAGCAGCTTCAATGTCTGTAGGTGTGAAATGGAAATTAGATGGATGGAATGGAAATTGAGGATGAGTTAAGTTAATCAATGTAACTCCTCAAATTCTGCAAATGTTCATCCAATCCTTCAATGGACATCAACACCTACAAAACACTCAAAAATAATGAATCAAAACTTAAAAATAAAAATGAAAATAGAGTCAAAAATAGAAAATAAATTAATGGTGCAATTGAAAAATTAGTTCCCCGGCAACGGCGCCAAAATTTGGTGTTGTTGTTTACTTGGGATTAAAATTTGAGATTAAACTGCCAAGGCCACCAAATATATAAAACCTTGCAACCAGTTGTTGTTAGTAAGGGTCGATCCACAGAAAACCAATTCAATTAACACTACAATTCAATTTATGATTTAGACTCCAAAGATTAACAAGTAGTAAAAAGGAGGTTTTGGGGTTTTTAAGGATATTGAATTAAATCAACAACAATAACAGTAAATAAACGAAAAACAACAGATCAAAGGATTTGGTTAAGAGATTGAATCCACCACTAGATTTATATGATAATGCTAATCCATATATCCATTTATTCAAACATGACCAATTATATTTCTACGCAATCATGAGATGGAATCTCTGTTTTCCTTAGGTTTTGGCCAATTTAGCAACCGCTCAAATCAACACCTAATCACCGGATAATCATAAAGCAACCGCTCTTACAACCATCCAGTAATTGCATTAAGGTTTAGAAAATCAATCACACTAAGATCTAATAACACACCGGGATTAAATTACTTAGAACATATATTTCTCCAGATTCATTACCGCAACCGCGCATAACAAACCCAGATTTACCACTTTTAACATATGGCAAAGAGTATAAAGACATTTACACCATAAACATACAGTCCTCTAGTTTTATCATCGCAACCGCGCATAAAAACCCTAGATTAGCCACTATGAAATTAGCAATAAGCTTGAATACCTTCATACAACAACAAGATTCAGAAATATATGAATAAAAACATAACTGTGTTGAAAAAAACGAATATGCAGAGTTCACAATATCAAAACTAGGGTTTCATCTCCCCTTAACCAAATAAGAAACTTAGCCACACATGGTTAAGACAAAATCAAAATAAAAACAGAATATAAACATAATCTGAAATGAAAATGCAGAAAAACTAAAGAGCAAACTAGTTTCCAAAGCATGAGGATGATTGATCTCTGATTGCTCGAACCCGAGAATCCAATCTTCAATCTAATCTCTTTCTCCCTTGTTCTTGGTTGTTTCTTCAGCCTCCAGGCAATTCCCAAGGGGAAGCTCCTCTTGTTCGACCCTAGCATGCTTATTTATAGGCCTCAAACCCTATTTCACTCATTTTCACGTATTTTCCCTTCTGATACGATTACACGGGCCATGTGGATTTACACCGCCCCCTCGTGTGAGCCTCTGCCACACTTTCCATGAGATTTGCATAAAAACAGTGAATTACACGGCCCCTGTAAATTTACACGCCCCCCGGTGTAATCCTCTGTTTTCAGTTTTTCTTTATTTTGACTAAACAGCAAAGAACACCACCCCCCATGTAATGGGACACAGGGTGTGTAACTTTGGTTCTTCATTTTCAGCCTAGATCTTCAACAAATACCCTTCTTTTCTTGCTTCAAGAGGTGGTATTGATTGTTATGAATCCTTGGTTCCATCTCCAAGTGGATAGTAAACCTCGATTGAGGTTAATGGACTCCAACACTCAAAGGTTACCTGAAAGGTACAATTTGATTATGAGTGTTTATGAACACAATTAAGCTAAGTTTCACAATAAGGTTCCAAATAAGTTAAATATTAGAAACTTAGATAAATGGTAGCAATTAAGCACAATTGGAATCCAAAAGAATCAATTATAAGGCACTCAAGATATGGGAATATTCGACAGATCAGACATCATCGCAATTACGGTGCTCGTGATTCACGACGCTTGTATTTATCATGCTTCAAGAGGTAAACTCATTTAAAAAACTCAAATTATGGTCTATTTCACGTGGATCCTTAGTGGGAATTTTGTTTTTCCACTACGTGATGTATCTGCAATTCCCAATGTAACATCCCAAAATTTGTTATTTTACAGTAATGTCTGAATTATACTATTTTGTGATTTCTGTGTGTTATAAATTTATTTTGACTATTCTGTGACTGTTTTTGATCTTTGTGTGTGATTTACTCCGAGTCAAGAAAATGATAATTTTCGAGTCAGGGAAAATCTTTACCTGATTATTCGGAGCTAGGGGATCTTACTAAACTCAATCCCGAGTGATACGTGTACCGATCTTTTAATTTTTAGAATTTATCTGTGAAATAAAAAT
Source organism: Ormosia emarginata (assembly GCA_029884605.1). NCBI lineage: Eukaryota > Viridiplantae > Streptophyta > Magnoliopsida > Fabales > Fabaceae > Ormosia > Ormosia emarginata. The sequence continues at coordinate 7,171,596 of JAQQTP010000031.1, read as the reverse complement.
ATTTTATATTTTAATACTATTTTATTATCTGTTAGACAGTACCTACTGACTTAAAAGCAGTAGCTTCTGCTCAGTGGATAATAGACTCAGAAAAGTCTTTGTGACTTACAATTCGATGAACCGATAGGAATTGGTCAACGTTAGTGGCTTGAATTTTTCTAAGCCAATAGGATGTAGTCAACGATGACAGTTGGACTAGTTAGCTTGAAAACTAAATAACTTAACTAAGTTAGCCTAAAGTCTATGTAGTAACCAAATAGAGCAAAACTTAGTTTGCTACTCTTTAGAGTTTCTTGTTACAAGAATTTTCTAGTGCCTTCTAGAAGATTGGTTAGTCACTCCAATGTAACTAGGCAGTTTGTAAAGAAACTAGGAAATCTAATTAGAATGGCTTAGGCATAAGTAGGAAATCAAATGAACCAAAACTTGGTTTGTTCCTCCATGATGCTCCACGGCCAAAGTCACCAAAATGGATGGTTTGAGCCTTAATTTTTCAAGCCTATCTCTTGTAGTAATCCTTGCCTCCTAAAATATCTATGTGGTAAAATATCAAACAAAATATCTCACTTCTCTCCATACACCTACACGACCATCACTAAATAAAATAGAATGTTTTCATTTCATCTTCATCCTACCAAAGGCTAAATTTATTCTCTCTATTCTCTCTCTTCTAAGAACACAAGAAAACTCCATTTGTAACACCCCTTGATGTAGCAACCGAAGCATAATCGTCATTACACCACAGTTACTAAATCCAAGTGTGTCACAGTCATGATAACAGTAACTTAAATTCTCAAGAGTCTATATATTTTTTTTTTGACAATTTGCATAGGTAGAAAATATGAGCCTCGAATGAAATATAAATATATTCAAGCCATGATACAACCACTGAAATAAAATCATATCTCTTATACATATATATATATAGTCAATTTACACAAATCACTGATGACATAGAATATAACAATTACAGAGTCCAATAAGATACAGCGGGAATAAAACACTAAAAGGGGGAAAAGTAGTGACCCAGGGATAGGTACTACTAGCAGACAAAGCCGCAACCCCATATACACGTACGACGCTCGGAGTCCCAGTCAACAAGTCAGGCATCAATGCCTCCACGCAACTGCACTCGTACGTAGCCGAAGAAACCTTGTCCAAACGCCCAATCCAATCAACCAAGGTGTGGTCCCTCTTTATCTTCCTCATGATCTTTTATCAATATAAGTATAAAACAGACATACAAGGATATAGGAAAGAGGTGAGACACCCATCCTTCATTGCCATTATGGCAGTAAGAAAACGACACGGCGCAGAGCGCCCACCAAGCAATACAGATTATATATTCATCAATAACAACAAGGAATTTATAATAAAAGCAATTCAATTCTAAGCAATAATCAAAGTCAATAATCGTAGTGATATTTATAGTAAAGGTAGAACAACAGTAAGCAATAGCAGGCAGATCACAATAGGATTTCCAGAAATCAGCACAACAATCAGATAATCATTTACAGGTATTCATGCTCAACAATTTATAAGACCAGTAATGAATGATGCACAATGCATGCTTTCCCAATTCCTACTCCATGGAGCTAGACTCAATCAAGCGGAGAGAAAGATCAGGAGACATGTCTCGTAACTCCTACCGTGCCGAGGCCGTGCTATCAATAAATTTTCTCATGCGCAAATCATGGCATTGTACGTACATTCTACACTAGATCACGATATAGGACAAAGTGTCAAGTCCGGATCGTCGGTGTGTTTGCATCGGTTTGCCCCACGGCACAGAGGAGCTCTAAACTGTCCATGTGAGGGACCCGCACCCCGACGCCCCTGAGGTCATAACACGACCCACACTTGTCTATTCGCACCCGCACTAAGGTGTGTTCAATCTCCTAGGCAACTAGGCCTTACAACAGTCCACAAGGACAATCACAATGCATAAGACACTATGCATGCACATGTATGATCCACAATTTCATACAATCTCATAATATGCCACATTTAGGCCAATATAAGCATCAATGTATACATGGTCACTCACCTGGACCCATAACAACATAATATCAATATCAAGTCAATTAATGCATCATTAGGTTCATTATGAATCCTAACTTAGAATTTATTCCTCTTTTCAAGGTTCATGACCAAATCCAATTCTTGCAAGTAGCTTAATATTCCAAGGCAACTCGATTTCCTATAACTTGTAAATTAATTAAGCTATTAAGCCTCACACTCTCTTGTTCTTCACTCACTTAGAATCACCTTAAGTTTTACAATGGTCTCATTCTTAGTCTTCTAAAATTTATGAAGTCTTGACTATACTAAATTCTTCCAATTTATTAGTTGTCCATTTATTACATAGGTTTCTAATTACCTAATCACTTATGCTTCCAAATTATCCAAACCACATACTTACCTAAAACTTGCCCTAGAGGCCGTGGCCTCACAATGGTTACAATCCCAAATTCTCTCAAGTCATCATACTACATGTCATTCCCTTAATTCATTTAAGTGTTCACTTATCAAATTAGCTCACCAAGAACCCTAATCTTTATGCCTCAAAACCGTAGCCATCATTTAGGCTTCAATCTCAAACTTTTCTTCCATTAAATTCTATTTTGTCACTTGATTAATTCTAGTCTAATGCTTGTTACACATTAACCCTAATTTATCCAATTTTCACCCTAAAAACCGTAACCCTCCAAGAGAGATTCCCAAATATTTTTCTTCTATTTCTAATCACATAATCCAATCCAACATACCATTATATACAACAAATCAATCTAAGGTCACAATTATCACATTATATGTTACACTCTTAATTCACTTAAATTTAGATCATCAAAATCAATCCATTTGTCTCTTTACCAAGACCAAAACCGTGGCACCCCTCTTGGATATTAAACCCTCAAAGTCTTCCATTCGTTAGTGTTAATTCTATCATTCAATCTTTGATTATATAAGTCTTATTTCACTTGTATACAAAACCAATATTCACCCCTAATTTCTAATCAAAACCGTGGCACCATGTTGAGGTAGGAAACTCCAAATTTTCCATTTAGCAACCCCAACATGATCAAGCACAATTAATATATCAAACATATTCAATAGCATAATCAAGTATCAATCAAATTCAAGAATACTAAATTATACAAAATTTATAATTCAAGCAAGCATACAAAGAGCATACAAGGATGGATTTCTCCATCAACACACACACAAAGTCTTCTCACCACCATAAGTGGTTGAAGTGAGTAGTCTCCCTCTTACCTAGAGGAGACAATGCAAGAAAATAACTCCTTGGTTCCTTGATTTGTAATTTTCGGATTCCACCTTCAAGAGAACCATAAAGTGGTCAAATTCTCATATTTACAAATTTAAAGCTTGAAAAGAATGATCCTTGGTCACATAGGTAACCAAGGAAATCGAAAATGAGAAGAAAATGGAGAGAAATCAAGAATCTTTACCTTGGAAGACAATGGAGACAAAGTTGGATTTTGAGCAAACCTTCCAAACGAAACTTGTAGAGAAGATGAAGATGAGTGTATAAATGTGTTTAGTGGAGAGAAAAATCAAAAAGCTTGGCCATCCATGGAGGAGTGATTTTCGGATTTGAAGAAGGAGGGGTAGAAAAGTTAGATTTTTGAAGAGATTTTCTAAAGAGAAAGTGTAGAGGAGGTTAAGAGAAGTCTAGAAATGGTGTTTATGGAGAGAAAAGTGAAGAAGAGACTCTCTAATGGTGGCTGGAATTTTCGTGGTGAAGAGGAGGAAGAAGAGAGAAGGAAGAGAAAAATGGAGGTGAAGATAGAAAATGAAGAAACTTTCTAAAGGGAAAGTGTAGAGGAGATGGAGACAAGTGAAGAAATGAGCTTGGTGAAGAGAAAAGATGAAGGAAAATGGTGAGGGAGGGGCTGCAATTTCGTGGTTGAGGAGGAGGTGTAGAGAGAAGGAGGAGAAAAGATGAAGAAGATGAAGTGAAGAGAGAGAAAGTGATAGGTAAAGTGAATTAGGGTTTGGTGGTTTTAGGTTAAGTGTGGATGAGTTACATTTTTGCCCTCCTTGGCATGAGTGGGCTGCTGAATAGAGGAGAGAGTGAGGAGAAAAAATTGGCTTCTCATGCAAGCCAAGGGTAATTGGGTCATTTACGGTCAAAGCTTCTCAAAGAAGCTTTGAAAAAGTACACAAATTTAAATTAAAGTGAGATTGATTTGACATAAAGTGGATTGCATTGGGATAATGTCATAGGGTTTCTAATGCATGCTATTATCCAATGGATAATAGTTACTGATTAATGTGTCAAGTCGGTATTTAATTTATCTGACAGATGAATTTTTCGCAGTATTGATTTGTTTTATCTGTTAAGATTTCTCGAAAATTATGAAACCTCGTAAACTGTGTCAAACCTCGGGTTTAGTAAGATCCCCCGTCGACATGTCCATAGTCCAAGGTTCTCAGAGAAAACATCGCGTTTCTCCTGTTCACGCTTTCAATACAAGACGCAAAATGAGGAATATATTAAAATATTCGACGGTTCCGGAAAATTCCCAGAAAATTCCCAAAAATTGTAAATATTATAAAACGACTATTCGTCATATAATTTTCCAATTTTTGAAGCACTACAGTCGTTTTCACGACTCTGCTCGAGTTTCACGCAAAACGAGGAATATATTAAAATATTCGTCGTTTCCGAAAAATTCCAGAAAAATTCACATAAATCACAAATATTAGAAAATGACTATTGGTGGCGAAATAATTAGTTTCCGGAGCGTTACACTGACCTCAGCAATTCTCAGCTCAGTGTGCACGTAAAACGAAGAATATATTAAAATATTCTGCGTTCTCAGAAAAATCCAAAAAAATTCTAGAAAATCCTAAATATTGTAAAATGATCATTTATTCTGAAATTATTAATTTTCGGGATGTTACACCATTCTTCCTCACCTTGGAGCTCTCAGCCTCCACACCTAAACCCTACTTCCACTCTTCTATAATTTCATCCAACCACCACTTCCTAAGCCTAAACACCATTCTAAACACTTTTCATGTTATAAGTTTCTTCTAGTTCAATCATCTAGTGCTTGAAAATCAAGCTTGAAGTTTATACTCTACAAGGTAAAAATCCTTGTTTCTTATTTCTAAGTTGATTCTTGAGTGTATAAGACATGATTGATCCATGATTTTTCTTTTTCAAAGCTTAGTTTATGATTTTGTAATTTGTTTAAGATTGTTAGGGTTTGCTTTGGAAGGTCACGAAATCCTTAGGAAAGCATCCAAGAAGAGTTTTGTCTTCCTTAAGGTAATGGGGAGATTTAATCTCATCAACCATGTATTGGTGGTGAGAAAATGGATTTGTTTGTAGTGAAGAAATTCATAAGGATTCATTCACTTGGTTGTTTTAAAGCTTTTCTTGTTTGTGATTATTTTTTATAGGCATGATTTATAGCTTTGATTATATGTTAGAGTATGTGTTTATGAAAGCATGATAATTATTGTGTATAGTAGGATGTGAATAATATGTTAAGGATTGCATGAGGGTTCCAAAGAACCCAAGGGGGGGCTCACGGCCTTAACCTCTCCAAGAGGACAAAATGTTCTAAAAATAGTTTCTTAATCATGGATTAATTAATTTAATGATGAGAAAATTGGATTAAGAATTTTTATAAGGGATTAGATGATGGAAAACAATTAAATATGATTTATGGAGCATATAATGATTTTCAGCCAACATGCCTACTTATGATGTTTTTAATCCAAAAAAATTATTTCCTAAAGTGTGGACTTATGTAATTAATTTAATGAGAACCTAATTAAATGGATTTTTGGAAAATAAAGGGAAGTAAATTAATTTTAGAGTTTAATTAGTGAAATTAAGCAATGATATGAAATAAAATAAATACTTGAAAAGTACTAACATATGACTCACTCTTTGGGTTTTGAAGCGTGTTAGCAAGTTTCAAGATGTAATATTGGTTAAATCCAAGAAGGGTAATTTTTAAAGGAAACAATAGGAAATATTACTTAGAGAAATTTTAATAAGGAAATACTGTAAATAGGACTAATATATATATATAATGAAGAAAGTTTCAAAATTTAATTTAGAAAGCAAAGAAATATTTTACACAATTGAAAAATATTAGAAAAATCTTACGCGTATTTAAAATAATGATTTTTAAACTACGTGATTGAGAAAACGATTTAAATCACTACGCAATTGAGAAAATGATTTAAAAATGCTACGCGATTGCAAAAACGTTAAAAAATATTTATGCGATTTGAAAACGTTGAAAAAGATTATGCGATTGGGAAAACACGATAAAATATTTACATGATTGAAAATACAGTAAGGTTACAGTAGGGCTGACGTACTGGATCTAGAATTGTGAAAATATGATTTTTGGTTGAAGAGGTTGTATGTCTATTAATCATGTGTTGTTAAGTCCGGTGGACTTTATTAAGGCCGGTGGCCTAGGAGTTGAATAACAACTCAGTGTGGGTGCAACATGCATAGTGTAGGTCACTTGTTGACCTTAGGGGCGTTGGGGTGCGAGTTTTCTACAATGGATAGTGGTAGCCCCACTGTATCGTGGGATAGACCGATGCAATGCATCGACGATTCGGACTGAGACACTATCCATAATCACGATCTAATGTAGACTGTCTGGTATAATGCCTGATGTATACGATGGTTAGACTGTATAGCACTTGGCCGAGGCAGCCGTGGTATAGACATGTTCTTCTAGATCATTCTCTCTGAAGTTTGTGTATAGCTCCATGGAGTGGGAACGAGTCTATGCACATATGCATATTTGGTCTGCATCATGATGTGATAATTATATTGATCTGAGATATTGTGTATGATGTGATAACATGATTCGATGTATTAAATGTCATATCTGTATGTACTGTCATTTTCTATACTGCCATGTTGGTAATGATGTAGATTATCTCACCTCTTCATATGCATTTCTGTATTATTATTATGTTCGGTAAAGATTTTGAGGAAGAAGAAGTGAAGCAACCTCTGGGTTGTCAGTATGAGGAAGAACAACATTCTGGTGATCAGTGCATAGAGGATGAGCCTTTAGATCATCCTTATTGTTTGAATTGATTTGATGTGATATGGCGCTACAGAGTTTTCTGGGATTCATGAGACTAGAGCTCCAAGGGGGCTCTGATGCCTGGCGTCTTCATGTTGATAGGGAGACTGTGGTTTATGTGGGATGACTGACTGTGTCCCTCGGTAGGGAATACGATGGAGTTCCTATGTTCTCTACTACCGTTTATGTACACCTATAGTTACCTTCATCTATTAGGCGCTATTGGGGTGGTCGTTTCTATGCCCTTAGTGAGCTTAGTAGTGTGTCGACCGCACGAGCTCCTGTCCGTAGGGCTACACGACATCCAGGGTTTCTGTTTTCCGATGATCCATCAGAGGAGGATCCTTCGGAGGATCAGAACTTTTAGTTCGGTACTTGTGCTAGTTTGTGATTTCTTTTTAGTCAAACAATTTATAATTCTGTCTAATAGTTTATATTTATTGTATCCTTAAAAACAAAATTATATGCATAATTATGGTGTGTATTTATTAGTTTGTTCTATTTCATGTTCTGTTTATCTCATTTAGTGATATTATAAACAAAAAGAAAGTTTTTTTACAACTTATATTATTATATGTTAATAAATGATTTATAACTTTGGTAAGGTTTTATTATAATTCGTCGTCAATGTAATGCTCTAAGGAGGGTGTTACACCCAACATTCTTAAGAATTCTGGAAATGAGGAAGGCATATGGAAGATCCATGTTGACCCTGCTTTGCACCTTCATCATGTGGTGTATGATGAAAAATGTGTTTATGTTCAGCCTCTCCTTGATCACCCAGAGGATGAAAATATCATCATCGCCCAAGTAAGCATAATTGTCCCCTCGTGGAGCAGGAATGCGAGCGTAAGCAAAGAGTAGGAGGAGGTCTTGTCCATTGAGCTTCCTAACTGTGAAAGATCCTTCAGGGACTGCGAGACCCGATTTGAGCATTGACCGAATCGCTTTTTTGTGCCTTTAGCCATCTCAAACCTTATAATTGTTTTCTGAGAACCGTTTCCTGGTAAAGTGTAGCCAAAATAGATCCATCCAGTCACTGGGCTTCCTCACAATTTTGTGCACCTTAACCTTAGATACTAGATCATCATCAACTATCCCTAAAATTGCCATAAAATACCTTAATTAAATTCGGGTAGAATCTTTGATGATGAGTGCAGAACTGCAAAACCCTTTGGTGCTCAAGGAGTTAGATAAACTGGAATCCTTCCCTGATGAAGAAGTCAAGGTCCATAAATTTTGATTGGACCAAAGGTCTCCTCAAAAAGTAACGTCGGAATCGGTCCATCTAGGTGTTGTCTGAGATCAGTCTCAGGAGGCCCAAGGGACTATTAAGGTTGACATCCCCGAGAGTATTCTTGGTTTGTGCACACTTGCGGTTGGAGCTTGAAGCCATGAATGGGGCTCGGTGCATTCTTGGTGAGGAAAAGGGGTTTTAGGTTGAGAAAAGGGGAAATCTAGAGTGGGAAGAGGGAAATTTGGTCACGGTTTGCACAAGGGAGGAGCATGAATGGAGGATTTGAGTGTGTTTAATGGAGGATTAAGTGGATTTGGTATTGGAGAGAGTTAGGGCTTAGAGAGAGAGAATAGGGAGGTGCTGCACTAGAGAAGAGAGAGAGTGGAGTTTGAAAAATGAAGAGGGAGGCGCTAAACCTCTTCATATAGCGTGACAATAATCATTGGTTATCAATAATCGATTATATGCGTGCTTGTTTGACACTGAAAGCCTCAGATAACCGATTATGGATGAACAAAACACAAATCTTAGCATTCTGCTAACTCATAATCTATTATCTACCTCAGATAATCGATTATGCTCAGTTAAAAACACTAAACTTGAGTTTCTGTGAACTGATAATCGATTATCTTCCTTCTTTAATCGATTATTAACTTCTAGAAAACATCAGAAACTTTATGCAGCAGGTGCAATTGATCATTTTAAGACTGGGGAACTTAGACAAGGATCAAGTACTTGCAAAACAAATCTGGGGATACCTACGACACTCAAGTCAGTAAAAGATTTAAATGAATAATTTAAAGAAAATGCAACAAGTGTAGCACCTTAATACAATTATCATAAAATAAACAGAATATTTTAAGATAAATCACATTAAGCATGTCACTTCTAAAAATGCATAAAATAAAAACACATAATAATCTATATAGTCATTATAGAGAGTCACGAATAAAAAAAAATCATATATACATACATCATTGGCTAACAAGCCATACTGTATACATAAACTTTTACAAATAACTAGAAAAGTACAAAAATACAATCTGATTAAAAAAGAAATAAAGTTGCTAAACTAAGCCTTCTGTTTCTTCTTGTTCTTGCCCTTTCCCTTTTGAGGGTCTTCACCTAGATTTCATGGAACACACAGGGGTGAGAAATCACAATTTCTCAGTATTCGTATACTAAGACCAGCAGTTAATCATTTGCAACAAATAAATCAACTAAATACTTAAATACATTCTATGAAATAGAATATTCGATAATCAATAATACCAAAGAATTGCTCATACAATCCTAAGACACTATCTAACAAGCAACAAATCAATCAATCAATCAGTCAAGCAATGACAACTGCCTATACAATTATCAACAATGATATGCCTTATGTTATGAGGTATGGTTATGCTCAAACAATGTCCTAATAACATGATGATACGAATGCTAATACACATTTTAAGTTTTGAAAACACAAGTTACTTACTTATTTCCCAAGAACCTCTGTTCACTTGTGGGTAGGATATGCAATTAAGCCCTGACACTACCTAGTGATGTGTGGAATCGTTCCCTTCATAAGAGTAAGAGTACTACTACCAACCCCATAACACCAATAACCCTAACCTCTTGAGCCTCCACTCTGAGAATTCGGATCCAACACATCATCCTCCGGTCACATGATTGTGCACACTATATAAGGTTACAATACATAGGAAATTAACAAATACCAAGTTTGAAAACGAAATATTCAAACCACATTTAAATACTAGAACATAAGAACATTAATCTCAGTTATCCAACAAAGTAGTAAGATTCATATTTCTAGCTAAACACTATCTAGAACTTTACACAATCACTCACAAGTGATTTAGAAATCAACCTCATGTTGACCAAAGTTCTAAATACCAACCTAGGCATTCTATCACACTTTGAATGTCTAAGAATTTCCTAAACTTGTCATATGTGCAAGTCGATAATTCTCTCCAAGAAATATCCCAAAAAGTGCCTCAATACACCCTAAAAGACTTGCATAAATGATCCCAACAAGTAGAGAATTAACTTAGCATCACAATGCCAAAATCATGTTTCTGCCCTATCCCAGCGCTTGAGTGCTAATTCTCCAGGGCTTGAGCACACGAGCACTATAGGCACGCTCATCTGGGCAACGAGCGCTTAAGCATGCAAAGTTCCAGCGCTTGAGCGCCGAGTGCCCAGCAGCAATAGACACTGTTCCATTGGCAAAATTTCAAGATTTGATCACTGCAAATTCGTTTCTTGATCATTTTAAGTCCCAAATAAGTTCACAAACATGAGGGAAACATAAAACACCAATTGATTTCATCAAAAATGGATCAAAACACTAAATCACTCATCCAAACCCCTAAAATCAACACTTAGAGCATTTTAGGTCCAAAATGAGAATTTTCAGTTTCTAATCCAAGCTCTTAGCATGAACAAGTCATAAAACACATTTAAAACTCATCCAAGCAAGAAAATCACTTAAAACATCACAAGAACTCAATTTGGCATATTAAACCTCAAATAAGCCTAACATGGAAAAATGAGAAAATATGAAGTTTAAGCTAAAAAACTCCTACCTTCAAGCTACCTAGATGCTGCCTTGAAGTTACAGATTTGAGTCTCAACCTCTACCCTTGGATTTCCCTATCTTCTTATGCTTCTTGCTCTCCTTTTCACCACTCAAAACTTCCTCCCTTGTGTTGGACCTTTTGTGTACCGCAAGTGCATAGGTCGCGAAAATAATACAATGATGAGAAAGATTGTTTCCACATGGATAATGAATAATATCTAATGCCAAATATTAACCAATAGATTAATGAATTCTATTCAAGCATATATAAATTAGGAAGAGTATGTGTAGCTAATTTAAAGACTAAAAGGAAATAAACCAGGAGTAAAGGACAATAATGAGAGCATAGGGACTCCTTCTTCACCTACTACTTTACTTGGAAACTTGTAACTATTTTTAGCAACAATGATGACTAGTTTTGTTAGCTTAAGAACTACAATAGCCAAAAGCTTATGTCTAGGTTATTTAACCCTATGTCATTTATCTAGCTCACTATGTGTCCATGAGAACTAGAGCAAACTCCATTCATTGAGGTTGATTCTTAACAAATGTTATACATGGCCAATAGGTATATGTCTATCCTATTAAAGAATTAATTCACCCCACCGTTAGAATGAAATTAAACATGCATCACCTATATCTATGATCTAAAATCTAGATTCCTATGTCTAGTTCAAAAGATTTTATTAAAACACAATAAATGTTGGTCAAACATAAATGAGCATTAAGAGAAACATAGATGAACAAAACCAATTATCATTATAAATTTAAAAGGTTACAAAGTCACTAATATACATAAAAGGATCCAAAGGAATCCCTAAAAACAGATTAGCTATCCATGGAATGCAAAAATCTCAAGAGATATTCCATGCCCATGACCTAGAGATAGAAAGATTAAAGAGAAAAGAAAGGAAACACTATAATGTGAACTTGGGATGTTTGATCCTCCTTGGATGATGGTGGTTTCCTCTCCAAATCCCTTCAAAGCACTTCAAAATGATGAAAAAATTGGTGCTTACTACGTTCTCTGACTTCTCCCACCTAACTCCCTGAAAATATATGATGAAATAGTATTTATTGACGAAGCCCGCGAACTCGCGCTGCGGCGTGAATGGCCACGTGGTTAAGTGGAACTAGTGCAGATAAACATGCGCCGTGGCATGAACTCCTTTGCGCCGCGACGTGCTAGTCTATGTTTTTAGTATACACAGTAGGTAGAGAGTAAGACGCCGCGACGTGATATACCTTGCGTCACAGCGTGATAAGTTGGAATGCATGCTAAGCTCCCTCCTCCAATGCAAAGCCTTGGCTTGTTTTATTTTATCAGTTTAGAGCCCTTCCTACAATAGAGAAGTCATCTAATTAATCACAAGTATAAATTAACTTAATCCAAAAAAAATAGAAAGGATTTTAGCAAGATTGCAGAGCAAAACTTCAACATGAATTTGAATAAAAAGTGAGAGAAAAGTCTTCCAATTATGCCTAAGCACAAGGACTAAGGAATCAATACACCACCAATATAGGGCGTAAATAACTACATTTTATGGAGTTATCACCTTGCAGCCGTTTCTATCCAACCGTGAAGAGAAGAGAAAATGGTGAGAAAATGAGTTACAAACCAAGCAATAAAAGTCAAGGAAATAGGCTGTAAATCGTGAAATGTTTTAAGCCTCTAGTTATAACACTAATACTTCCTGATCTGCTAAAAACACTCAAGTTTAGCTAAATCAAGTTTTCCAAGCTCCAATAACTTTAAAATAAATACTAAGATTCATTAAAAAGTCGTTTCACTAGTATCATAATTTTTTATATCTGTGATTAGTTATTTCGACATCAAAACACACAACCAGTATGCCTAAAAATACTAAACTGACTCCAATTATTCTCAAACTTTAACCACATCATAGAATACTCATTTGTGATTAGAAATAAATTATCAACATCTATTTCTATTAGCTAAGCCATTTATGCTAATATCTGGGTCATTTAAGTAACTTTTCGCCTTTCGGGCTACAACAAAATGCTTAAACTAACTCAGATTGTCACAAAATTAAACAGACATGTTAAGCAAGTATTAAGCTACCTCTGTAACCATTTAAAAGTCTAACATGTTGAAGAGGATGTTACATTTCTCCCTCCTTTTTTTAAATTTTGTTCCCAAAATTGCTTACCTCACATAAACAACTGGGGGTAGTCCTGCTACATGAGGGACTCCAACTCCCAAGTCGCCTCCTCAAAACCAGCACTATCTCAAAGCACCTTCACCAGAGGAATCCACTTACCTCTAAGCTCTTTGACTCCTTTGTCCACAATCCTCATCGGTCGCATAGCATAAGACAAATCCTTTCTTAACTGCACAAATTCATTTCTCATAACATGTGAATGATCTGGATTGTACTTCTAAGTTGTGACACATGGAAGACATCATAAAGGTTAGACAAACTGGGAGGCAGGGCAATTTGGTAGGCTACTGGTCTAATTCTTTTTAGGATTTGGTAGGGACCATTGAAACGAGGGTTAAACTTTCGTGTTCTCAATGCTCTACCAATCCCTGTTGTTGGAGTGACTCTCAAGAATACATGATCTCTCTCACTAAACTCTAAAGGTCTTTTCCTCTTATCAGCATAGCTTTTTTGCCTACTATGAGATCTAACCAACCTATCCCGGATCATTTTAATTTGATCAGTGGTCTGCTGTAGCAACTCAAGTCCTAGGATAGTTCTCTCTCTAACCTCACACTAACATAAAGAGGACCTACACTTTCTGCCATAAAGTGCTTCATAAAGTGTCATACTTATGCTAGTATGAAAACTGTTGTTGTAGGCAAATTCCACCAAAGGTAAGAACTTATCCTAACTCCCTTTCAGCTCTAGCACACATACTCTTAGCATATCCTCAAGAGTTTGAATAGACTTTTCTGACTAACCATCAGTCTGTGGATGATATGTTGTACTCAAACTAAGCTTTGTCCCAAAAGCTTTTTGCAAGGCTCCCCAAAATCTAGATGTAAATCTAGGGTCTCTATCAGAAACTATACTAAGGGGTACACCGTGCATCCTAACTATCTCCTTAAAGTATAGCTGGGCAAGTCTATCCAAGGATTAATTAACTTTAATAGGTATAAAATGGGCAGACTTGGTTAGTCTATCCACTGTAACCTATGTTGCATCAAATCCTAACTGAGTCCTAGGCAAGCCCATCACAAAATCCATAGCAATGTTATCCCATTTCCACTCAGGGATTCCCAAGGATTGAAGAGGTCCAGAGGGTTTTTGGTGTTCTATCTTGACCTTCTGACAAGTTAGGCACCTAGACACAAACTCAGCTATGTCCCTCTTCATACAACACCACCAAAACAACTTCTTCAAGTCTTGATACATCTTAGTGGCCTTGGGAAGGATAGTGTACCGACTATAGTGAGCTTCCTCAAGGATCCTTTCCTTGATTCCGGATTCATGGGGAATGCAAAGTCTACCTTTAAACTTAATCATCCCATCATCCGACATATCAAACTCTCTAGGATTTCCTAAAAAGATCTGTTCACTTACATTACTAAGAGTCTTATCTTCCTTCTGAGCTTCTAAGATCTGAGTCCTAAAGTCACTCACTATGTTCACTAGACTCACACTTAGACTACGTAGTAACATAGTTATTGAAAGGCTCATGTCTCTAAAACTCTCCAAAAGTTCACTCTCTTGGATCATCATCAGGGACACATGTATGGATTTTCTACTCAGTGCACCAGCCACCATATTAGCTTTACCCGAATGGTACTTTAACTCAAAGTCGTAGTCTTTCAAAAATTCCATCCATCTACGTTGTCTCATATTTAGCTCCTTCTAATCAAATAAGTACTTCAACACCTCAAATTGAAGTCCATACAAGTAATGTCTCTAAACCTTTAAGGCAAACACTACTATAGCTAACTCCATATCGTGAGTAGAGTAGTTCTCCTCATGAGGCCTTAACTGCCTTGATGCATAGGCAACAATTCTCTTTTATTGCATCAAAACACAACCCAAACCTATCTTTAAAGCATCACAGTATACCTCAAAGTTCTCAAAGGATCTGAAATTACCAACACCAGTGTAGTAGTCAACCTCACTTTTAGCTCTTAGAAACTACTCTCACAATCCTGAGTCTAATCAAAAGAACTTCTTTTCCTAGTCAATCTAGTCAAGGGTAGCACTAATTGAGAAAAACTATTTATGAACCTTTTATAGTATCCCGATAGGCCTATGAAGCTTCCGATCTTGGTCACAATGGTGGGACTCTCCGACTGCAACACTGCATCAACCTTGCTTGGGTCCACAGAAATCCCTCCCTAAGATATCACATGTCCCAAGAACTACACTAGCAAAAGCCATAACTTACACTTAGATAGCTTGGCAAATAACCTATTCTCCTTAAGGGTTTCCAACACTATCCTCAAATGTTGTTTATGCTCCTCCATTGTCTTAGAATAGATCAAGATATCATCGATAAACACCACAACAAACTAATCCAGGTAGGGTCTAAAGATCCTGTTCATGTAATTCATGAACACTATCGATGCATTCGTCAACCCAAAAGACATCACGAGGTACTCATGATGTCCATACCTAGTTCTAAATGCTTTCTTAGGGATATCCTCTTCCCTAACCCTTATCTGATGATAACCAGACCTAAGATCAATCTTTGAGAAAAGTTCAGCTTCTCTCAGTTGATCCATTATATCATCCATCATTGGTAACATATACTTATTCTTAATGGTCGCCTTGTTAAGTTATCTGTAATTCACATAAAGCCTCATGGTACCATCCTTTTTCTTCATTAGTAACACAGATGCACCCCACGAAAAAACTCTCAACCTAATGAATTACTTATCCAACAAATCCTCGATTTGCTTCTTGAGTTCTGCTAACTCTAGTGGTGTCATTCCATAGGGTGTTATAGAGATAGGTTTCGTCCCAAGCACGAAGTCTATAGTAAACTCTATTTCTCGCTCAGGTGGCAATTCCACTGTTACTCAGGAAAAATTTAGGATATTCACTCACTATAGGTATTTCACCTATGCATTGCTCAACCTCATCTGTAACACCCCAAACTTTAGGATAAATGACCGTTATGTCCTTTTTGTACTGTTTGTTATTTTTCTGTATGAAATACAGTTTTATTTTACTGTTTATGATTTTATTTGAACTTTTTGTATGATTTGCTCTGGGTCAGGAAAATAATAATTTCTGGGCCGGGGAAATCTTATTTTAATTATTCGGAGCTGGGGGATCTTACTAAACTCAATTCTGAATGATACTGTTATTAATCTTTTAATTTTTAGGATTTAATTGTAAAATAAAATAATTTTATATTATTATAATATTATTTTATTAATCAGTGCAAATAAGCAGTAATGGACCCGGAAATGATTGCGAGACCCACGTTTAGTAAAAGTAGTTAACATTAGTAGCTTAATTAAACATCATTAGTGGTGAAATATCTAAAAGCTTAATGACTAGGCTTAATGACAAAGCTTAATTACTAGGCTTAATGACAAGGCTTAATGACAAGGCTTGGATTAGCCAATGAAAGCTAAGCTTGGAGGCCAAGGCTTCATCTTAACCTTTGATCATTTCTAAGGCTTGGATGAAGCCAACCAAATGGACACCTCCTTTGCAATTGAACTCCACGGCCAAGTGCTCTTTGGAGGGCAATTATCATTTCATTTCCTATCTTTAACTTAAGCTTTTCTCTCTTCTCTCTCTTCCAAAAACAAGAAAACACCATAGATGCACCTTGAAGGTCCATTCGGCCAAGTTCTTGTCTTCACCATCCATCCATCAAAAATTTCTTCTAACCTACTTTTCTAAACCTAAACACAATTCTAAGAACATCTCTAGTTGAGAGTTTTTGCAAAATCCATCATCTAAAGCTTGAAAAACTACTTTGGAGATTCTACCTTGAAGGTGAAATTTCTTGTTTTTCATTTCTAAATTCTTTTTCAAGGTTCTAAGCCATGATTGATCCATGGTTTAAGCTTTCTTCCAATGTTAATAACTTGTAGAAATTGTTGAAGCTTGATAGGTGACTTTGGAGGGTGAAACCGAAACCATAGAAAGGAGTGAAAGAGAGTTTGTCTTCACTTAAGGTAAGAGGAAGACTTGAATCTTATCATCCTTGGGTGGTGATAAGAAAATGGAGTTGTTTGTGATTGTAGAATCCATAAGGATTCATTTGTGTTGTTTGTTTAATAGCTTTCTTATTTGTGATTTGTATTAATATGCATGTCTACAAGCTTTGAAAATATTGTATGTGTTAGAAATGCATGAATAATTAGTAGGATGTGAATAATATGCAAGGTTTGCATGAGTGTTCCAAAGAACACACATTCAAGGCTCATGACCTCAATATAAAATGAGAACCAAAATGTTCTCAACAATTTTCCAAAATAGTGATTTAACTAACTTAGGTGAATTGATAAGATACAAAATTGATTTAGAGCAAGAAAAATGAATTTAAAGATCAAAGGGCAAAATTTGTGTAATTCGGCCAACATGCCAAAGCCAAGTGTTTATGATTTCTAAAATTATTTTTAAACAAAGAGAAGTAATAAATACTAAAAGGAATTTTATTACAATGAGTTTAGAGGTATAAAAATGATTAGATTAAGTTTAGGAAGTTAAAACTAATGATTTTAATGTTTAGAAGAAAATACAGTAGCTTTTGTAAAATTTCTAATGTAGAGCTCATTTTATGTTTTGAAACACGTTAGTAGTTTTCAAAAGTATAATTAAATGGGTGTAATATAAATTAAAAAGTATTTTTTTATGGAAAACTTAGAAAACCATTGTTATACATTTTCTAAGCAAAATACTGTCAATTTTTACTAAAAACAGACAAATAAGATAGAAAAGATATCCAATATACTTTATACGGTATGAGAAATAGCCTACGTAGTTTAAACGTATTAAATATTATTTCTGTTTATTTAAACAGTAATTTTTAAGGAAATCGAACAAAAAAAATGATTTAAAATCTTACGCGATTGAGAAAACGTTTGAAAAACAATACATGATTTCAAAAACAGTAAAATATATTTATGCGATTTAAAAACGTTTGTAAAAACGACAAAATTATGAAAACGCGATAAAATTTCTACACGATTGATGAAAAGAGTAAGTTTTACTGTCGGGCCAAAGTGGTGGACCCGGACAGTTGTGGAACAGTATTGTCAGGTGGGACGTACTGTATTTTCGTAATTTTTGCCATTGAAGGCATTTTCGTAATTTTTGCCATTGAGGGCATTTTTGTAATTATTTTGTCATACATTGAGTTATGCCAATTTGGTTGATAATTGGTGATTTGATTGACGAGACGAATTACACTGTGTTGTCAGTGTGATAAGCGTAGTGTGGTTCAACTTGAATGAACTTAGGGACATTAGTATGCGGATTATTCCATTTGTGGACAGTTGGTTGCTCCTCTGGGGCGTGGTAACTGGTAACACACTAATGGTCTCGACACGCACCATACTTAATCGAGATCTTGTAAAGTCTATTTAGTACAATGCCTGTAGTTACACGATGTTTTGACTGTGTACTACACCACGACGTTATGACAGTGGGCTATAGACGCAACGTGAGACAGCGGAATAGTTTGGTTGGGCAGTCGAGGTACTAATAGATTTTGCGGATCATTCTCTCTTATGTCTGTGGTTGTAGCTCCATGGAGTAGGGTTGAGTCGCATTACATATAATTTATGTGTTGTGCATTATAATATTATTATCTGTACTATTTTATCTGTACTAGTTTATCTGTACCATTTTATCTGTACCATTTTATATATGACATTATGTGATGCTGTTACACTTAATTTCTGTGTTACTTTATATTATTATTTATGCTATTATGGTAGGTTATATTGTATGAATTGCTATATCTATTGTATTGTCATTTTCTTATTTCCCATGTTTGTGGTGATATAGATTGTCTTACCTCTTTATTGTATGTGTTCTTGTATTTTAAATTATGTCTTTAAAAGAAGAGTTTGAGGAAGAGGAACAACCTCTTGAGTGTGTATACCCCAAGGACGAGGAGCAGCAGCAAGCCGAGGATCAGTTTGATGATCAAGAACCATCCGATCATCCATACCCATTGGATTGATTGTATGAGTATGACGCTACCAGGATTCTTTAGTTTCGTGAGGTTGGATTTTCACGGAGGCTCTGAAGCCTGGAGATTGCGAGAGGACAGAGATTCGGTTACGTACGTAGGGCGTCTGACTGTGACCATACGTACGGAGTTTGATGGAGTGCCTATCTTTTCTACTGTATTATATTTACATGTGGAGTTACCGCTATCTCTTAGGCGTCATTGGGGTGGTGTGTTTGATGCACCTAGTGAGATCAGCAGCGTGTCGACAACACGGACTAGAGTCCGTAGAGAGTCGAGACATCCTGGATACCTATCACCTGAAGTTTCATCTGAGAGTGATCCTTCAGAGGGCTAGATTTTTATGATGTGTACTTGGGCACGTCTGTGTTTGTATATATAGACTTTTTACTGCTTTGTTTACTATTTTGGTTTAAATATTTATAGCTGTAAATTATTTGTACTACTTAAAACAAAACCATATGTACATTATGTGTGATGATAGTTTGTTTATTTTATGTTCCGTGTTATTTTATTTCGTAATATTCTGTTTAACCGAAAAAATTTTACAACCCGTATTACTATGTAACAAATGTTTTACAACTTGAGTAGATTTTATTTATCTTTATTTTATTTTATTTCATAAATGTGACATCCCCATAAGGGTGTTACATCATCACTTAGTGAAAACAAGGGTACATATCCTAGAGATCCCTCCTCCAAACAGAGATTAACTTGATTCACATTGAGATACATAGACTCAGATGGAATGACTCTGGTAGGTATATTTGACAAGAAAACTAGGGATTTATCTGAACAGTTTAACACTACATGGTTGGCAGACAACCAATCCATGCCAAGGATGACATCAATATCCACAAGAGCTAAACAGATAAGGTTTACACAAAAAATCCTATCTCTTACCTTTACACAACAATCAAGACACACTTTAGATGTTGTAAATAGTTTACCAGTAGCCGTCGATACAGATAAGTCATGTGAAAGTTCAGACATAGGTAAATCCAACTCATTCACACAATCATTAGAAACAAAGGAGTGGGATGCTCCCAAATCATACAACATAGTTAAAAGATGATTGTGAATAATGTATTTACCTTCGATGAGATCAGAAGATTGAGACACCACTTCACCGCGTAAAGTATAGAATCTTCTTCTGGCTTGTGGTTTCTGGGTAGGTGCAGTTTCCGTCCTTGATGGACACTCCTTCACAAAATGCCCAGGTTGCCCGCAAACAAAGCACACCGAGCAAGGCCGGACTCCGTGCTGTTTCCCACACTTGGAACATTTAGGTCCCACAAACTCTTTCTAAATCTGTTTATCCTTGTTTTAAGGAAAGCTAGATTTAGAAGCTCCTCTTGAACTTGTCGTCACCCCGTTTCCTCTTTTGAAAGTCTTGTGACTTAGGCTCCACTGAAAGCTTTTTGGCACACCCTTCGATTATCCGGAAATTTTTATCCAAGGTTTCAAAGTCCCGAATCTCAAATGGTTGGATGGCATTTTGAATGTCTTCCTTCAATCCTTCCTCAAACTTAACACACTTCCACGACTAATTTGGGTTAAGCCTGATGCAAGACAAGAACTTAGACAATTTGCTGAATTTGACCACGTACTAGCCAATAGACATATCCCTTTGTTCCAACTTAAGAAATTCCATCTCCTTTGCATTCTGAAGATTTTGTGGAAAGAACTTACTCAGAAATTATTTCTTAAATATCTGCCACGTAACAAAAGTCTTTGCCACCTCAAGAGCTCTCTTGGTGTCCACCCACCAATCCTCTACCTCACCTTCCAACATATACGAAGCAAAAAGCAGCTTTTGCTTGTCTGAGCAAGCCATGACAGTAAAAATCTTCTCCATCTCTTTAAGCCAACCCTCAGCTCTGACTGGGTCGTACTCCCATTTGACAGAAGACGAATTAGATTTCCTGAACTCTGAGAGGTCTTGGAAAGTCTGATTTATCCCAACTACCTCTTGGTTTGGTTGCCCCTAGTGGTGTGGTTGTGTAGGCGGTTGATGTTGAGTCGTACTCATTCTCTCAAATATCCTTGTTGTCATAGCAACTTGCTCTCTGATAGCTTCAGATGTTGCTGTAGTTTGCTCTCGCATAGTATTGATTGTAGCGGCTGTTTGGTCCCTCATTGCCTCAGTCATTGCCATAAAGGCTCCAGCCATGTCAGGGCCTTCATTTTCAAAGTTCCTACTCCCACGGGGTCGTCCTCATGCTGCCATAGTTTCTTGTAAACACAGAACAATACATATTGAGGTAGCTAAAATAGCTAACTGTGTAACAATAGCTAAAACAGTCATACTAAAGGCAGGTCATACAATTCAATCAAACATCTCACACAAAGAGACAAAGGAATGCACAACATAAAAAGGAACTCTTAAACATCCCTAAGCATAGCCAATCCATACCCCAGCTAAACAAGATGAATGACTCTGATACTAAAATGTAACACCCTAATACAATTATCATAAAGTAAACAAAATATTTCAAGATAAATTGCATTAAGCATGTCACTTCTTAAAATGCATAAAATAAAAACTCATAATAACTTGTATAGTCATTATAGAGAGCCACAAATAAAAAAAAAAATCATATATACATACATCACTAGCTAACAAGCCATACTGTATACATAAACTTTTACAAACAACTAGAAGAGTACAAAAATACAATCTGATTCAAAAAGAAATAAAGCTGCTAAACTAAGCCTTCTGCTTTTTCTTTTTCTTGCCCTTTCCTTTTTTAGAGTCTTCACCTGGATTTACATGGAACACATAAGGGTGAAAAATCACAATTTCTCAGTATTCGTACACTAAGACTAGCAGTTAATCATTTCCAACAAATAAATCAACTGAATACTTAAATACACTCTATGAAATTGAATATCCGATAATCAACAATACCAAAGATTTGCCTATACAATCCTAAGATACTATCGACCAAGCAACAAATCAATCAATCGGTCAAGCAATGACAACTACCCATACAATTGTCAACAATGCAATGCTTTATGTTATGATATATGGTTATGCTCATACAATGTCCTAATAACATGATTATGCAAATGCTAATGCAAGTTTTAAATTTTGAAAACACAAGTTACTTACTTAGTTCCTAGGAACCTTCATTCCCTTGTATATACTAGGTAGGATATGCAATTAAGCCCTGATACTGCCTAGTGATGTGTGGACTCGTTCCCCTCACAAGAGTAAGAGTACTACTACCAACCCCATAACACTGGTAACCTTGACCTCTTGAGCCTCTGCTCTGAGAATTCGGAACCAACACCTCATCCTCCAGTCACATGGTTGTGCACACCATATAAGGTTACAATACATAGGGAATTAGCAAATACCAACTTTGAAAACTAAATATTCAAGCCATATTTAAACACAAGAACATAAGAACCTTAATCTCAGTTATCCAACAAAGTAGTAAGATTCATATTTCTAGCTAAACAATATCTAAAACATCACATAATCACTCATAAGTGATTTAGAAATCAACCTCATGTTGACTAAAGTTCTAAACACTAACCTAGGCATTCTATCACACTTTGAATGTTTAAGAATTTCCCAAACTTTTCATATATGCAAGTCGATAATTCTCTCTAAGAAATATCCCCAAAAGTTCCATAATACACCTTAAAAGACTTGCACAAATGATCCCAACAAGTAGAGAATTAAATTAGCATCACAATGCTAAAATCATGTTTCTGCCTTGTCCCAGCGCTTGAGCGCTAACTCTCCAATGCTTGAGCGCGCGAACACCATAGGCACGCTCATCTGGGCAACTAGCGCTTGAGCGCGCAAAGTTCCAACACTTGAGCACTAAGCGCCCAGCAGCAAAAGTAGCATAATTTTGCAGCAATAAACATTGTTCCATTGGCAAAATTTCGAGATTTGATCACTTCAAATTCGTTTCTTGATGATTTTAAGTCTCAAACAAGTTCACAAACATGAGAGAAATATAAAACACTAATTGATTTCATCAAAAATAGATCAAAACACTAAATCACTCATCCAAACCCCTAAAATCAACACTTAGAGCATTTTAGGTCCAAAATGAGAATTTTCAGTTTCTAATCCAAACTCTTAGCGTGAATAAGTCATAAACCACATTTAAAACTCATCCAAGTAAGAAAATCACTTAAAACACCACAATAACTCAATTTGGCATATTAAACCTCAAATAAGCCTAACACGGAAAAATGAGAAAAGATGAAGTTTAAGCTCAAAAACCCCTACTTTCAAGCTGCCTTGATGCTACCTTAAAGTTACAGATTTGGGTCTTAACCTCTAGCCTTGGATTTCCCCTTCTTCTTATGCTTCTTGTTATCCTTTTCACCACTCAAAACTTCCTGCCCTATTGCTGTTTCTATCTAGCCATGAAAAGAAGAGAAAAAGGTGAGAAAAAGAGTTACAAACCAAGTAATAAAAGTCAAGGAAATAGGTTGTAAACCGTGGAGTGTTATAAGCCTTTAGTTATAACACTGATACTTCCTGATCTGCTAAAAACATTCAAGTTTAGCTAAATCAAGTTTTTCAAGCTCCAACAACTTTAAAATAAATACTAAGATTCATTAGAAAAGTCGTTTCACGAGTATCATAATTTTTCATATCTATGACTAGTCATTTTGGCATCAAAACACACAACTAGTATGCCTAAAAATACCAAACTGACTCGATTATTCTCAAACTTTAACCACATCACAGAATACTCATTTATGACTTAGAAATAAATTATCCACATCTATTTCCATTTGTTAAGCCATTTATGCTAATATCTGGGTCATTTTAAATAACTTTTCACCTTTCAAGTTGCAGCAAAGTGCCTAAACTAACTCAGATTGTCACAAAATTTAACAGATAAGTTAAACAAGTATTAAGCTATCTCTGTAACTATTTACAAGTCTAACATATTGAAGAGGATGCTACAACAAGAACAAGCATTCACTCAAATACATGATTGGTCAATTTTGCTTAGTTCTCTTCTTATATAAAAGAAAATTACTTTTGCAAGGTTTTGTAAATATATCAGCCAATTGTTTTGTTGTTTCTACAAGCTTAAGCACACAATCTCCTTTTTGTTCATGATCTCTATGAAGGAGTTGCTAATTTCAATGTGTTTTGTCCTAGAATGCAAGATTGAGTTTTTAGCCAAATTGATAGCACTAGTGTTATCATATCTTATAGGTGTTATGACATTTTCCGCAAGCGCACGGGTCGTACAAGTAGTAAAATAAATATCGTTCTCACAAGGATCATTTGATTACCAACTCTTACGGTGATTTCGATTATTTAAGCGAACAAACACAATGGTGAAAGCTAAATTAAAATCAAAATAAAATAAAAGCAATTAAACTAAGAAGAATTGAGATTCAACCATGGATAAAGGCCTAGGACTGGGAATCCACCATAATATTCTCTATGCTAAATCGTTCATGTTCTTGAAGGTGAATAGTCCTAAATTATTTAAAGCCCAATGTCTTGGCACTAAAAACGTGCTAAAACCTCATCAATCTCATTCTCATGGCAATTAATCCAAGTTCTAACCCATTAAGATTCATGACATTCGTTTGACCCTCGAAGGACTTAACCCTATGTCTAAGCATTAATTCCTAAGTTCAATTCTTAGATTATCAAGCAATTAGACTTCTTCTTTCGATCCTTCATCTAAAGCCTAAAATCATGTAAATATGGCGCGCAACATACCACAAGTATTAAGAACACTAAGAATGAATCAAGAACAACAATAATCAATTCAACATAAATAAATAAAGAGTTTCATCCCAATTCTAGATAAAGGGGTTTAGCCACTCATGGCAATTAAAGCACAAACAACAATAGAGATTAAAGAGACAACCATGATTCCAAAATAAAAGAAAAGATAGAGAAAAAGAACATCAATGGTTAATCTTCAATTGCTCTTGATCTTGCCTCCCAAGCCCTTGCCTCAGATCCATTTACCTCTCAAACTCTTCTGCAGCTAATCCACCATTTCTGCCCCAGAGTTTCCTCCTTTGGGCTTCCTCTCTTAGGGACCCCTCTCCCTTTAGGACTTTTCTCCCCCTTCCAGGAGCTCCCTTAGAGGGCTGTCACTCACCTCTTCGGTTTCTCCCTTCCAGGGGACCTCTCTTTGTGTTTCTTTAGCCTCCCATCTGCTCTCTCACGTTCCCCCCCCCACTGCTGCAGCTCTTTCCCTTCTTTTATAATCAATTGGGGAAGATTTTAGCGTCCTTGACAAGTCTGATGGGAGACACAACCGTGTCTATTGGAGACATAGTCGTGTCTCATTAGAAATCACGTGAAATTTGTCAAAAAACACGTCCAAATAGTAAAATCTTGTGAGTGAACAGTACTCACACGGCCGTGCTTATCTTAAGCATGGTCGTGCCTAAATTCTAGAAGCTTTACAGGAGTTAGACATACGCATGTGAGGGTCCAAGATGCGAAATTCCATTTTTGGGAGGAGACACGGCCGTGCTTGGCTTAGGCACGGCCGTGCCTATTAGAATTTCACAAAGAAGCCTTCATGAAATTTGTAGATCTTAGCTTTCCGAGAACACCTAATTCGCATCGTTTGGACTTCTGTAGCTCAAGTTATGCTCATTTTATAGCACAAATATCAAAAACTCTACAAATCATGGCCATATAAATTTCGATCTCAACTCCATTACAATAAATCCATCCAAAGGTTGATAGAGTCATGTCAAAACACCACTTTTGGACCTATAAACATAGAGAATGACCAATTTTGAGATAACAAGGATAAAGAGAATAAATGTGGCATAAATTCTAACATAAATCAATCAAAACATCACAATTTATCCAATTTAAGGCTATAAAATACGGGCATAACAACTGGAGTTCATCATCTAGAAGTTGTTGCTTCATCTAAAGGATTTGAGCACACTTCTAGCTATAATATACTCAGCTTCAGTTATTGACAATGTCACATTATTTTGTTTCTTGCTATGCCAAGAAACTAAAGAGCTTCCAAGCAAGTGGCATATCTCACTAGTATTCTTCCTGTTAACTTTGCATCCAACAAAGTCGGAAACAAAATAACAAATTAAACTACATGAGGCACCCTTGGGGTACCATAAGCTCATTTGTGAAATGCTAACTAGATATTTCATTATTCTTTTTTACTGCACTTAGATGTGATTCTTTAGGACTAGCTTGGTATCCAGATCACAAGCACACACTAAACATTATATTTGGTCTACTTGCAGTAAAGTAAATGAGTGAGTCAATCATGCATCCATACTTAGTGATTTCTATTGGTTTACCTCATTCATCCTTGTCCAAATTGCAAGAGGTGCTCAATAGGGTAGCCATTTGCTTATGATTGTCCATTCTAAACTTCTTGAGCAACTCCTTGCAATACTTAGTTTGACTTATGAAAGTTTCATCCTTAGTTTGTTTGATTTGAAGTCCAAGGAAGAAGTTGAACTCACCCATCATAGACATTTCAAACTCACTTTGCATAGTGCTAGCAAACTCCTTATATAAAGACTCATTAGTAGCACCAAATATAATATCATCAACATGGATTTGTACAAGGAGAATGTCATGCTTTTTGTTTTTAATGAAGAGTGTTGTGTCAACATTACCTCTTGAAAAATCTTTTTCTAAAAGGAACTTGCTTAACATTTCATACCAAGCTCTAGGAGCTTGTTTTAAGCCATATAAAGCCTTTTTCAATTTAAAAACATGATTGGACAGTTCATAATTTTTAAAACTAGGAGGTTGTTCCACAAACACTTCTTGAATAAAGCCAATTTAAAAAGAACTTTTTACATCCATTTGATAAAGATTAAAATCCATGATGCAAACAAAAGCAAGTTGCATTCTAACAGCTTCTAGTCTAGCTACAGGTGTATATGTCTCTTCAAAATCTATTCCTTCTTCTTGATTATAACTTTTGGCAACAAACCTAACTTTATTTCTTATTATTATGCTCATTTCATCATGTTTGTTCCTAAAAACCCATTTTGCGCCAATTATTGGATGATCATTGGACCTTGGAAAAAGTTCCCAGACTTGATTCCTTTCAAAGAATTTAATTCTTCTTGCATGACTAAGATCCAATGTTCATCAATAATAGCTTCATTTAGGTCTTTAGGTTCAATTTGATAAACAGAAGTCATATGTTACATGCATCTCTAAGAGAGCTTCGAGTAGTTATCCCTTTTAATATATCACTACTCACTTTGTTAAGTGGATGATATCTTGACGTCCTCTATTCTTTGGGAAGATCCATGACTTGTGATGCCTCTTGTCTTGGGGAATCGACTTGCCTTTCTTCTTCCTTCTTTGGTTCTTTCTCCTTATCCTCCAAGTGTATTTTGGTCAAAATTTCTGCAACATCATCAACAAAATCCTTTCTCAATCCATTTGAGTTAGTCTCATCAAAAGCAACATGTATGGACTCTTCTATGATCATAGTTTTTTTGTTATAAACTATAAAAGCTTTAGTTTGACTAGAATAGCCAAGAAATATACCCTCATCCAATTTCGCATCAAATTTGTGTAAGTTATCATTTCCATTATTTAAAATAAAACACTTGCATCCAAAGACATGAAGGTGGGAGATACTTGATTTCCTTACTTTGTATAATTCATAGGGGGTTTTCTTTAAAATTGGCCTTATTAGGGGTCTATTCATTACATAGCAAGCGGTACTTACCGCATTAGTTCAAAAATACTTAGGAATGTTAGATTCATTGAGTATAGTTCTAGTCATTTCTTCCAAATATCTATTTTTTTTCTTTCTACAACTCCATTTTATTGTGGAGTTCTGGGGTCTGAAAAATTATGCTCAATGTCATTTTCATTACAAAAGGTTTTAAACTCTTGATTTTTTAAACTCATCACCATGATCACTTCTAATAGATGCAATGTTAAAACTCTTTTCATTTTGAATAACTTTGGCAAGTTTTCAAAAAGCTTGAAAAACATCATTTTTATGAGATAAAAATAATGTCCATGTGAACATCGAATAATCATCCACAATCACAAGTGCATAGTAATTCCCACCAAAGCTCATAGTTCTTGAGGGTCTAAAGAGATTCATGTGCAAAAGTTGTAAATGTCTAGAAGTTGAAATAACATTTTTTCTTTAAAAGAGATATTTACTTGTTTTTTCTTTTAACATTCATCACATAAATTATCTTTTTCAAATCTAAACTTAGGTAGTCCAATTACTAGCTCTTTAGAGACAAACTTATTCAAATGATCTATGTGAATGTATAAAATTCTTCTATGCCAAAGCCATGAATCATCTTCTTTACTCATGAGACATTTTGCATCATTTGAGGATATATTATCAAGACTATTCATGTGTATGCTATTTCCTCTATGACCAACAAACTTAACTTGTTTACCATCTACTCCTTCAATTATGCAACAATTTGAATCAAATATCACTTTATTCCCTTTGTCACATAATTGACTAATGTTAAGTAAGTTATGTTTAAGTTCTTCAACAAGCAAAACATCATCAATAGAGGAGGAAGGAATTTTACTAACTTTGCCAATAGCAAGAATCTTTCTTTTGTTGTTGTCTCCATAGGTTACATGTCCATGCTTCTTGGGGCTAAGAAAGAGAGCTTGAAGTCATCTCTGGTCATGTGCTTGGAGCAACCACTATCAGGATACCAATATGAGCTCTTAGCCTTCAAGTACACCTACAACACACACTTAATTTTTAACTTTTGGTACCCAAATTCTCTTGGGTCCTTGTGTGTTAGCTTTGGACAAAGTGTCCTTGGGACTTAAGCCATCTTAGTCCAAACTTTGTTATTGTTCTTCGTTATATTGCATATTGATGCACTATGTCCTTTCTTGTCACAATAAAAACACTTTATGAAAGGACTACTTGATGTGCTTGATGGAACAAAGAAGTTCTTATAGAGTTTTTGTTGATTTTTGGGATTATACAAAAAATCGACATTTTCAAAAACACATCTTTGTTTCCCAAGCAATATGTTTAAATTGTCCCTTTCAAAGGTAAATTTAGAAAGAGTATTTTTCTAATCCTCAATCTCTTTTTCAAAAACTTTACATGAAGAACAAGAAGAGGATGTAGATGCATTCTCATGAGAATAGCAAGTCATGCATGAAGAATTGGCATTAATCAATCCAAGAATTTTGTTTTCAATTTAAGTTCCTCAATTTCCTTGTTTAAGATGAAAATTTCATTTTCTAAAGAGGAAATAGTTTTCTTTTATGAGGAAACAAGTTAGCAAGTCTCATAGATTCATCATGCAATTCTTCAAAAGCATATTGTAATTCATTATAGGAAGGGAAAGAGTCAAGGTTTGAGGATATTACCTTCATGTCATCTTCATCTACCTCTTCTCTTCTAGCCATGAGACAAAGATGAGTTTCCTCATTGTCAGAGCTATCTATTGAGTCCATGTCATTGTCATCCTATACTATATAGGCTCTCATTCATTTCTTGTCCTTTGAAGGCCTTCTCTCAAACTTCTCCACCTTCTTTTGATAGATAAGACACTCTATCTTGATATGTCCTATCTTTCCACACTCATAGCATATGAGAGTGGATGAAGTTCTTTCCCTATTATGATAGGTCTTCTTTGGAGGGAATGGAGGTCTTCTTTGAGTCCTCTTCTTCTTGAGGAATTTTTCAAACTTCATAAGAAGGCTAAGGTTCTTCTCATTGATCTCAAGATTCTCCAACCCATCTCCATCATCTTCATCATCATCAAGCATAGAGGAAGTGGCCTTGAAAGCAATTCCTTTATTCTTTTTGTCAAACTCCTCATGTTGATTAAGTCTTTTCAACTCCAATTCATGTTCTTGAAGTTTTCCAAAAAGTGTGGCTAGGGTCATAGTAGAGAAGTTCCTTGATTTCGCAATAGCCGTCATCTTTGGTTGCCAATTCCTATTTAAACATCTCAAAAATTTGTTAATAAGATCTTCATTAGGAAGTTTCTTTCCCAATAAAGCAAGATAGTTAACAATATGAGTAAACCTTTTTACATTTCTTGAATGCTTTCACCTTGGTTCATTTTAAAGAGTTCATATTCACGAGTGAGAGTGTTTATTCTTAATCTCTTCACTTCACTAGTACCCTCATGGGTGATTTGCAAAGTGTCCCACATCAGCTTTTTTACCAAACTACCATTAGTGGCAAAACTAATTACCAAAATACCACTTTTTTAAAATAATTTACCAAAATACCATCATTCTGAAACATATTACCCAATTGTCAAACTTTAGTCTAACGTGACATTTTTTAATTATTTTTGGGCCACATAGGATGTGCCAAAAAGGTTGGCGCATCCACGTAGATTGCGCCAACACGGATGGCGTAATCTACATGGATGCGTCAACCTCTTTGGAGCATCCTAGCTGGCCTAGTACACTGAATATGCCAAGCTTGTTGGCGCAACCTGTGAGTATTCTCTAACCTTGTTGGTGCAACCTAGCTTAAGTTATATATATTTTTGACACATCTTTAAATACTTAACAATTAATGATATGAGATGAGGATAACAATAAACTAGGTGTCCCTTTTAGCATTAGATGACCATCAAATACAGACCAAATATTATAAAATTATTATTTTCTTAAGACGATGACTTTTTGGCATCCATACTTTGCCATGTATTTATTTTTTAAATTCCCTATGAGCGTCATGCTATACATTATTAGATTTTGCTAATGTAAGTTTAAGTGTTATAACATTTAGATGATTTCAATTATAATGGAATTTGTGCTTAGTAATTAAATGAAAGAAATTTTAAATAAAATTGTGAGTGTTAAAATCCAAATGCTTATGCGTTCGGGCATTCGGATTCTATAGACATTTTGACAAAATTTCCCTAAATATTGACCTCCCCAAAAGCACACATACCTTTTTAATTCAATCATAGTACCAAGATCAACAATAGAAACAATAAACATGTTCAATCCAACAAGGGTACCAAAATCATAATTGAAAATCATCAACAGTAATTTAATCAAAGCCACTAAATATAATATTCTCATATACATAAGTGACATATAATTACATGTCAATGAGATAGGCCAGCATTGGAATGCAGTGGTCTGTGAGAGGGATCAGCTGAAGGACCTGGCTATGATGGGTATAGTGGGTAACTCGGTGGCAGGTAAGGATATATGGGGTAAGGGTGTGGTGGGTAAGAATATGGTGGGTAACCCGATGACGGGTAAGGATATGGTGGGTATGGGTGTGGTGGGTATGGTGGATATTGTGGGTGATATGTAGGTGGTAGCTGAGTGGCTAGGTATGTAGGAGTTACATCCATAGTGGTAGCAGTGGTAACAGTGGTAGGGGCTGAGTCATGTGCTGGCTCGTAGAAATGGAGTCATTGGGATGCCAAAGTCGCATTTGAGTGCTCGTTAATCCTCTTCTCCTTCTACGTCGCGTCCCCTATGCACTAGAGTCCTCAGGTGGCCCTACAATGCCATTTGTTACTGGAGCTGGACGAAGTTGTTCCATGGTAATGCGATCTTGCTCCTGCAATGAACGTATGATCTGCGCAACAACTTCTTGAGTGGCATCGTCACTAGTCGAACTGAATAAACACTCTGCAATATCCGCCTAAGAAACAAATAAAAAATGTCATTATAATCACTACAAAATTCATATAGTAATTGAAAAATTGGTAAAGAGCTTACTGCATTCCAAGTAGATGCACCGATGGTAGACATCTAGCATCTGGTAATTCTTTTTTACTAACGTATGTACTCAGAACGCGAGGTGAGCGGGGGATTCCTCTAACAAGCTTCTCCCTTCGACTATCCCATGTTGTTACATAAGCAACATGTGTAGCTGGCCAATTCTCATCATGCCTACCTGCCAATATAATTAAGTGCAAATTATCAGGCTAGTGCGGTCTCCATGGTATGGGCTGGTCAAGACCAAACTGGCGCATCACTCAGTCTGGCTAGTGCCACTCAACAATGTGAAAACATATAAGATAGAAAACTGTTAGTGCTATGTCCCTACCAGCCACACAAGCCGGTGGAAGTGATGCCATCCTCTCATCTGTGAAGGGTTGCCTTATAATCTGTAAAATTATATGGACACAGGCTTAAGAAGCCATATACATAAGTAATTAATTTAAATGAATATAAAATAATACATACCTCATCATTCTTAAGCTGGTCAAAGAACCGACGATGATATTCAAGTATGCCGGTTACATTATCACTCAAAACTTTATGCTTATACCACCTATTTATGAGTCAAAGTATTATGAACATAAGTGAGAAATAAAGCAAAGTAAGCAATGAAGCAAAGTAATATAAAGAAATGATATGAAAAGAACTTATTGCTAGCCTAATGGACGGAATTGACCATGATCAGCAACAAAGAACACATCAGGCTCAGTATGGTTCGCCAGTGAAGAGGCAAGTCGGGGGAGTTTCTACCAGGCCCAATACTGCAATAAGATGCAAGCTCCTCCGATCTCGCACACCTGGTAGTCCATAGCTTTGCAAAGCTCTCTATACAAGTATGCCAACACTATAGACCCCCAACTGTATGTCCCGACAATAGCAAAGTCCTCCAACAACGGAAGGAACATCAAGTGCATAGACTTATCAGTATGATCAGGGCATAAGAAACCCCCAATCACCCTAAGTATGTAATGTCGTGCACGCTGTTGCACGTACTCGTCAGAAACATCATTTTTGAACTCTGTAATAGTTGACTGCCACAGATATATCATATCAATACATCCGCCGGATATGAGCAATGGAGTCTCATCAATCCCTAATAACTGACTACACAGATCAAGCTAATCAGTCTGGTGGGTAAAGCCAGTAACAACAATGCCATCGATAGGAAGACTTGATATGATACCGATGTCCTCCAACATAATGGTGCACTCTCCGATGGGCATGTGGAATGTATGTGTCTCTAGACACCATCTCTCAACCAACGCAATAATCAATGAGTGATCGATGCTGCAGTAACTCATATGGGCAACCCTCTAGAAGTCAGCTCGCTCCAGATATGGAAGAATGTGTGTAGGTGGGTCCATATGGTTTGTTTTTTGAGCACGTTTGACACGCAAATGTCGGTCCTCATGTCCCTGCTAAACATGCTAAGGCACATAGTACTCTTGCAACTCCAAAACCAATCCATCCTCTAGGCCTGGGTTTACATGGAAAGCCATCTATCATGTTGTATGCTAAAAAACAACAATTAGTGTGACAATATGAAAAATAATATATAATATTTGTTACCGACTGTAGAAAATAATAAGACGTAATTAAAAGTAACAGAATCATATTATATGGGAGTAATGAAGTCACACTCACAATCAACTAACATATATTAATAGTACTCGAATACACCATCATAATGGAGTAATACACAAATTATATTTAACCAAAATACACATTGATGGTTGGCTAATATAAGAATCTCTAACAAGTACAATATGTCCTATATCAACTAGATGGCCCTTCTCCATCATCCCTAAAGGAGCTAGATTCACCGGCATGATAAGTGCAAGAATTATGTCCAGGTTGATGGCATCTTCTACACGTTTATCCTGGCCTTGTTTCGTATCAATCCATCTCATTCCTGAGTCAGGTTGATTTTGGTCAACCTTTAGATCTAAGCAATGCACGATCAAACACCAAAGTTATGTCAGGTCCTGCAGGCCACCATAGTTCAGCCCGAACTGGTTCAAATTCAAACTCGTAAGTTCTGTAAATATTTTCCATCCTGTAAACCCTATGCACATACTTGAATGAGTCAAGTGACACAAAAGCACATGTAGTAATAGCATGAGAGCATGGAAAATGCGATGCTTGAAACAACTCACAATCACATCGGCCTTCTCACAGGTTTAAAGTATAAGAAAGTCCACCTTGTTGTGTCATAGGATTAAAGGCCTCTTCAACCATGAACTTGGTGTTCTGCATGTCATACTGGTGAACTTTGTGTAAGCTCGCCTTTGCTATGTTCATTCTCTAGTGCTTCAATAAATCATCACTTCATTCCTGCCTAATAACGAGTTTCTCATTCGCCTCATCTTTCCGGTTGACAAAGTATTTTACTAATTTGGTATATGTCAACTGAACCAATATAGTTGTAGGTAGATTTCTACTACCCTTCAACACTTCATTGATGCACTCTGACAAATCAGTAGTCATATGACCGAATCTTCGGCCACCATCATACGCCAAACTCTATTTTTTTATTTAATCGTATTAATCCAATTTGTCATCTCAGTAGTAGCTGTCAACTTATCTAGCCTAGCATCAAACTTCATTGCAATTGGTTCATACCGTGATATAAGACATGGATTGAGTTGGTTTTAGGAACTAACTATTAGTATAATAAATTTGAATACAAGTTAAAAATTTTGAGTACCTGTGTTAATTAAATATCTTTCCAACTCCTTATTCTGGAATCTGGTGTTAAAATTTGAACCAATATACCGTATGCAAAAGATATGATATGCATTTAGTGGCTACCATCCAAGATGTGGATTATCCACTGAATGTAAGATGCCTTTATGTCGATTAGATATCAAGCACAAGCCCTCTTGTTGTGTGACATGTTCCCGAAGGTGGGCTAAGAACCAACTCCAGGCATCTTTTGTCTCCCCTTCCACAATGGCTAATGCAATTGGTAGATTTTCTATATCCATCTTGGGTTGTTGCAATCAACAACTTATAACGGTATTTTCCATACAAATGAGTAGCATCAATCTGAACGATGGGCTTGATCTATCGGAAGCCAGCAACACATGGTCTCAATGTCCAGAATAACCGAGAAAACACTTTTTTCGACTGATCAAGTTAATTATGCACAAAACATTCCTTGTCTTGCAACCCCACCATTGTGCCTTCCATGTCTCTTCTCATAGCCGCTAGGTATTTGGCAACACTTTATAAGATTTGTCCCAATCCACGAAAACATTCACAATGGCCAATTGTTTTGCCTTCCAAGCTTTCCGATATGAAACTTGGTAACCGAATTGGCTTCGAATCCTCTCAACAATTAAGCATACAGGTACATCAGGTCTTGATCTAACCATATCCAAAATTCAAGAGCAGATCATATGGGAGTCCAACTTGCAGTGATCTAATGACACAACTAGGTTGATGCAGCTGTGAGGTCTATTATATTTTGTAATTTGCCACACAATTGACTTCTTGCTTTGTATGGCCCTAACTTTCCAATTACAACCTTCATCAAATCTAGGGCACTTAGCAATTAGTCTTTGTGAATCAGAATCTTCAATCTTGTACTCTTGATGCCTGCGAATCGCATAATGTTTGAGGGCTGACTTCACGGCATCTTTTGATGGAAACTACAAACCTTGATATAATTCATCATTTACGCTCCAAGTTCCATGACGATCTAATTCAGGAAAGTTATCAAGATTCTCCAATGCATCCCAATTTATTTGAGAGAATTGAGGGCATGGTGGCACAAACACAAATTTAGGGCCTAAAGGCACCATCATGGATTCAGGGGCAACTGACAATGGAGGGTCATCTTCTTCTAAATTTCTTCAACATCAAAATTTTCTGCCTTTATGTCAATATCAGAATCATCAGCCTGAACTATCTGTTCTTCATCTTCACTAGTTTCCCACATTGCATCTCTGACAAGTGGGTTATCAGCTTCAATCGTTGCACCACCAATAACAATCATACTACATGACTCAACTGGATTAGAAGGACCAACTTGAGATTCTGTTTGACCAGGAGTTTCAACATGCTCTTCATGCCCACTTGTTTCTACCTCAATATACAACTCCATCGAGGCCTTGTTCGGAGTTTGAGAGAAACAATCTATCATGTATTTTACATTATCATCGTCTTCTAACCCCAAACCTATCCATCTCCATGGATTGTAGCATTGTGGACATCGATAGACAACCTTTGACATATATACACTTGCTTGGAGCCTCAACTTTGAATGAATCTTATTTTTCAAGCCATCCAAAGTCATATCGGTTGTGATCACAATAGGCCTAGGAGGAGGACGTTGATGCATGAGACCCTCTTCACCATCATACATTGTCCCATTGAAGTAAATGAGCACATTAAGGGGCTTTGCCATTTCAATCTCACTTTTGAAGAATAATAATCAATTTGAATTAAACACATATGCAATCAATTTACACGTGTCAATTAATTTACATACAAATAATTTCCTAAGCCCTACATTTTGTTAATTAAAACATGTTAAGTACTAAAAACAAATCATACTATTATTCTATGTACAATTAATTCATACAATTCACGCTATGTATCCTATTAATCACATTATTAATCAGTCAAGCAAAAAAATAATTGTAAAACCATTAAATACATATAAAATAACATAAATATATAATTAACATTAATATAATAGCCAGCAAATCATAAACAAAAATTATTCAAACATTAAAATAAATATTTATGTATAAGGAATAATATCTGAATGATCAAAATACACCACTTCTAGCAGCAATAGAGAATTAAGAGAGTTTAGATAGAGAAAATTTCAAGAGAAAGCGTGAGAATTAAGGAAATGAGGCTTGCAACACGGATAGAGGGTGGGGGGTTACCTATATAGCTAGGTTGCGCCAACTGTAATAGTCCCTTTTTAGTATGTTAGAGTAGTTTATGGTTACAAAAGGTAGTATAACACTTGTTTTACATGTCTGTCTTTTTTTGTGATAAACTGAGTTAGTTTAGGCACTTAGTTGCAACTTAGAAGTTGAAAAGTAGCTTAAAATGACTCAGATAGTAGGATAAATTGCTAAGTTGAGAGAAATAAACCTAGAGAGTTTGTTTCTAAGTCACAAATAAGCTACGTAAGGTGTAGTAAAAATATAAGAATAATCGGAGTTAATTTGGTATTTTTAGGCATACTGGTAGTGCTTTTAATGCCGGATTGACCCCCGACAGATATGGAAAAATAAGATAATAGTGAAACAATAATTTTGGTGAATCCTAGTATTTATTTCAAAGTTGTTGAAAATTGAAAAACTTGATTTAGCTAAATCTAAGTATTTTTAGCAGATCAAGTGATATCAGTGAAATATCTTAAATGATACAAGTGTTATATGGCAAACCCCCTTATGAGTAACTTGATATTTCATGATATTTCACTCATAAATTTCTTTCTCATTCACGAAAAATAGAAAACAAAAGGGGAACAGAGAAATAAGAAAGAAAAGGAGAGAAAACCAAAGGAGAAGACGAGGAAAAAAGTAAGAAAGCTAAGGGCAAAGCAAAGATTGAACAACCACCATCATAGAGGACTTGAGGTAGTTTCTAACCTAAATCTTCATCCTTCTTCTTCTATTTTTCTTTATGGTTGAATTTAGGTTACATATTTGTAAAAGATGGACTTGATGAGCAAATCTAGGTTTGAAGCTTCGTTTTCAATTCCAAGTGTTAAAGTAAAGTGTTTATACTTTATTAGATGAATGATTATGAGTTCTTAACACTTAAGAACCATTAATCTCCATTGAAGACAAAAATAAAGAGTTTAGGTTTTAGGTGGTGCAATTTTCACTAATCCATGAGTAAGTGAAATTAAGATTTGTATAAGTGTCACAACATGTTAATGGATCATATTTGAGGTTTGTGATAGCTTATGATCATAATTTGAGGATTGAAATGATGAAAATGAGTAATTGAATAGTAAATTATTCTATAGAATTCTGCAGTCATGTAGTCACGCTTAGGCGTGACTGAACCACGCCTAGGCGTGGGTTGTCCTGTTTCTTAGCCAGGCGAGATAGAGAGTGTCACGCCTAGGCGTGGGAAAGTCACGCCTAGGCGTGAGTTCTAGGAATTTTTAGAATTATTTTTCTTGTTATGTTGGAGTTTCCTACCAATTGAAATCATTCTTATATGCTTTCCTAAGTGTATTAAGATACTTTTGGGATATTTCACAAAGGAAATAATCACCTAATATATGAATACAAGTTGAATGTTAAGTTATTCAATAGTTGTTGATTAATTGAGATAGTTATCTAGGACCTTATACACTCTTGTGTGATTTAGAAAATCACTAGGATTGTGATTATAAGCAAGTTTGGTAAGAAAGTGTACTTATCATAGTTTTATACTTTATTCTCTTATAATTCAATATGAGTTGAATGTGCAAATTTATATAGAACAAGTATCATAAGTGAGGAAGTGAGTTAAACTTCCTAATCATGCAAAAGAATGAGTTAAACTATTTTCTTAGAAGATAATGAAGAGAAGTAAGTGTCGGTACAACACCTTACCTAAGGCAAACTAGTGAGCTAAAATAATTGTCAAGCACATGAGGAATATGATCAACCTTATGTAGATGTAGTAAAGTGAGTCAAACTTTCTAACATGAGCCTTGGGATGAGTTAAGTCCTATGTTAGGCATTGAAACGAGTTAAGCAATTTGCCAAGTTTAGTTGATGTTACCCAGTTGTATCAGCGATTGTGTAATATCAAGGTACATTAGATTTCTATACATTATATAGTTGTATAGGCAACATTATAATGTGATTATTAATTATGTTTATAAGTAATTTATATTATTGAGTGCCATGAAATACATGTCTAATTATTGAAAAATTTTATGTTCTCACCCCTTTCCATGTTTCCATGGTAAAAGCAGGTCAAGACCCTTTTAAAGGGGTTAAGTTGATGAAGAAAGAGCAACAAGACTAGATAGTTATTAGTTTTTGTTGTATGGACAACTCTTGTATAATTTACTTTGAGTTGTAGTTTTATTGTATATATAACATTATGCCCTTAAAAGCTTTTGATGTATATATGTATGACTTATTTTTATTGTGGCTGTACATAAGAAATTGCTTAATTGTGTGGGATAAAGAGTGTAGTAAGAGTAGAAGTGACATGTTTAATGCTTTATACATCTTTATATAAGTAATTATATCGAGATATTTGTATTAGAGTGTTACACCAATAAGGTTGGAGAATGCTCATAGGTTGCGCCAAAAAGCTTGGCGTATTCAGTGTACTGGGCCACGTAGGATGCGCCAGCCTCTTTGGCACATCCTACACGGCCCAAAAATAATTAAAAAATGTCACGTTGGATCAAAGTGTGGCAGTTAGGTAATATGTTTTAGAATGGTGACATTTTGGTAAATTGTTTAAAAAAAGTGACATTTTGGTAATTAGTTTTGTCACTAATGGCAGTTTGGTAAAAAATTCGTCCTACATCTCTTGGGTTGTTTTACAATTTGAGATCCTAAAGAATTCATCATACCACAAAGCTGTGGTAATGATATTTTTAACTCTCAAATTGTATTGAACATTTCTCTTATCCTCGTTAGTCCATTTACTTCTAGGTGTATTAACTCTTACACCATTACCAACATGTGTGGGAACAAAAAGACCATTTTCTACAACATCCCACACATATAAATCAATAGTTTCAATAAAAAAAAACTTCATTCTTTCTTTCAGATATGCATAACCATCACCATTGAAAAATAGAGGTTTATTGATAGAAGCACCCTCAGATGAAAAAGGTGTTGAAAGAATACTACTGAATATTGTTATTGCTTTAATTTCAATTGTACAAGTATAATTTACATTATATAGACTTATGTCAATAACTACTTGCCTAGAATAGAGCTAAATTATAGGAAATAAATTTGTCCTAATAAAAGAATCAAATTTGTCCTAATAACATAAATAAAGAAATAAATCAGGAAATATAATAAATAAGAAATAAACTCTAAGAGATAAATTATAATACTCTAAAATATTTCAAGATAGAATAAAGATATTTTGAGATATTTTGAAGATATTCTAACGCTCACCCTCAAGTTAAGGCTTCCTAAGTTTGAGCTTGTAACAATTAAATAATTTGATAGTGTGATAGTGGCTAAGACGAATGGAGACGATGGTTGGCAACTCACTACAACAAAACATGCTAACGGCGGCGGCTTTGGGAGACATCTGCGGCGGTTTAAACCAAACCGCCGCTAAAAAAACCTCGCGACAGTTATATTACTGTGCTATTTCTAGTGTCGAGAGTGTGAAACTGCAACGGTTACTTTAACTGCTGGTCGAACCGCCACAAAAAGTATTTTATTCTGCGGCAGTTGGTAACTGCCGTTAAATACAATTTATGAAAATTTGTTTAAAAAAATCTACAGCAGATTTTAACCGCCGTAATAATTGTTTAAAATAATTTTTTTTCGCGGCAGTTTCTTAACTGCCATAATAAATTTATTAAATATTTTGTTAATTTTAGCAATGGTTGTGTAACAGCCGTAATAATTAATAAAAATATTTCATCTGCCTATTTTCGCTGCGATTCAAAATCACCGCAATAAATTTTTAAAAATTTAATCTGATATTTTTGAGGCGGTTTGTAACAGCCACTATTATTCGAAACAATTTGACAGCCAAAAATTGTGCCTGCTTTTGTAACCGCTGCAATATTTTATATGCTTTTTTTAAAAAAAAAATTCATGCATTTGTATCGTGATAGTTGAATAAAATTATTATTTTTTGCATATTTTTTATTTACATTCAGTAGTGATTTTTAATTTAATTTTAAATTCTTTTAGACCATTAATTGATCTAAGACATTAAATTCATTCCTTACTTTAAACAAAAACTATATAAAAACAATGCACAAAATACATCATTAGTATTTTGCTCAAAAGTGCTAAGTAGCATAAGAACTCATCCTAACATAAATTCATAGTCAACGTAACAATGCACAAAATGCAAGTCTAGTATATCTTGCTCAAAAGTGCTAAAAAACAACTATTTCTAACTTAAATTCCTAGTCAAAGTAACAAAGTCTAATATCTTGCTCTAAAGTGCTAAGTAATAAAGAACTAAGTAGAAGATGATGGTCTATGGCTTTGTGGTTGATGACTAGCGTCAGAAGAGCGTCTTGCATCTGCTGGTGAGCCTAAGTCTGTAGCCTGAAATTGAACGAAAAAATTTACAAAATAAAAATAGTTAAAATGACAATATGCCTCGCAGAGTGCCATTCTTCTACAATGTCTGTGAGTATACCTTGGTCAAAGACCAAAAGAGCCATGCTTCTATAAAATTGTTTCTTATTAAAAGTAGATGAAAAAAGACAAGTAAATGCAAATTAGTAGCAATCAATATATTCACAACTGCACAGTTGACAGCATGAGTACAACTAGTCCCACCCAAAGTTCCACACAAATGCATTAAGATGCTGCCACCTGAGTAGGTGTGATGTGTGAGCAAGGTAATTTTAAAGTGATGTGTAACTATATTTTTTTTAAAAAAAAAGAGATGATATCTAAGAAAGGAACAAATAATGAGGAACTCCAGATAATGATCACAGTATGGGGGAAATGAAAGAAAGGAAGAGTCAAACTAAAAATAAGCTAATAGTACAAGCTTTAAACTAGCTTGAAGTATCTACTATCTAAATAAGTTAGAATATGATTGCATATAGTATAGCTTGAGTGATAAGTAGAAAATCCAGTCTGTATAGCTTCAGAGAATCCAGATAGTATAGATATTCTTAAATTGTAAGACATCAACAGGACCCAAAGCGATCTAGACAAAAAGGAAGTCATACACTATGTAAGACAATAAAGTAGAGCCTTAAAGAGAGGCCAGAGGGCACTATCCCACAATGGTCACAGAAGCCATTAATTCGTTGGTAACTTCTTATGTTACAGTGTCCTTTTTCAAACGTGTACTCAACAAATCCTTATGTTTTAATTTCCATCATCTTTCAAAATCAATTGTCATAATAATAATTATAAGGAGGGGGTCATCACCCAAGTTACACAATCCTATAAATCAAGTCATTAAAGTTGGAGTGGGACTGTTATAACCGAAGAACTTTTACTAGCACCTTCTTCCTTCTATTACCATCATTGGAGGCCTCATTCCCCCCCACTTTTTGTCTTAGATTTCCATTTGGACGTATTACAGACTCTGCATGTTTCCCTCTCTTCATCTTCCTTATTACCCCAATACAACATACAATTATTCTGGCATGCAGGTATCTTTTCATAGTTCAAACCAAGCTTGGTGATAGTTTTCTTTGCCTCATAGAATGAACTTGGAATCTTTGTGTGTCCAATTGCATCTTGTAATAGTTCTAATATCATTGTCATGGCCTTGTCACTCATCCCACATAGGCATTTGATATGATACAACTTCACCACAAAAGATAGTTTTGAATATTTTGTACACCCTTCATACAACGGTTGTTCTCCATCTCTTGCTAATTCATAAAATTCTTCAGCTTCATACCCTACTTGAGTTACATTCAGTGTCACTCCATCATCCCTGCCACTCTCTTCATTTGATGTAATGGGTACTTCATTTGCATGGTGCCTATCAACTCCAAAAGCATCATTGATCATGTTCGGAATAGGATCTTCATCAATCATGGTGTCTTCAACTACATTCGAAACATTACTAGTTGAGACATTACTAGTTTTTCCTATGTCGGACTCCCCATGATAGAACCACAAAGTATATCCTTCTGGGAATTGTTTACAAATTAAGTGGTCATACATCACATTCCTAGTCTGCCATTTTCTAAAACCACACCGTGAACAAGGGCATATTATTTTGTCATTAACTGAACGACGTTCAAAAGCAAAAGCAATAAATCCCCTAACTCCTTGCTCATACTCAACTGAGTTACGAGGCTTTGTAATTCATGACTTATCCATTGCAGAAGTGAGTGAACCTAATCCCATATAAGCAAACCACAACAAAGCAAAACACATATATAAATTGGATAGTTCTCTATAATTTCCTAAATTCTTAATATGCATATTCTGCTTAATCATATGAATAAATGACCTCATACTTTGAAATTTAGGTACACACATATACGTTTTTAGTAATTTATATCAAATTGAAGGTTCAATATAGAAGGTTCAATTGAAATATCAAGCTGTTGTCTATGCATATATGCTTTGTCTTTCTTCCTAAAAGGCATTTAGTAATTTATATAGGATGGCAGGGCATTCTACTCAGGCAGCTGGATTCTTTAAACTATAGTAAAACAAATATAGTAATTAAGCAGATTATAAACTCACAATTTTTTGGAACCGCTACAACTCAAAACCAAGAACAACAAATTCACAAATCAACACCTAATAAAAGAAAAAGAGAAAAAAGAAAAATAATCTCTATAAATGCTAATGTACAACTAGATTAATTAAAACAAAAAAAAGAGAGAATTAGACTTAAATAAAGAGAAGGAAGATAAAAGAGACAAACCCAAAATTACATTATTTTAAGCTATTTCTTTAAAAAAAAATAATGTATGCATACCTAGGTAGATAGGACACTGAACTTCCTTGTGAACGTACCTGCAAGTATGTAGATTGTAGAATTAAATGACTGAAGGTTTTATCTATGCATAAAGGAGAAGGTAAGAGAACAATGAACAACAAAGGTTGCAGCAATAAGCACCTAAATCATGTAAAGATAAAGTTTCCCTACAAGTTAACACTTAAGACCACAATGTATTAGTAATAAGTTAATATGCAAGATGCTAAAACTTTTAGGATCCCTTGATGACTAATAACCACTCATAAAAAAGAGTAAGCAAGTTAATATAGTTTAAGGTTTAAGTTACTAAAAATTAATAAATA
Organism: Ormosia emarginata; assembly: GCA_029884605.1. NCBI lineage: Eukaryota > Viridiplantae > Streptophyta > Magnoliopsida > Fabales > Fabaceae > Ormosia > Ormosia emarginata. The sequence continues at coordinate 7,127,906 of JAQQTP010000031.1, read as the reverse complement.
TAGAGATGCAAAAAATAGGGCACTAACTATTCTAATATAGATATTTCTAAGTTACTTAGTTTGTTAGCATTAGAAGTACAAATTAAAATATTTCCTCTATCTCTTTTCCTAAAGGTTAAATTATTATTAATTAAAAATAGAATAATTTTAATTTATATTTCTAATCGGATTTAACCGAGGTAATATTTAAGATGAATCGAACAAAAAATTAAAAGAGTTTTGTAAATTCAAGTCAATCATATTAATCTATTACGGCCTTGATGTGAGTAATAAAAAAAAAAGCAATGTGTTATCCATGTTATTATAACTTAAATTTTAATTAAGACAATAACATCTTATCGTGTGTGTGTGTATCTATATATATATATATGTATATATGTATATATATATGTATATATGTATATATATATATATATATATATATATATATATATATATATATATATATATATATATATATATAGAGAGAGAGAGAGAGAGAGAGAGAGAGAGGTCCAGGTCGAAAGTAGAGGATATACTAAAATGTCTACAGTGTGTGTGGTTTATGATCCGTATGACTGTATAGTGAAATATAAATGTTTTAATGTATTTCTTATCTGAATTATATTGATATATATATTTAAGTATTTTAAAAAAAAGGAAAAGTTGTCAGTTGCTCTTATCGTGTAACCTAACCAATCCACTAATTAAAGATAACTAATAACTAGTATACATCACAATAAATGTAAATGGAATTGCTAGTACCACATGTAGTTAAATAACTGAATGGAAAAAGAAAAGCCATGCTCCCCACGGATCAAATCAACTATGAAGAAAAAGAGGATGTAGAGGAAACATTATAAATGTATATGCCAACACAATTAAAGTTTTCTAAAGTTTAAATTAAAAGGACATAAAAATATAAAGGCAATCAATCACATCTCAAGACATTATATAAATATCGTATTTCAGATATTTAAATATTATAATTCTAACATTATCTCTTTCCAATCTCATGTAGACCTCAATCTCATTCTTCCAATTTCTCTGCTGCATAACCAAACTTAACCATGAACACTGTCACCTCACCTTCATGGGCTTCTATCTAACACTATCCCAACCCTCCACCACAACCACCACCCACTTCCACTCCACCACCCCACTATTATACCCCACTTCACCCGCTGCTCCCTCCTATTCTCCACCACCAATAAGCAAATAGTAATAGCCAAGATACAAGATACAAATTACTAATTGATATATGCTATTAATGTTAGACACAGCCAGGATTTAGAAAGATATAAAGTAAATGTTAGCTCGTGATTGTACTTCTGGGATGAAGACGGAGACGAGGCTAGTGCATCTGGACAGACAAAGATGAGGCCAGTGCATTTAGGATAAAGAGCTAGGGCCAAAACATCTGGGACAAAAAGTCAAGCTAGTGTGAGTCATAACCAACACAAGTTACCATAAGAATGATTGTCAATGGGAAGAGAAGACACCATTAATATGATTCTTCCATGAGAGAGAAGTCACCATCGGAATGATTGTCAGTGGAAAGAGAAGTCACTACTAATATAGTTCATTCATAAGAGAGAAGTCACCACCAGAATAATCATTGGTGGGAAGAGAAGTCACTAGTATGATCCATTAGTGGCAAAAGAACGACATGACAAACACTGACATTGAAATATATGTAGATCGATTTATTCCTATTCTCCCCCTCAAAGGGGGCAGTGACAATGAAGAAGGTTAGTCTGATCAGCAATGAAGACTGGTCTGACTAGTGATGAAGGATGATTGCAACCCAGCGAAGAAGGTTGGCTCTAACCCAACGATGAAGGCTGGTCTGATCAACAATAAAGGCTTATTACAACCTAGTGATGAAGGCCGACTTTAAACTCAGTGGTGAAAACTAGTCTAATTAGCATTGAAGATTGCAGCAGAAACAACAGATGTAACACCCTAGAAAATATGATAGACTTGTATATATGGTTACGGAGGTAGCCTAATACCTGTTTATCATATCTGTTGAAATTTGTGGCTTTTTTAGGAATTTAGTCATTTTGCGGCAACGCTATGTGTGGAATATAACTGTTTTTAGCCCCAGTTTTGACTTAAACTGCTTAATTAATAGGAATAAATATGGAGAACTTGTTTCTAGGTCACATGCAACACTCTCCTTAGAGCATTACATTTACGACGAATTATAATAAAACATTACCCCAGTTATAAATCATTTATTAACATATAATAATATAGGTTGTAAAAATTTTCTTTTTGTTTATAATATCACTAAATGAGATAAACAGAACATGAAATAGATCAAACTAATAAATACACACCATAATTATACATATAATTTTGTTTTTAAGGATACAATAAGTACAAACTATTAGACAAAATTATAAACTGTTTGACTCAAAATAAACCACAAACTAGGCCAAGTATAGAACTAAAAGTTTTGATCCTCCAAAGGATCCTCCTCTGATGGATCATCGGAAGACAGAAACCCTGGATGTCGTGTAGCCCTACAGACAAGAGCCCGTGTGGTCAACATACTACTAAGCTCACTAGGGGCATAGAAACAACCACCTCAATAATGCCTAATAGATAAAGGTAACTCTAGGTGTACATAAACGATAGTAGAGAACATAGGAACTCCGTTGTATTCCCTACTGAGGGACACAGTCAGTCGTCCCACATAAACCACAGTCTCCCTATCCACATGAAGACGTCAGGCTTCGGAGCCGCCTTGGAACTCCAGCCTCATGAATCCCAAAAAACTCGGTAATGTCATATCACGTCAAATCAATCCAAACAATAAGGATGATCTAGAGGCTCGCCCTCTATGCACTGATCATAGGGATGTTGTTCCTCCTCACATAGACAACCGAGAGGTTGCTCCTCTTCTCCTTCCTCAAAATCTTTACAGAACATAATAATAACACAAAATGCATACACAGAGGTGAGACAATCTACATCATTACCAGCATGACAGTATAGAAAATGAAAGTACATACAGATATAGCATTTAATACATCGAATCATGTTATCACATCATGCACAATGTCTCAAGTCAATATAATTATCATATCATAATGCAGACTAAATATGCATATGTACACAGACTCGTTCCTACTCCATAGAGCTATACACAAACATCAAAGAGAATGATCTAGAAGAACATGTCTATACCACGGCTGCCTCGGTCAAGTGCTATACAGTCTAACCATCGTATACATAAGGCATTATACCAGACAGTCTACACCAGATCGTGGTTATGATGCGCATGCCTAGGCATGGTTATGATGCACGTGCCTTCCTCTGCTGGCCACGCCTAAGCGTGACACCTAGGCATGGATTTTCCATGCCTAGGCGTGGATGTCTCTGTCAGATAATCCGGGAAACCTGAGAGTATCATGCCTAGGCGTGACTTTTCCACGCCTAGACATGGATGTCTCTACCTGAGTTGGTCTGAAAGCCTGAGAGGACCATGCCTTGGCGTGGATTTGTCACGCCTAAGCGTGGGTTGACAGTTTTTCCTTTTCTCTTGCATCCTTCTTCATTTGAGCTCCTCTTTGCTTCCTTATCCTTTCCAAGGTCTTTCCATCTTGAATATTTGTTTCAAAACAATGCTTAAATTCATCAGGCCATAATCCAACTCAATTCCTTAAATACAACCAACAAATATTCAATTCTTAAACATTTGAGATACAAAGCTTAAATCATCAAAATCATGTATGAAATGGACCATTGGGCCTTAAAAACTTAAGGATAGCATGCTCATATTCATTCAAATTCAAGAGAAATAACTTCATTTCCTGAAGTTATCAGTTTTCTGGATTTGATAACCCTTCTGACACCAGTTGTAGATGTCACTCGCAAGAACACATGCTCACTTTTCTCAAATTCAAGAGGTCTCCTTCACTTGTCTGCATAGCTTTTCTGCCGACTCTGAGTCGTCCTCATTTTCTCCTGAATCATCTTTACCTTTTTCCGTGATTTGTTGCACAAGATCAGATCCTATAGTCATACTTTCTCCATCCTGATACCAATACAAAGGTGTATAGAATTGTCGCCTATACAGTGCTTCATAGGGTGTCATCCCTATACTCGAGTGAAAACTATTATTGTAGGTGAATTCTATCAGAGACAAGAATTCATCTCAATCCCTTTTCTGTTCTAACACGCAAGCTCTTAGAAGATCCTTTAACAACTGGATAGTCCTCTCAGTTTGACCATTGGTCTGCGGATGGTAAGCAGAACTCGGACGTAGTTTAGTTCCCATCACTTCTTATATGCTTTTCCAAAACCTCGATGTAAACCTTGAATCTCTATCAGAAATGATACTAGAGGGTACACCGTGAAGTCTAACAATTTCACCAATGTACACTTGGGTCAATCGTTCCAATGAATACTTGATATTGATTGGCAAGAAGTGCGCTGACTTCGTAAGCCTATCAACTATGACCTATATAGAATCATGACATTTCCTAGTCTTTAGCAATCCGGTAACAAAATCCATTGCGATAGTATCCCATTTCCATTCTGGAATAGTCAAGGGTTGTAACATACCGACAGGTCTTTGATGTTCAACTTTTTCCTTTTGACAAACAACGTAAGACGCCACACGTTCCACAACATCTCTCTTCATTCTTGGCCACCAAAATATCCGATTTAGATGTTGATACATCTTGGTCATCCCCGGATGCATACTCAACCTACTGGTATGAGCTTCATCAAGAATTGCTTGCCTAAGATCAAGATCATTAGGTATATAAATCCTTCCTTTGAACCTTAAGACCTCATTAGATCCTTCTTCAACTGTTGCCTTATGACCTTACTTCAAGAATTCTTTCTCATTTTGCAAAAATGGATCATCTTCCTATTTTTCTCGGATTTCTTCTAACAGGTCATTCAAAATAGTAACTATATTTAGACGAATCCTTCCTGGTGCTGATTCCACAGACAGCCACATATCTCTAAACTGCTTGATTAATTCTTCTTCCTTTATCATCATAGTAGAGACACTAATCACCTTCCTACTTAAGGCATCTGCCACGACGTTCGCCTTTCTTGGATGGTATTGAAGTTGGAAATCATAATCCTTCAAAAACTTTAGCCACTGTCTCTGCCTCATGTTCAACTCCTTCTGATCGAACAAGTATTTCAAACTCTTGTGATAACTGAAGACGTTGAACGTGGCCCCATAAAGGAAATGTCTCCATATCTTTAACGCAAAAACCACTGCGGCTAGTTCCAAATCGTGCGTCGGGTAGTTCCTCTCATGTACCTTCAATTGTCTCGAAGCATAAGCTACCACATTTCTATTCTGTATCAGCACACATCCTAATCCCTGGTAAGAAGCGTCATAATACACTTCAAAAGACTCGTTTGGATCTGGTAAAATCAACACTGGTGCAGTCGTCAATCTCTTCTTTAACTCCTGGAAACTTTCTTTGCATTCTTCTATCCAAACAAAAGCTTAACCATTCCTTGTGAGTTGTGTAAGAGGTCTTACTATCTTGCAGAAACCTTCAATGAACCTTCGATAATATCCGGCTAATCCAACAAAACTTCAGATCTCTGTCACTGTCTTTGACCTTTCCCATTGCAGAATGGCCTCCACTTTCGATGGGTCCACCGCAATACCTTCCTTGGAAATCACGTGACCCAAAAACTAAACTTCTTCCATCCAAAATTCACATTTCGTCAACTTTGCATACAACTTCTTTTCTTTCAAAATCTGGAGAACTATGCTGAGATGTTCAGCACGTTCTTCTAGATCTTGAGAATATATCAGAATGTCGTCGATAAAGACAATGATAAATCTGTCTAGGTATGGACGAAAGATCCTATTCATATAATCCATGAATATAACAGGAGCATTCGTCACTCCGAACGACATTACTTGATACTCATAATGCCCGTAACGAGTTCGGAAAGCTGTCTTAGGTATATCCTCTACCTTGACACGAATTTGATGATAACCTGATCGCAGATCTATCTTAGAGAAAATAGCTACTCCTTTCAATTGGTCCATCAAATCTTTAATTCTTGGAAGTGGGTATTTATTCTTTATAATGACCTTGTTCAATTGGCAGTAGTCCACACAAAGACAAGATGTTCCATCCTTCTTTTTGACTAGCAATACTGGAGCTCCCCATGGTGAAACACTCGATCGTACAAACTATTTTTTCAATATTTCCTCCAATTGCTTCTTCAACTTTGCTAATTTCGATGGCGACATCTGATACAGTGTAATCGAGATAGGACCAGCTCCTGGTACAAGATCAATAGAAAACTCTATCTCTCTTTCCGGTGGTAAACTGGGTACATCATCGGGAAAAATCTCGGGAAACTCGTTAACGACAGAAATAGCATTCACGTCTTTCTCACTCTTGACTTCTAAAGAAGACAACAGCATGTACCCTTGAGCTCCATCCCTCAATAATGATTTAACTTTAGCAGCAGTTAAAAATCCAGAATTCTCATTCCTAAGAAAAACTAAGGTTTTATTCGAACAGTCTAGTAGGATATAGTTAGAAGATAGCCAATCCATTCTTAAGATTATATCTATTTCAACAAGAGGTAAACAAATTAAATTAATAGAAAAGACTCGATTATTAATGGTAATAGGGCAATTCAAGCATACTTTAGATGTAACAACAGGCTTAACAGTTAGTGTAGAAACAATTAACTGAAAACTTAGCGAAGACACAGGTAATCCCAAACGATCCACACAGTCATATACAATAAATGAATGAGTTGCACCCAAATCATATAGTAAAGTTAAAAGATTACCTTCTACGACACCTTCTCCTTGAATAAGATCCTCGGACTGGGAGGCTTCAGCTCCGCTCATCGTATATACTAGTCCTCCAGCTTGCGGTTGAGCAGCACGAACGTTGCTTATTGTTGGCTCTTTTTTTGGCTGGTTGCATTCCTTGGAGACATGGCCAGACTTTCCACATTTAAAGCAAATAAGTCCCTTGATTAAGCAGTCTCTTGATATGTGGCCACTTTTCCCACATTTAAAACACCTCTGTGTAAACGCCTCGGTTTGACCAGCTTTGTTACCACTACGACTCCCCTCAAAAGATTGTCGCTGGGGTTGGTTCCTCGGTGGCCTCGAATACGGTTTTCGTTGAAATCGGTTGTTATTGTTATTTCCTCCCCTCTGGAACCTAGACGGTCCAAAGTTGCGATTCCTTGTGTCCCATGACGACTCTAGTTCTTCAAGTCGATGACACATATCTATCAAGGCTAGGAATTGATTCATCCTCATCGGCAGCACTCCTCTCTTTAATTCAACCCTCAGTCCCTCTTCAAACTTGCAGCATTTCCACTCCTCATCAGGCTAGATCTGGAAATACCTTGAGAACTTTGACAAGCTCTCAAATCTCGCAGCATACTCACTAATAGTCATATTGACATGTCGTAAACTAAGAAATTTCATCTCTTTGGCATGTCGTGCACTAGCCTAGAAGTACTTCTCCAGAAATACTTCACAGAACCCCTCCCACGTAATTTCTCTTCCCTCAGCTTGTAGTAATCTCTGAGTTCCTCTCCACCAGTTTTCACCATCCCCTATTAGCATAAACGTAGCATATGTCACTTTCCGATCGTCTGCACATCCTATTCTTTCAAAAATCTTTTCCAGCTCTTAGATCCAAAGACTCGCCTTCTCTAGATCAAACTCGCCCCTAAACTGTGGCGGGTTATTATGTTGAAACAAAGATAAGTTTTGAATATCAGTAGTCGACTCGTGTTACTGGGCTGCTCATTGATTCTGCTACATAATTACTTCTGCCATACGCTGCATAGCCTCAGCAGCTATAGTCATTGCATCAGTATCACGCCCCATGTTTGCACGCGTTCCTCTACCACGAGACATTTCTTTCTTCAAACAGTCAAACAAGACAAAATAAAGGTCAGATGTAACCTCTCAGAAACAAATCACAGAGAATCACACAACATAAGCAAAATAGACCTAACCACAAACTCCAAAAGACTCTTACTTGGGCTCTGATACCAACTAATGTAGCACCCTCCTTAGAGCATTACATTTACGATGAATTATAATAAAATCTTATCCAAGTTATAAATCATTTATTAACATATAGTAATATAGGTTGTAAAAATTTTCTTTTTGTTTATAATATCACTAAATGAGATAAACAGAACATGAAATAGATCAAACTAATAAATACACACCATAATTATATATATAATTTTGTTTTTAAGGATACAATAAGTACAAACTATTAGAAAAAATTATAAGCTATTTGACTTAAAATAAACCACAAACTAGCCCAAGTACAGAACTAAAAGTTCTGATCCTCCAAAGGATCCTCCTCTGATGGATCATCGGAAGACAGAAACCCTGGATGTCGTGTAGCCCTAAGGACAGGAGCCCGTGCGATCGACACACTACTAAGCTCACTAGGGGCATAGAAATGACCACCCCAATAGCGCCTAATAGATAAAGGTAACTCTAGGTGTACATAAACGGTAGTAGAGAACATAGGAACTCCATCGTATTCCCTACTGAGGGACACAGTCAGTCATCCCACATAAACCACAGTCTCCCTATCCACATGAAGACGCTAGGCTTCGGAGCCCCCTTGGAACTCCAGTCTCATGAATCCCAGAAAACTCGGTAGCGCCATATCACGTCAAATCAATCCAAACAATAAGGATGATCTAGAGGCTCACCCTCTACGCACTGATCACAGGGATGTTGTTCCTCCTCACACAGACAACCCGGAGGTTGCTCCTCTTCTCCTTCCTCAAAATCTTTACTAAACATAACAATAATACAGAAATGCATACGAAGAGGTGAGATAATCTACATCATTACCAGCATGGCACTATAAAAAATGATAGTACATACAGATATGACATTTAATACATCGAATCATGTTATCACATCATACACAATATCTCATATCAATATAATTATCACATCATGATGTAAACCAAATATGCATATGTACACAGACTCGTTCCTACTCCATGGAGCTATATACAAACGTCAGAGAGAATGATCTAGAAGAACATGTCTGTACCACGGCTGCCTCGGCCAAGTGCTATATAGTCTAACCATCGTATACATCAGGCATCATACCAGACAGTCTACATTAGATCGTAATTATGGATAGTGTCTCGGTCTGTATCGTAGGTGCGTTGCATCGGTCTATCCCATGATACAGTGGGGCTACCACTATCCATTGTGGAAAACTCACACCCTGACACCTCCAAGGTCAACAAGTGACGACACTGTGCATATCGCACCCACACTGAGGTGTTATTCAACTCCTAGGCCACCGGCCTTAATAAAGTCCACCGGACTTAACAACACATGATTAATGGACATACAACCTCTACAGCCAAAAATCATATTTTCAAAATTCCAACTCCAGTATGTCAGTCCTACTGTAACCTTACTGTATTTTCAATCGTGTAAATATTTTATCGCGCATTCCCAATCGCATAATCTTTTTCCAACGTTTTCAAATCGCATAAATATTTTTTAACGTTTTTGCAATCGCGTAACATTTTTAAATTATTTTCTCAATCGCGTAGTGATTTTAAATTGTTTTCTCAATCGCATAGTTTAAAAATCATTATTTTAAATACGCGTAAGGTTTTTCTAATATTTTTCAATTGCGCAAAATATTTCTTTGCTTTCTAAATTAAATTTTGAAACTTTCTTCATTATTTATATATATATCTATTTTTAACCTTATTTACAACATTCCTTCTTGAAAATCCTTTAAGTAGTATTTTCTATTGTTTCCTTCAAAAATTGTCATTCTTGGATTTAACCAATATGACATATCGAAACTTGCTAACGCACTTCAAAACCCAAAGGGTGAGCCATACGTTAGTACTTTTCAAGTATTTATTTTATTTCATATCATTGCTTAATTTCACTAATTAAACTCTAAAATTAATTTACTTTCCTTTATTTTTCAAAAATCCATTTAATTAGGTTCTCATTAAATTAATTACATAATTCCACACTAAGGAAATAATTTGTAGATTAAAAACATCATAAGTAGGCATGTTGGCCAAAAATTATTATATGCTCCATAAATCATATTTAACTATTTTCCATCATCTAATCCCTTGTAAAAATTCTTAATCCAATTTTCTCATCATTAAATTAATTAATCCATGGAAAATATTTTAGAACATTTTGTCCTCTTGGAGGGGTTAAGGTCGTGAGCCCCTCTTGGGTTCTTTGGAACTCTTATGCAATCCTTAACATATTATTCACATCCTACTATATACAATAATCACCATGCTTTCATAAACACATATTCTAACATATAATCAAAGCTATAAAATCATGCCCATAAAAATAATCACAAACAAGAAAAGTTTTAAAACAACCAAGTGAATGAATCCTTATGGATTTCTTCACTACAAACAAATCTATTTTCTCACCACCAATACATGGATGATAAGATTAAATCTCTCTCTTACCTTAAGGAAGACAAAACTCTTCTTGGATGCTTTCTTAAGGATTTCGTGACCTTCCAAAGCAAACCCTAACAAGCTTAAACAAATTACAACATCATAAACTAAGCTTTGAAAAAGAAAAACCATGGATCAGTCATGGCTTAAAAACTCAAGAATCAACTTAGAAACAAGAAACAAGGATTTTACCTTGTAAAGTAGAAATTTCAAGCTTGATTTTCAAGCACTAGATGATTGAACTAGATGAAACTTATAACATAAAAAGTGTTTAGAATGGTGTTTAGGCTTAGGAAGTGGTATTGGATGAAATTATAGAAGAGTGGAGGTAGGGTTTAGGTGTGGAGGTCGAGAGCTCCAAGGTGAGGAAGAATGGAGTTTTCTTGTGTTCTTGGAAGAGAGAGAATGGAGAGAATGGATTTTAGCCTTTGGTAGGATGAAGATGAAATGAAAATATCCTTCTTGCTTAAGTGTTTAGCCGTGTAGGTGCAAGAAGAGAATGGTAAGCTTGTTGTTTTGATATTTTACTACATAGATATTTTTGGAGGCAAGGATAAGTACTACATATGATAAGCTTGAGAAATTAAGCCTTGAACCTTCCATTTTGGTGACTTTGGCCGTGAAGCATCATGGAGGAACAAACCAAGTTTTGGTTTATTTCGTTTCCTAGTTATGCTTAAGTTATTCTAGTTAGATTTCCTAGTTTCTTTACTAACTACCTAGTTACATTGGAGTGACTAACCAATCTTCTAGAAGGCACTAGAAAATTTTTGTAACAAGAAACTCTAAAGAGTAGCAAACTAAGTTTTGCTCTATTTGGTTACTACATAGACTTTAGGCTAACTTAGTTAGGTTATTTAGTTTTCAAGCTAACTAGTCCAACCATTATCGTTGACTACATCCTATTGGCTTAGAAAAATTCAAGCCACTAACGTTAACTAATTCCTATTGGTTCATTGAATTTGTAAGTCATAAAGACTTTTTCGGGTCTATTGTCCACTGGGCAGATGCTACTGCTTTTAAGTTAGTAGGTACTGTCCAACAGATAATAAAATAATATTAAAATATAAAATATTTTTATTTCATAGATAAATTCTAAAAATGAAAAGGCCGGTACACGTATCACTCGGAATTGGGTTTAGTAAGATCTCCCAGCTCTGAATAATCAGATAAAGATTTTCTCCGGCCCGAAAATTATTATTTTCTTGACTTGGAGTAAATCACACACAAAGATCAAAAACAATCACAGAACAGTCAAAATAAATTTATAACACACAGAAATCACAAAACAGTACAATTCAAACATTACTGTAAATTAGCAAATTTTGGGGTGTTACATCACAAATGTGTTGAATATGTTATGATTAAAATTAGGTTAATCAGAGTTAGTTTGGTATTTTTAAGCATATTGATTGCGTGTTTTAATGCCGAATTGACTGCCAGCATATATGGAAATTTGTGAGAATAGTGAAAATAGAGTTTTAAGGAATCATAGGATTTATTTTAAGTCTGTTAGAGGTTAGAGAACTGAATTTGGTGAAATCTAAGTGTTCATAACAGATCGAGATTTTAGTGCTTATCTAAGAGAAGAAAAATTTGACTTCCCTTTATAAGTGGTTCATGACAGAGTGAAAGAGAAAACAGAAAACAGAGGAAAGAAAAGAGAAAAGAAAAAAAGGAAAGAAGGAAGAGAAAGAGGAAAGAATGAAGACCAAAGAGGATGAGCAACCACCAACGAAGAATCAAGGCAAGCCAAGAGGAAAGCTTGAATCTCCATAGCATATCTTCATTTTCAAGACCTTGAGGTAGGGGGAGACTTGTTTTCAACTTCTCACTTCATTTTCTTCATTTGGTCCACAAGGGGCTTGGTGACGAAATGTGTGGTTTGAGGTGTGATTTTGTGTTTATGCTTGTAAATGCTTAAATTTGGTTAGAAAGCTTGAGGAAATCATGTTTTTGTTTTGTTGGATGCATCAGAATGGATTTTTCAGCCTTGGAGACCTTTGTTCCATTATTTTGGTCTAAAATGGGGGTTTTAGGTCTAGGTTGTTGTTTGATCCATGATTGTATAATTAAGTGAAATTGAAGTTGTAAAAGAGTTACAATGTGTAAATGGATCTTAATTGAGGTTAGAAATTACTTAGATTTGAGTTTTGAGTGATTGGAGGATGGTTTTGTTCCAATGGAACAGTGACCTGTATCTGCATATGCAGAATCTGAGTTCTGTTATGCATGTCATGGCGTGGCACATGGTGTGCCGCGGCGTGGGGTGTTTTTAGGGTTGCATGTCGTGGCGTGGCACTTGGTGTGCCGCAGCGTGAGCAGTATTCCTATCCAATACTACAACCCGAGAGCTGGGCACCGTGGCGTGAGACCCTATTTTTCTTAAATTTTTGCTATGTGATGTAATGGATCCTTTAAAAGGTGTAGTTTCTTCTTTTGTGCTTCTTAATAAGTATTGAGACTCTAATAGGAGTATTTAACGAAGTAAGAATGTGATGAATTAAATTGATTTGTAATGCTAATTATGTAAGGTAATTAGGCATGGATATATATATATATATATATATATATATATATATATATATATATATATATATATATATATATGTGTTTGTGATATAGCGAAAATAAGTTTCCTTAGGTGTTAGAATCACTCATGTATACTCTTTTAAGAGTGTTGAAGTACTTTTAGAAGTATTTGGATGAAATGTTTTTGAAATGAACTTGAGATGCATGTAAATCAATTTTAGAGCTAATTATGGGAAGTAATTAGTAATTGTATTACATGAGATGTTTGTGGAACATTTTGAGGTGAGTAATATCCTCTTAATGTTGATTGAACCATATTGAGGTGAGTAATATCCTCTCTATGTTGTTGACTAAGGAGGTGAGTAATACCTTCTTTATATTGATTGAACAGTGAGGTAAGTAATTCCTCTTTATGTTGAGGTAAGTAATTCCTTATCATGATTATTGATTAGTGAAGGTGAGTAATATCCTCCCTATAATTTTTGGTAGTCGAGGTGAGTAATATCCTCACTACGGTTGAAGACTCATGATATATCATAGCATATCCCAGAGTAGTTGAGGTGGGTAATATCCTTAATACGTCTGATGACTCATGACATATCATAGCATATCCCAGAGTAGTTGAGGTGGGTAATATCCTTAATACGTTTGACGACTCATGACATAATTTACATACATCCATCCTTAAGACTTGCATAGACATAAACATTAGATATAATTTGGCATAGCATGACAATTGTATGGGCAGTTATCATCATTCATTTAAATTCATGACATGCAATTATATGGGCGGTTGCGTACTTTTGAGATGGGAGTGTTAAGTGCTTCTATGATTGAAGTATTAATTCAATAAATGTGTAATATTTATGAATGTATGAACTGCTAGTATTGGTATACTTTTACTGATATGTGATTTCTCACCCCGATTGTGTTGCCTTGTAAATCCAGGTGCGAGTTCTTCTAAAAGAAAGAATAAGTTATATGAAAACTAGTATAGTGTAGTTTATATGTTTTTTGAGACAAAGCTGGTATTTATTATACTTGATATAGTGCGTATAAAAGTTTATATATTACAATGTACCCTTCTGAGGCAATGATGTATATATATGACTTTTAGTTTATCATGACTCTCTATAATAGTTTCCATCATTATTATGGATTAGAATTGTGGTTTAAGGTTAGAAGTGATATAGCTCGTGTTGATTATCCTTGTATGTGTCAGATGTATCGAGATACTAATATTGGTATGTTACAATAGAGGCTCTAGGATCGGGAGCACAATCAATAACTCAAGACTTGAAGAGAACACTTCAAGACTAAAAAATGATAAGTTGGGAGAAAACAAAGATAAGGAAAACACTAAAACTAGATCTGGGTTTAAAGTTCATGAATAACGATTCTAATGAGTTCCATGAACTCTACTTTGCCAAAAAAAAAACTCTCTTCAAGGTAGATACCATGTATCTGATACCATGTTGAAAGAATACTTCTGAATATTGTTATTGCTTTAATATCAATTGTACATGTATAATTTACATTGCATAGACTTATGTCAATAACTATTTGCCTAGAATATAGCTAAATTATAGGAAATAAATCTGTCATATTAACGGAAATAAGGAAATAAATCAGGAAATATAATTAATAAAAATAAATCCTAAGAGAACATCTATGATATTCTAAAATATTTCAAGATACAATAAAGATATTTTGAGATATTTTTCAGATATTCTAACAAAAGGATTTGAAGAAGTCATCTCTCCTCTTAAAGTTGTTAAGCTCTTTACACAAGAGTTGAACTCTGATACCACTTGTTACCAAGTGGCTTCAAACTCAAGAGAGAGGTGAACTGAGTTTGTAAAAGATTTTTGCAAACTTTTCCAAAAACACTTGTTTATCAATTTTTGTTGAAATTATTAATTGATAGAGATGAATAGATAGATGAGAATGAACACTTATCACACCAATAAACCAGCCAAGATGTAAAACATTCAAGAAAGCATACAATAAGCAAAGCACAAATGTAAAGGAGATAGAGTATAGAGAAGCAAACTCAAGATTTATCCTAATTCGGTCACCCCTTGTGACTTACGTCTAATCCTCAAGTGATTCACTCAATATTTTTCCACTAAAACTTCAAGCTTTAATAGGTACTTGCAACCTTTACAATCAAGAACACTCACACCACCTTTGGAATACCTCACCCTTTGTGTTTGAGCTTCACTACAATGGATATCCCACCCTCTTACAAAGAAAATCAAATAAATGAATGAATAAAAACTCCCACAAGAGTGAATTATACAAATTGAAGCTCTATAGGTAGAAGGATGATCACACTGTTTAGCTCAAAATAGAGTAATAAGATTGAAAGCTGGTAAAGTTCGTAATAAATGTTCAACAAGCTCTTTCATATTGATTTCCTCTTTTTCTTTAGTCATTAATGACTTGTATTTATAGCCCAAGTCATTAAAGAGTTATTGGAAGGTGGTTGAAAGCATTTAATGTGAGCTACTAGTCATTTATTACTACATTTAGAAACTTAGATAATCAATTATTGAAACACCATAATTGATTATCATCGTGATAGCATAAAAAAAATGAGTTTCTGGCACTCAATAATTGATTATCCACTTGGCATAATTGATTATTGGCATTTAAATAAAGAGGCATGTTGTAACATTCTCCTTAATCTAATGATCCTAATCAGGGTTAAAGTAGTTCAATAATATTGATAGGAGTTATCTATTAATTCAGGTAATTTTCTAAACTAGTTTGAGCGTAATTCGATAACTTTGAATTCAAGATAATAATTAAGATATCTGCTGAATTAATTGATATGATAGAAATAAATATGAAAAATTTATTTCCTAACTAAAGACCATTGATAAGAATTGTAAAAAATTTTAGAGAACCAACAGAGCAAGTTTGATATTTTTAAAGATATCGAAAAGGAATTAAGAGAACAGTTATGAAACAACTAAATAATTCAAAAAATTAAGAAATTTCATAAAAATGACAAATAAGATATGGAGAATAATTTGGTATAAATACCAACTAAGATAAGTATCAATAAGTTTATTACTTAATCTCTCGATTTAATTCAATTTATGACCAAATAATAAATCTTAATTGATAAATAATAATATATAAAAAATTATAAAAAAATAAATCTAATAATTAAATTGAGTTCTAAAATTTACCATAATATTTATAATAACTTGAAAAGTCAACTTTAAAAAATTAAAATATAACGTACAAAAATTCCAATATAATAAGTTTAGTCATTCTTTATCCAATTCCACCGCCCAAACTTTTCTTCATTAGTCTAGAGAATTCTTTCACTTTATTCACGTTACTTTCTCTCATTTTCTACGTACAACACATAACAAAAACAGAGGAAGAGGCTACAAATTTCCACACATTAACTTCCACTTTTCACCTTCCATTTTCCTCAACAATTAACATAGTTCTTTCTTGTTATTTTTCATTGTCCCTCACGGCTAATCAACCCAATATAAGGCAGAGAACCAAGGTGAAAATAGCAAGGAACAAGGGAGAAAAGAAGTAGAGAAAAAGAAGGGAAAAATGAAGAGAAAGTGAGAATCAAGCTTGGCAAGTTAGAAGAGCTAAGTTAGGGGAAATTTGTTTTCTTGAAGCATGATTGTATAATCTTTGTATGGAATTTTCTGCATAAAATCCCATGGAAGCCATATGTGTTTAGTTATATATGCTTGAAGCTTGAACTTTGTGTTTTACCAAAAGTTCAAAATGGTATGTGGATGTATATCATTACATGTGTTGAAATTGATAATTTCTAGTGGTTTTCCTTATTGGTTTTAAGCCTGAATATGTGTTAGTATGTGAAAGATTGAAGCTGGAAATTTCTCAAGCAAATGGGTATGATTATGGAAGAAGAGTTAGTTTCAAACTTGTATATATATATTTCATATATGTATAAAAATGAAAAAGTATCAAGATGCTAGAGCTACGGTGGTATATAATTATATATTTACATATAATCCTATCATTATAGCTTGTCGGTGGCACATATATATATATATATATACATACATACAAGTAGTGATTATATAAATACAAAAAAATGAAATATTGAAAAGAAGCTTGGATTACGTAGCAGAGAAATGTGATTCTGCTACCCTTTAAGCTATTCACTTATACCTATTATACTGATTGTTAATGTGAATATAAATACATTATTCAAATAGCATATTACATTTACTATATGTATTATAATAATTTACTTGATAGTGGTAGAATATATATATATATATATATATATATATATATATATATATATTACAATTATATTACCTAGTATACGTTCTATGAAATTATGATGTGAAGAAGATTATTTGAAATAAGGAAATGGTGAGTTGAAGCATGTAACAGACGTAGCAGAGAAAGAGAATTAGGTGGTCCTTATTCTTATACGCTATTCGAATAATAGATGACTAGAAAGTGAATCTGTTACTTCATATTCGAATAGCAAGAAATTGGAATTGAATGAAAGTTAATGTTATTCGAATAACTATAATGTTATTCGAATAACATAGACAATCTGAAAACGAGAATTCAGATTGAAAAGAAGATAAAAGCTAGTCCAATATCTATATGTCTTCTAATAACTAATTGATAGCGGGAAGATATATATATATTATTCGGGTAGCATGTTGACTGGTAATGTATTACAGTATTATTACAATATTTACATATTGAAACTATAACTTATCTTTTATCCTATAGTTGGTAGTTTTATATTGCTGATGTAATTAAATGCTTCTAGAAGCATAGTGACTGAGTCACAACTTTTCCGTTGTTGCATTTCTGTTAGAATTAAGCTGAGCTAGCTAGTGGGACACGTCCTACTGATTGTAACTGCCTATGGCATATAAACTCTGCACATGGTATGAATGAAATTATCAGAAATTACATTATATCTCACTTCTATTTTCTCTCTTTCCCTACAATTGACTCTCTGCAACGGAATTCCTCTCTTAACCCATAGAAATTCCCTGCGTGAGCTTAGGATAGTTCTCGGATTTTCCCTGAATATCCAATTACTGTCACAACTGGTATCAAAGCATCATCCTGGTGCTTTGCAAACATGGCTTCGCAACACAGAACCAGAATTCCATTGCTGATTTGGAGAAGAAGGTCGATGATAAGTATGAGGAGGTTAGTGCTCGACTGGAACAACTGAATCTCAGCATGAATGCGGGTATGGAGGAGATCCGGAGCATTCTGCGAGCTCAAAATTTGCAGCATGCGAACGATGGGTTTTCTTCTAACCATAACGGCAACAATCATTCTCCGAGGAACAACCAAGGCCCGTATGTAACTCGGATTTCGAAGGTAAAGTTTCCACGATTTGATGGTAAAAAGCTGAAAGAATGGTTGTACAAGTGCAACCAATTCTTTTCTCTGGATGGTACACCGGATGAAATGAAGGTCCGTCTCGCATCGATTCACCTAGAAGGAGTAGCTCTACAGTGGCATGTGAACTACAGCGTTCCAAATTTGACATCTATCCACCATGGACAGAATATGTGATGGAGGTTACGCAGCGATTTGGGGAAGTTTTTGAAGACCCTTTGGCAGCTTTAATCCAAGTGAAGCGGACTGGAGGAGTTCAAGAGTACATTGACACATTTGAGCTTGCTCAAACGCAGGTATCCCTTTTCCCTGAACAATCCCTGAGTATATTATTAGTTGGTTTGGAAAATACTACTCAGATGCATGTGCGCATGTTTCACCCGACCTCTGTTGCTCATGCGGGCAGATAGGCTAAATTTCATGAAGCCTCTAAGCTATCTGCTAGTGTTACAAACCGATTCCCCAATAAACCAAACATACCATTCAATAAACAAAATCCCATTAATCCTAAACCAAACAGTAGCCAATTTACCCCAAATTCTTCTTAAACAGTGAAACCCTTGATCCAGAAAACTCCTAGAACCTATTCCCCAGCTGAAATGTCAGAGAGAAAAGCCGAGGGCCTATGTATGTTCTGTGATGAGGTTTTCACCCCAGGACATCACCTCAAGCACAAGAGAACACAGCTTATGGTTATGGAATTGGATGATGGAGATCCATCAAATGAGGATAATGAAGTTAATGAAGTAGCAAGTGTGACTAGTGTGGAGAATTTCCAACCTGACAGTGCTCAATTATCTCTCCATGCCATGATAGGGTTGCCTTCATACCAAACAATGAAAATTTGTGGTTCTCATAATAAGAAGTCTCTGCAGGTGCTTCTAGACAATGGCAGTACCCATAATTTTTTGGACCTAGATGTGGCAAAAAAATTAGGTTGCAAGTTGGAGACTATCCAACCCATGACTGTGACAGCAGGAGGAGGGAGTAAAATTAAGGGCCCTTATATTTGTAAGGGATTTACATGTCAGCTACAACAAACCACTTTCTCTGCTGATGTAGTGGTACTTCCTTTAGGATGCTATGATTTGATTCTTGGCATTCCCTTCCTCAAGTCCTTAGGTCCAATTCTATGGGATTTTAATAAATTGATGATGGAATTCAAATTTAAGGAAAGAGATTTGTGTTGAGAGGAGCTAAGCAATCTGGAATAAAGATTATCAGCAATAAAGCTTTTAACCAAACCATCCAACAAGGTGCTCAGCTATGTTTTCTTAGTGTGGAAATGGGAAACTCCCCTGTGGCAGAATCTACTTGCCTTGCGTTAGTTCGTGGTGGGTTGCAGGATATGATACCCCCGGAAATTACAAGGATCTTAGTTGATTATGCTGATATTTTTAAAACTCCAACCGAATTGTCACCCCCTAGGTCTGGGTTTGACCATAAAATCCCATTAAAGTAAGGCACAAATCCTTTTAGCTTGAGGCCCTATAGGTACTCCACCCTTCAGAAGGATATTGTGGATAATTTGGTAGAAGAAATGTTGGAAAAAGGGTGGATTCAATAGAGCAACAGTCCTTTCGCATCACTGGTGGTATTGGTCAGAAAAAAAGGTGAAAAATAGAGATTATGTGTGGATTATCGAAGGCTAAACCAGCAAACTATTAAAGACAAGTTCTCTATTCCATTGATTGAAGACTTAATGGATGAACTAGGGGGATTAACAATCTATTCAAAGTTGGATTTACAATCCAGATACCATCAATTGAGAATGGAACCAGGTGAAGAGTATAAAACAACATTCAAAACTCATGATGGACACTTTGAATACCTGGTAATGCCCTTCGGTTTAACTAATGCACCAGCCTCATTTCAAGCTTTAATGAACCACATATTCCATGCTTTCTTGAGAAAATTTGTCATTATATTTTTTGATAACATATTGGTATATAGTCCCTCTGTTAATGATCATGTTAGTCATCTGGAGATGGTGTTTCAAACACTTAGGGAGAACAAGTTGTGTCTCAGGAAGGAGAAATGTTGTTTTGTTACTTACAAGGTTGAATATCTTGGCCATTTCATCACTAAAGAGGGAATTTCCATTGATCCTGCAAAAATATCAGCTGTGGCTTCTTGGCCTAAACCAGTTAACATTAAGCAATTGAGGAGTTTTCTTAGACTTGCTGGCTATTACCGCAGATTTGTGAAGAATTTTGGTAAATTAGCTAAGCATTTGACTGATATGCTTCGTAAAGATGGGTTCTAATGGACTCCTACAGCTACTGATGCTTTTCAAGCCCTGAAATCTGCTCTTACATCTGCACCTGTTCTAGCCCTACCCAACTTTTCCAAGACCTTTATAGTGGAAGCTGATGCATCGGGTGCAGGCATAGGGGCTGTATTAATGCAGGACAAGCACCCCATTGCATATATCAGCAAAGCCTTAGGTACCAAGCAGCAAGCCATGTCAGTATATGAGAAAGAACTCTTGGCGATTGTGTATGCAGTGCAGAAATGGGGAACTTACCTAGTGCATGCACCTTTTGTGATAAAAACTGACCAAAAAAGTATCAAGTTTATACTAGAGCAGAGGCTTAACACTCCTTTTCAACAAGTTTGGATGGCCAAACTAATGGGTTTTGACTTTGAAATACAATACAAGGAAGGGTCTCAAAATATGGCAGCAGATGCACTCTCTAGGAAATCAAGGGCAGAATTATTGCCATTGATGCTTGATAATGCTCAAGAAGGTTTGTTGGACTTGATAAAAACTTCCTGGACAAAGGATCCTCATGTTCAAATGATTATTTCAGATCTGCAGCAGAAGCCTAATTCACATCCCAAATTCTCTTGGGCAAGGAATGAATTGAGAAGAAGAGGTAAACTTATGGTTGGTAATGATCCAGAAGTTATACATATCATTCTCCAATGGTTGCACAACTCTCCTACAGGGAGACATTCAGGTAAAGATGTGACATCAGCCCGAATTAAGGCCCTATTCTTTTGGAAGGGTATGAATAAAGACATACAACAATATGTGAGAGCTTGTGAGACTTGTCAAAGGTGCAAGCCTGACTTAGCTGCCTCTCCCGGGTTCCTTCAACCATTACCCATTCCTAATAGGATTTGGGAAGATATAAGCATGGATTTTATTGAGGGACTACCCCCTTCCTCCGGAAAGCAAGTCATTCTAGTTGTTGTGGATCGGTTGAGCAAATATGCACATTTTTTAGCTCTAGCACACCCCTACACAGCTATAGATGTGGCTCAAAAATTTCTGGATCAGATTTTTAAGTTGCATGGAATGACTAACACTATCACCAGTGACAAAGACCCTATATTTCTTAGTAAGGTTTGGAGAGAATTCTTCCATCTTCAAGGTGTGTCACTCAACAAATCCACAGCTTACCATCCACAATCGGATGGCCAAACAGAGATTGTAAACAAATGTCTAGAAACTTATTTGAGATGTATGTGTGCTGAGAAACCTTCTTCCTGGTTTCAGTGGCTTTCTATGGCTAAATGGTGGTACAACACCAATTTTCACTCCTCTATACAAACAACACCTTTTGAAGTGGTCTATGGGCAGCCTCCTCCTATCCATCTTCCTTATTTACCAGGTGAGACTGTTACTGCTACTGTGGAGAGAACTTTAAATGCCATGGAAGCTGCAATTCAACTCCTTAAGTTTCACTTATTAAGGGCTCAAAATAGGATGACACAACAGGCAAATAAACATCGCAGTGATAGAGTATTTCAGATTGGAGATGCTGTTTTTCTGAAATTACAACCCTACAAACAGCATTCTGTTCGCAATCAACCTCACCACAAGCTCCTTCCTAAGTTTTATGGTCCTTATAAGGTAGTAGACCGTGTTGGAGAGGCTGCTTATCAGTTAGATTTACCCGCATCAGCAGAAATTCATAATGTCTTCCATGTTTCTCAGCTTAAACGTTGCATTGATCCGAATGTCAGTCTTGTGCATCCCTTACTAGCTGCTCATGAAACCCCAGTTTCAAGAAGAGAACCCGAGGCAATACTGGACAGAAAAATGGTCAAACGTGGTCGAGTGGCTGCTACAAAGGTTCTTGTTAAGTGGAAGGATGTGCCTCCAGATCAAGCTTCTTGGGAGTACTACTATGATCTCCTCAAACAGTTTCCAGATTTCCATTCTTGAGGATAAGAATGTTATTGAAGGAGGGGGTATTATTACAGTATTATTACAATATTTACATATTGAAACTATAGCTTATCTTTTATCCTATAGTTGGTAGTTTTATATTGTTGATGTAATTAAATGCTTCTAGAAGCATAGTGACTGAGTCACAACTTTTCCGTTGTTGCATTTCTGTTAGAATTAAGCTAAGCTGGCTAGTGGGACACGTCCTACTGATTGTAACTGCCTATGGCATATAAACTCTGCACATGGTATGAATGAAATTATCAGAAATTACATTATATCTCACTTCTATTTTCTTTCTTTCCCTACAATTGACTCTCTGCAACGGAATTCCTCTCTTAACCCATAGAAATTCCCTGCGTGAGCTTAGGATAGTTCTCGGATTTTCCCTGAATATCCAATTACTGTCACATAATGAGATAATATAAATATAAACTACTTGTGTAATGTGTTATTTGGTAATTAGATAATAGATTTATCATTTGAACAACGTGTTTAGTTAAAAGAAAACATGTAATATAATAATACTAGTTGAATAATATTAGTTGAGCATTGATAGAATACTAGAATTCTAGTCATGATGCATTTAGAATGTTTGAAAATAAAGTTGAACTATTTGGTGTTTAGTATGAGCATGTGTGATTGCTCTCTTATCTTTTCAAGATTAAAATAGTTTTTTAATTTGAGATTGTATTTAAATATTTAGTGCTCATAGAAGTTGTATTTGACTTAAGTATAAGATAATTATGTATTGAATACTGAAATTAATACATGGTATCTGATGCATGAACTGAGTGACGACTCAAACAAATAGATAATCTAATATTGTCTACTTGATAAATGTGATTTTATTATGCATTGGGATTGTATATTGTGAATTTGAGAATAATATTATTTCTTTGTGGTTTCAAGTTGAGTTATTTAATATATGAGCTTTAAAATGCTCCGTTGAGTTGTTGCTCCGTTGAGCCACATACTTCATTAAGCAATTGCTCCATTGAGTAAATATGCTCCCTTAATTTATTAAGGTTGAGTTTGAATTTGGATTGATATATTTTCTTTGAATGCAAAGTTGAGTTGATTGTTATGAACATGAGAATTTGGAATTTTACTGGAAATTAGTATTGATGTGTGATTGAATGAATGAGAATTGAATATATTCTGAGAAGAGAGTAAACTTTAATATACTTCGGACAGGGAGTAAACTTTAATATACTTCGTGCAGGGAATAAACTCGAATATACTCCGGACAGGGAGTAAGAATGAATGAGAACTGGATATAAACTCGAGCAGGAGAGTATTCAAAAGAGAATGAGATATACTCTCGAGTATGAGAATATCTCTTTATATGAGAACTAAATATAACCTTAAGTATGAAAATATTCTGAAGAGAATAAGATATAATCTCGAGCATGAGAGTATCCCGAATGAATGATATATGATAATTTATAATACTTGATGAAAATAAGATATGAAGAAAATATCTGATTTGTATTTAATGTTGAAAGATGATGAATAACTATTTGTGATATATTTCTATATATGAATAATAAATGATGTTGTTTGAATTGCTACTTATAAAGAATTTTATGATTATTAATGAATTAAATTTTATTCTTGAGATATTTATGAGATGTTGAATTATATTGATAATTATGAATGAAGTATATAATACTTTATTGAAGTATTTGGTTGTGCAAATAGTTTTTATAAAGAATAATAATTGAACATCTGTTTCAGGAAGAGAGAGGACCAGTTTTGGCAGTTTGCTACTTTTCTAGCTAATATATGTATATATATGTATAACGAGTTTTAAACAAAGAATGAGTTTTTTCCTGAAACAGTTAGAAATATTACGATGACACATTTTACAAAATTACTGAAAATTCTTGGAATTCTCACCCTCATATTTGTATTTCCGTATTATTTCCAAGGACAAAGAAGACATTAGTGAGTAGAAGAGAAGATCATAGATATGAAGAAAGAGTTTAGCTATAAATGTTGGAAGATTAGAAGAGTAGAATTTATATAAGTAGAGCCATTGAGGCATGTTATGTATTATTTGTATTATAATGAATGTATTTGTATTAAGCCCCTTTCAATATATGTATGATAATACATCTGCAACAGGCTCATATTTTCGTATATGTTATAAATCTTTTCTAAAATTTTATTATTAGTTTTAAAGTGACATACCTAATCCTATCTACTAATACATGATCCTAGGCATGTTATCAGTTCTAGTATTAGAATGTTACACATGTGATGCTTTTTAAGTTCAATAATTGATTATTGCCCTGCAATAATCGATTATTGTCAGAAAGATTGAAAATCATGACATTCTGACTTTTGCTAATCGATTATAGAAATCTCATAATCGATTATTGCTTTTAAAATCTAAAAACAGGGCATCTGTTGAACTCAGGTAATCGATTCTGGTTAGCCAATAATCGATTATTTAACTTCAAACAACTTTGAAAAACTTAGCCATCTTAAGTCAAATGCCTCCAATTACTCCAACAAATTTCTAAACACTTAAAAATCATTTCTCATGATTTTAAAAACATTTTAACAACTTGAAAACACTTTGATTCATTGAGTGCTATCTTAAGTTTTTGAAAAATTGATTTAAAACTTAAGTGTGAATCCTTTTTACTTTTACATATGATCTAAGTCCTATAGGTAATCTTCAAGATTCTTTGACTTGATCTTGTAATCATCTTATTATTTGTAATCATCAAAACCATCACCAATTGCTAATTACACGCCGGGCCTTTTTAATCTCGTTGTAAATGCTCCAGGGGATTTTTGCACGCTGCATTTCATATGAAGCCATAGGTCCCAGCATAGATTGGGCTAGGATAGTCCTCACGCAAGGGACAAACATTGGGCTTTCCACCCATTTAATTTGTTGGTTTTTTTCTCCATTATATGTTCAAAGTGGGCTTTACTGTGACGCTCCTGAGGGATAATAGATCGAAGGTATTTCCCCACCTCTTTGATCTCTGGGAAACCACTTGTAGAAAAGATGTTGTCTCTGGTTCGTTGATAAACATTTCGAGAAAAGTAGACATTGGTCTTATGGGGGTTAATTCTATGGCCAGACGCCTTACAAAAAATTTTAAGAACACTCTTGATTGTCTCCATTTGGGAATGTGAAGCTGCGGCGAAGAACAAGAAGATATCATTCGCGAAAAAGAGGTGAGATATGTGGGGGCCCTGTCTACCCACTCTCATAGGTAGCCATTCTTTCTTCTCAATCGCATCAGAAATCATGTGAGATGGGCAATTCATACATATCACAAAGATATAAGGAGAGATAAGATCTCGTTGCCAAATTCCCCTTGAGGGCAAGAAGGTATCAGTTATCTCACCATTCCAGATCAGTTTAAAAGAGTTGGAGAAGAAGCAATTCATAATCAAGTTCTAAAGACCCACTAGAATATTAAAATCTATAAGGCACTGTTCGATGAAGCTCCAGTTGAGTGATTGTAGGCCTTTTCAAGGTCTATTTTCACAGCCATAAAAACATTTCTTCCCTTTAACTTTCTTTATGGAGTTAACCATCTCTTGAGCTGTAATTATGTTGTCACGAATTATATGCCCATGCACAAAACTTGCTTGGAATGGCGATACTCTATCATTCTGGAGAGGCTTGATTCGGTTGACTATGATTTTGGTAACACGTATAAATAACGTTACATAACGATATGGGCCTAAGTTGGTTAATGAAGTCAGGATTGTTGATTGTCAGAATCAAGACCAGCAAGGTAGAATTCACCGCTTGGATATTTTTTGGGATCATCCTCTAACACCCCAATACTAACACTATAAATACATCCGGATTATACATAAGTATTTAAAATTAGGCACATCATAACTAAACTATTATTGTTCATTGATAATTAACTATACAAACTATATTGCTTATTTGAGCCTTAAGGGGAAAAGATAACATTTACAATTATATTTATACATCTGAAAAGTTTAATTTATACTGACATTAATATTTCAAGTGATACAAATTAAGTCTTTATAGGCATATGTATATATAAATTATATACAAACCATTACGTAAATAATAATATAAGACAATGGTCAAAATGATAGGTAATCTTATAATACATCTACATCTTCAAATCTACTCCATAGGTGAATCTCGGGCTGGAATTATCATAGAAAAAGAGATAAAAGGGGTGAGAATTCTAAAAAATCACAATAATTCTAATACATAAAATGTCCTTATAATAATTCTAACTACTTCAGGAAAATTAAATCAACACTTAAATTATCATATAAAAAGGTGGCAAATTCCAAAATGGTTCATTTCTCTTTTCGAGGCAAAAATTCAATTTTAATAATTGAACAACAATATATATTCCAATAATATAACTAGTTTTAACACAACATCAATAAATCATAGATTCCACAAAGAATATATCAAGTGTAAGCTATAACTTACTATCACTAGAATGTTTACATTCTCTCATGATGCAAACATCATTATCAATTCTATGATTTAAACAATTACTATCTACATGATGATGTGGATATGCTGAAACATGTATAAATCTTTCATTAGTACTTATTAATTTTCATCTTTTTAAACATATTCTCAGGATCTATGTCCTTTTATCACTAGGTATGGAGGGAATGTTACATCTTCACACTACCGGTAACCCTGGCCATAAATAATGAGGAAACTATTGAGAAATTACATTTAAGAATTTAGGATCACCTTCCTTATCGAGGATCATTTCCAGAATTCATAACTAATAATTTAAGATTACCTCCTTTACAAGGATCATTTCCAAAATTCAATACTGGCTAACTCAATCAGTGGGCTACTCAAACTAAGTGAATAGTAACTAAGGACCACCCCTATTTGAGGATCATGTCCATTATCTTTTAGCTTTGACCATTTTACATGTCAATTCAATACTAGCTCAACTTTAACATTCTAAAGGAGCAAATCATTTTCTAGTCTGCTTCATAAACATAACAAGTGTACATATCGAGTTATCTCATATCATAGATATATCTAGTGCATATTAATATCACTTCACTAGTACACAGAGTGTATAATATCATCATCTCACAAGTATACTAAGTGTACAATATCATAAGCATAAGTCACCTTATTTAGTGACCTTAGTTTAATCTAATCATACTACATAACATAGATATATTCCATTTGGTTCCCATAGAGCAAAAAACTCTATATTCTCAAATCAGGAGATTGATAATTAATTACCATGCTTGGTGTAACATTCTGCCTAACCTAATGATACTAATCAGTATTATAGTAGCTCAATAAATTTGTTATTGATTACCTAATAATTTGGATAATTATTTGGGGTGAATTGAACATAAATCTATAACACTGAATAGGAGAAATAATCTTTAATAGTTTAGAAATTGAGCTTAAATAGCTAAGAAGGCAGAAATAAATATGAAAAATTATTTCTAAGCCACAAATGTTTGGAATGAGTTATATTAAATTTTTAGAAATCAAATGAATTAGTTTGATATTTTTAATAACATTGAGAAATTGTTTATAAATTAAATAAAATAGCTAGATAGCTTGAAAAATTATGAAATTATTTGAAGATGATAAATGGAATATGGAAAGTATTTTAATATAAAGAATAAGTTGAGGCAAGTACGTTTACGTTTACTTATCTTACATGTTCAATTTAATTTAAAAGAAATAATGCAATTTATCTAATAAATGATAATGTATAGAAAATCATGGAAATCAAAAGATATGAATGTAGTTAAGATCTGTGATTTTTATGAACACTCATGAAAGCTGGAAAACTTGGTTTTGGAAGAATAAAGTGTTCTTAGGAGATACAAAAGTTCCAGGTGAATTTTATAAAATTCATCCCCATTGTTTTAAACCACAAATTTCTTATCCTATCCACTATTCATCCTCTTCATTTTTCTATCTCCCACGTTTTCACTTTCTTTCTCATCTCCCACACACACTCATCTGTTCTTGTTGCTTTTTCATTCATACCTTCTCCCTGTTCGTCTGCTCGTTCTCTCCCTCATTTGTACGCTCTCTGTTCCCTTGCTCGCTGTCTTGTCCGCGGATTCGTTCACGCTCGCCCTCTCCATCGTTGATCTGGGCTGTCCGTCGCCGTTGTTTGACTGGAAGGAAAATGGTGAGAAAAATAAAAGAAAAATAGAGAAAAGAGGGAGGACGTGGAAGGGAGGAACAAAATCAAGGAGCCATCGAAAGTGAGGTAGGGGTTTTTGAAACTAGTCATTCTTACTTTCATTCCTTTGTTTTAATCATGAATATATATAGTTATGAAATTGAGCATTTTTGGTATTTTAATCTGATGGGGCTGTGAGGGTTTGGAGGCTGAGGGGTAAGATTAGATGATTTCATTCCTTATTCTCCATTAATTCATGATTCCTTGACCTTGTATTTGTTGTGGATTGATGGTAAGAGCTTTATTTGTATGAATTTCGTTTTATTAATAAAGTGGCTAAAAAATTTAATTTTTAACAAGGTTATTGGTTTGTTAAAGGTTGGAAATTCTTGCTTGATTTATTGAGAATCTTGGGTCGAAACTTTGGTAATTTTTTCGACCAAATTCTTTCTAAAAATGTGATTTTTGGGTCATGCAATGCCCACAATCGAGGCTGCTATTTTTGGTATGTTTAATGATGTATTTGTATGATTATATTCTTAAGGTTTGAGTTTGAGATTTGGAAGAAATGTTGGTAAGGCCAGATTAATGGTTATTGGGAAAATGAATTGATATCCTATCTAAGAATTCTAGTAATGAACAACTAATTGTGTATAATCCTTGATTATATTTGATTTGATGTTGGTTTCACCCTATGGTTTTCATTAAAGTGTGACACTTTGATTTATTTTTATGTTAGTTGGTGTCATAGCCGTGAGTTACTCTTGAAGTGTTTACATTTGAAATTTCTATGTTGGATAATGAATGACCATGAGTCTCCCTTGATGAGTTCACCCTTGATGAATTTATTTTAATGGTCATTAAGAGGGAATTTAGCCGTGACATTTTTATTTATCATGTGTGCTTGACATTAAGACACATACTTGATTACTTGTGGTTAATTTTAATTCTTGTTTGCATTAAGTTATTTTCTTGATGAATTATTGAACAAAAGACTTGAGAAATTGGTTGAGTTTTTAATTATGTGGCTCATGGCCACAAGAAGAATTATATCTTTAAAATTATATTTCATTTTCTAGTAGTCGCTGGGTTGTCTTTGTGATTGATTTAGTGAAGTTCATAGTTAAACCTTGCATGGATGTTGAACACAGTTAATGCCCTATTTTAGGGCTAAATTTGTGATACTTTGTTGATGGAAATTAAGGCTGAAACTGTGATGTAAAATGAGGGTTGATTGTAGCCTTAATTATGGTTGTATTTAGTGGCTTTTGTGCTTGAAAAGGAACATTCAATGATAGATCAAAACAAAGGTAGTGTGCTGCCCTGTTCTTGAACTGAAAATGAAGGCTTTAATGTGTGAAATTACAAATTGCATTATGTTAAGTCATGACATAGTTGGTTTTGTTTAATACCAAAAATTTTAATGTACTTTTGTATAAAAATTAAGCTTTAAAGTGGTAGTAGCCACTAAGGTGATTAAAGTGGTAGTAGCCACTAAGGTATTTAAGATGATAGTAACCACTTATGGTAATTAAATTGGTAATTGTCACTATAACAATTAAAGGTGGACTTAGCCACCAATAAGACATTAACGATGAAGAGGTTATAGCGATAGGTGAATTAACCTATTTATGTAAGTTAATTGTTTTAATAAGAAACATATTATGCAATGTGGGTATTAGTATCTTTTTTTATAATTAAATGAACAGTTTACCTCGGAAATGAAATGACCAAGTTTTAGCTTATGCCACTTTTCTATTTATTATTTATGTAGCTTATTTTTAACTATAGTAGTTGGATTTATTATGATGTTATGTTTTATAAACTTACTATTGGGAATTTTAAATTCTCACCCTAATTTCTTGTTTCTATGGTAAATCCAGTAAATGATCAAAGTAGGAGCCAAAGAAGACATTGAACACTTGACATAATTGTTTTGTATTAATACATATATATCACTAATGTAATTGATTTACTAGTTTTGTACCTATGCCCTTGTGGCTTGCTTTAGTTCTTTTATAT
The DNA here is from genome assembly GCA_029884605.1 of Ormosia emarginata. Taxonomy (NCBI): domain Eukaryota; kingdom Viridiplantae; phylum Streptophyta; class Magnoliopsida; order Fabales; family Fabaceae; genus Ormosia; species Ormosia emarginata. The sequence continues at coordinate 7,097,147 of JAQQTP010000031.1, read as the reverse complement.
ATATAAGGCATACATTGTAAATTTGTAGTAAAGAGCAAGTTGTTAGTTATGTATAATTATCTTGTTCTCTTTACTTTTTGTCAAAGGCTCTATATATTTAGGCGTTATTAGGTTTTATACGGATTTTATATTCACATTTATGTTTAAAAGTGATTAACCTATTACTACTTCTTGAGTATATTGATAATATGCACAGTAGTAGTTTTAGGGTGTTACACTTGGTATTCTATTACCACAAGCCATTCTCTTAAAATAGGGATTCGATAGTCGATTACCATGCTTGGTAATCAATTACCAGTTATAGGTAGGTTCCTGTCATTGGGTGATTAATGGCCTAAAAACTCAACGATTAATCGCCCAACATTAATAGAAAACCCATGAATTTTGCTGTCATATACTGAATGATCAGTCACTTTTTGGGAGATCAATCAATTAAGCCTTTCTTTGTTCTACCAATGACCGATTAATCAGTCACATTTTCACCGATTAATCTCCCAGTAATAGATTACTCAATAATAACCTATTTGAAATGGTAATCGATTATCAAATGATTTCAACACCAGAAAATGGTTCCTAAACATGATAAACTCACATATAACCTCAAGGTTGTAAAACAAATCAAAACTGAATTAAAATTATTATCAAAACTATTATTTCTAATCAAAAATAAATTCAAGTCTTGACTTGTCATCATATCAAGTTCCATTAAGACCAATATCATCAACCACAAATCCATAGAATCTCATAGATACTCTCAAGTCCATCGACCATATATTTACCATCAATCCAACATACCCAATCAAAAATAAATTCAAGTCTTGACTTGTCATCATATCAAGTTCCATTAAAACCAATATTATCAACCACAAATCCATAGAATCTTATAAATACTCACAAGTCCATCAACCATATATTTACCATCAATCCAACATACAACTCACAAGAACCATATTCAAACCAATCCCTAATACAATATTTAGAAGGTAAGTAGAGAAAAGAGTGAGATAAAGAAGCACAAACCCCTACCTTAACTCCCTTGGTGATGGTATTTATTTCCTCTTCTTTGTTCCTCCTTCTTGCTACTTGATGATGGTGTTCCCTTTTGTTTTTGTCTTTCTTCTTTCCTTCTTTCTGTTTGGCTTTGTGAAAGAGTGAAATGAGAAAAGGTGAGAAAGTGTGTGTGAAAGGTGAAAGGTGAAAGGCGGTGGAGTGAGTAGAAAGGAGATAAGAATGTATGACTTTTATGGTTAAGTGGAAGTAATGTATCTCTTAGGGATACTTTGATCTTCCTTTGATGAGTTTTCTAACTTACATAGGCATTATAGAAAATTCTAAGACTTCATTCTATTTTTATACTCATTATTTAATAATTATCTATGTACATCATTGGCATCCACTAAGTTCTATTATTCTTCGTTAAGTTATAATAAACCTAATGAGATAAACTAATAAGCTTACAAGTATCTGCCTTAACCTGTAATCATTCTTAGAATAACCTTCATCCTCTATTCGACATCTCCAAAAAATCTTATGATTTTCCAAGCTACTTTCCTATTTAATTTGGCATTTAAACACTCATCTTGTGTTATTAGAAATGTCAAACTAATTCAGTTCATTATCTAAAATTTACCACAACTCATTCTATTGATTTGTAACCTAGAAATAAATTTTCATATTTATTTTCACTATCTAAGTAGTTTATACTAAGTTCTGAGCTAATATGAGTTATTTTACACATCCTGTATTATAACATTATACCTAACCTAGCTCAAAAAATCACCAGAATTAACAAGTAACTAATATAAGTGTTAATAAGCTATTATAACAATCATTAAGACTAATAGGTTAAGGAGGATGTTACACATCCTAGATAGAGCCGATGAACTTCTCAACAGAATCTTTAACAATACTCTAATTTCGATGAAAAAACATACCTGAGAGCCCATTCTCACCAAGGGCTTTAATGGGACCAATGCTGAACATGACATTCCTAATTTCCTCACATGAAATAGGTCTGTCCAAGTCTCTATCACTATTAGGAAGAATATCTAGGTAAGAAGAATTGGTGAAGATATGAATTCTTGTTATAGGGTCTTCTTCATTATAGAGGCTTTTAAAAAACCCCAAGGTATGAGTTTAGAGCAAAATAGGATCTTCAATCAATTCTCCATCTTCCTTTCTCAAAGATAACATCTCGTTTCTCTTACTTCTTACTATTGTTTTGATGTGGTAAAAACAAGTATTCATGTCCCCATCCATAATCCATTGCGCTTTTGACTTTTGCAACCACAAAATTTCTTCTTGATCAAAATCTTAATAAGTTGTTTGAGCATATTCTTTTTCAAATGTTCCAACACATGACTATGGCCATAGTTCTCTGAATTATGTATTCTATTAAGTCTAACCATTAGCCATCTTTTCCTTTTGAAAATGTTCCTAAAGACCTCATTGTTCCAAGTCAACAAGTTAGTTGATAAGTTCTTAGTAGTAGCTTTGAAAGAATTAGTGAACTGCTAACTAGCTTTCAAGAAATCATAAAAGCTAGCATATTGCATCTAGAACAGCTTGAAGCAGAAAAGATGGTTGGATGGGGGAAGATTCCTACATTTAAGGTGCAACAAAAGTGGGTGGTGATCTAAATGGAGCCTAATCAGGGTGGAACACAAGCTTCCTAGAAACAAGTTCTTCACATAGCATTGCAAAAAAGGGCTTGATCAAGTCTCTTGAAGACCCTATCCAATCCCTTCAATTTAGGACCCCCTCCAAGTGAAACAAGTTCCATAGGATCCCGTATCAATTAGGTTGTAGCAGGAAATTCAGTGGGAAAAGGCTTGACAATGACACATATCAATAGATGGTGTTCACCTACTAAAAGCCAACCTTTGTCAATAATCCTGGCCATGTACTTTAAAATTTCCCAACCTTCCATTCTTTCATTTTCCCTTGGGCTCATGTAAATAATGATTAACAACAAAAGGGGTCATGTGTCCTCTATAACATCCTTAATACAATTACTAATAACGTATCCGGAAGTATGCATTAGTAATTTTAATTAAACATGTCACGTATTATTTAACATAATTTATTTGAAAATAAATATAAGAGATATACAAAAATATGAGTCTGTCATGGTTGAAATTATATATACACAGTACAATATATTATATAAATAATATACATCAGTGAATAAATTGCATAATATGTTACAGTGTACTAAGTATACAACACAAAATTACATAATGTCTTCAAAATCTATTCTACATCTTTATCTTTTACCTCCTTGCTGAAGTACGCGTTCTTTGAAATATCATGGAATATAAACAAAAATGGGGTGAGAATTTTAAGAATTCTCAGTAATACTATTAAAAATACGTGTTATCATAATACTTCCAGCTGCTTCAGGAAAAAATCATTTCAAAACTCATTTTGTAACGTAGGAAGGTAGCAAAAGTCAAATTCAGTTCTTCCTCTTCCTAAAATAGAATTCAAATTATTAATTGTTTTCCAAAAAACATTTATTATCAAACAACATAATTTATATTCATAAATAATTTCAGAAACAGTTTATAAACAAGAACTATGATATCAAACTCATGTATTGGTTCATCAAAGTCATAATATGACATCCAATTTCAAATTCTTCTCAGTGCTCATTATCTAGTACTAATTCCCACAAAATCAGGTCACCTCACATAACCTAAATTCTAGTTTGGTAATAGTCTGCTTTCAAGTTGGCTCATTCCAACCTATTTATGACAATTCACCAGTCACACATAACTACTCCGAGTATCCATTTTTACACATAAGGAAAACTAGGCCTGTGAGGAAACTAGTGAGGAATTTTAAGAATATAGGATCTACTTCCTCACGAAGGATCATCTCCATAATTCTAATGGAATTCTGGATACTCTTCCCTGATAAGCCTCTATTTTATAGCCCTTAAATGGATGAATTTTGGATGGATTCTTATCAACTATCTTCGTTTGTGTAGAATAAGAGAGATTTAACACATTTGAAGTGAAAGCAAGCGAAGATATCTCATTTTCAGAGTAAAAGAGGGCAATTTTGGCTTAGACATGGTCCTATGTCAACTTAGAAGCGATTTAAGAGTTAGACACAACCCTGTCTAACTTGAGGAAAGCTTCTGACTAGGAGACATGGTCATGTCTCTTGGTCACACGGTCGTGTCTCCCCCCAACATTGAAGTTATGCAATTCTGGCACCAAACACGACCCTGTCTTAACGTCATGAAGCTTCTAACTTTGAGACATGCTCGTGTCTAAATGTCACAGGGCCGTGTCTCACTTAAAGTCCAATTATGCAGTTTTCAAAGGACACGACCGTGTCGAAGGGAGACACGGTCGTGTGAGTCCTCCAGATGTGAAAAAAGTGAAAATTTGCCCCCAAATTGTTATAAATTGGGCAAAAACACCAAACCGAAGCAGATTTTTGGCTAGAGACTTATGTGATGACAGGTTTTGAGAGGAGAAGCGCTAGGATTCAAAGGCGAAGGTTTTGAAGGCAAGAGCAAGATTCTAAGAAGATCAACCATTGAAATTCTTTTCTCCATCTCCATCTTCCCATCTTTACTTTTAGTTCATCAATCATGGTTGTTTCTTTAATCCTTATTCTTGTTTGTATTACGATGGCCATAAGCAGCTAAACCCTTTTCTAGGATTAGAATGAAACTCTCTATTTTCCTATTATGAATTGTTAATATGATTCTTTGTTGATGCAATTTTTGTTATTGATTCATTCTTGGTATGCTTAATGTTTGTGATATGTTGCGTGCCAAATTTGCATGATCTTAGGCTTTAGGTAAAGGATCAAAAGATGAAATTTAATTGTATATAATCCAAGAATTGAACTTAGGAATTGAGACCTAGACATAGGCTTGAATCCTTCGAGGGTTAAACGATTGTCATGAATCTTAATGGGTTGAAACTTGGATTAATTGCCATGAGAATATGATTAGTGAAATTTTAGCATGTTTTTAGTGCCAAGAAATTGGGCTTTAAATAATTTATGACAAATTACCTTCAAGAACATAATTGAACATTAACAAAGATAGGATTACAATTTATCATAGGAGGTAGTATAGTGGATTCCGAGTCCTAGGCCTTTAAATCATTGTTAAATCTCATCTTTTCTAGTTTCAATTGTTTACTTTATTACTTTCTTCTTTGTTGAATTTTAATTGAACATTTTCTATCGATTTCATTCGTTTAAATAATCAAAATAGTCGTAAGAGTTAGTAATTAATCGATCCTCGTGGGAACAATCTTATGTTACTACTTGTATGACCCATGCGCTTGTGAAAAATCCACAACAAGGTTTTGGCACCATTGCCAGGGATCGTGTTGATATTAACACGAGCGGCAATTTGGTTGATTTAAGTAATTTTTATTTTATTTTATTTTATTTTATTTCTATTTTTATCCTATTTTATCTTAACTTTCTTTTATTTTTCTTTGAATTTTCAGGTGTTGTTTCTTTCTTATGCGTAGAACGAGGAGTCATGGAAATCTTATTATCCCTATTGATCTTGAGATCGAGATGATGCTTCGTGACATCAGAAGAGAAAGAATAACACAGAGATTTGAGGAAGACAACATGACAGACAACACTAACCAAGTTACCAATCCAGAGTGAAGGCTGAGGGATTATGGAACTCCCAATGCTAATGCTCGTTAGTCTTCCATTGTTAGACCACGGATAGAAGCCAATAACTTCGAGATCAAGACATCATTGATCTAGATGGTCCAACAATTACAATTCAGCAGGTCACCAACTAAAGACCCAAATCAACATTTGGATGAGTTGTTGGAGTTGTGTGACACTATCAAAATTAATGGGGTTTCAATTGATGCCATACTGATCAAACATTTTCCCTTTTCTCTTAGGGGGAAAGCCAATAAATGGATTCACTCAGAGGCCCCTAATTCACTCACCACCTGGAATTTGATGGAGTAGACCTTCTTGGACAAGTATTACCCAGTTGGAAAGACAATAAAGCTCTGCCAAGACAATACTACCTTCTCTCAAAAGGAAGATGAGTCTCTTTATGAATCATGAGAGAGGTATAATGATCTTATTCGTCAGTGTCCACATCATGGCTTACATGATTTTGTTGTCATTCAGACCTTCTATGTTGGGTTGTCTTTCTCTACAAAGGCAGCTCTTGATGTCGCAGCTGATAGTGTTTTGATGGCCAAGACTCCAACAGAGGCAAGGAGTTTGATCAATGAAGTGGCTTCGAATATTTATTTGTTACCAAGTGAGAGATCCTCTACAAAGAAGCAAGCCGGAATGATAGAGCTTGATGCCATTAATATGTTGAATGCCAAGTTTAATGCTTTGACCAAGTCACTTAAGAAGTTGAATGTCAATGTCATCACTACCCCTAATATAACTTGTGACACATGTGGAGGAGGGCATATGACTTCAGAATGCAATTTAGTGGAGACCTATTCTCAAGACTCGTCTTTGGAGCAAGTGAGTTATGTGCAAAACGATAATATCAAGACTTAAGGTAACCCTTTCTCCAACACGTATAATCCAGGATGGAGAAACTACCTTAATTTCTCCTATAGTAACCAGCAAAATAAAGGGGCTCCATCCAACAATAGGCCACCACCCAATTTCCAACAACCTCAGCAGTCTTCTCAAGGTACAAAGTCGAATTTAGAAGCTCTTATGAAAACTTTTATAGTTACGCAAAAGGAGCAGAATCAAGTCATTCAAGCTCAAGTGCAACAACATAGAGAATTAATCAAGCAAATTCACAATCGCCTTGATCAAATGGCCACTAACTCTAAGATGCTTGAAACTCAAATCGCCCAACAAGCAAGCTTGTTTAACATAGTTCAAGGGTGAATCCCAAGTGAACCAGAGACTAACCCAAGTGAACACATTCAAGCAATTTTGTTGAGAAGTGGTAAGCAACTTAAAGGACCCATTAAAGAAGAAAAGCTTGAAGCTAACGACACCAAGTGGTAATGCACTCATCCAAAACAGGCTTTCTCCTAAGCTTAAGGATCTGGGTAGCTTCTCAATTCCATGTTCGATTGTAAGCATGCATATCAATAAGGTTTTTTGTGATCTTCGGGCAAGTGTGAGTTTGATGCCCCTTTCTCTTTGCAAGAAACTTGATATAGGGGAGCTCAAGCCAACCACAATCTCTCTTCAATTAGTGGATAGGTCAATCAAGCATCCTGTTGGTATATTAGAGAACGTGCCAATACAGGTGGGGAAGTTCTACATACCGGTTAATTTTGTTGTACTTGAGATGGAGGTAGATACCCAGATCCCCATTATTCTAGAGAGGCCATTCTTAGCCACTGCTAGAGTCGTGTTTGATGTGAAGCACGAAAAAATAACTCTCAAGGTTAGTGAGAAAGTTACTGAATTTAATTTGTTTCAAGCCTCCAAGCAACCAGTTATTGTTGATTCTTATTTAAGGATTGATGTGGAAGAAAAGTTGATTAGAGTGGTGAGCACCAAGAGTCATCCACAAGACCCTTTGGAAAAGTATTTAGTGCACAATGGTGACACCAACGATGAAGATGAGGAGGTGGCAACTTATGCTCAAAGAGCTCAAGGGCGTCTCAACCGAAGATCCTTTGCTTAAAGACAAGGAGGCCCCAAAGGTAAAGCTTAAACCTCTTCCACCCATGCTAAGGTGTGCATTTCTTGGTCCTAATTCTACATATCCTATCATTATAAATGCAAATCTTAGTGATGAAGAGGTTGATAAATTGTTGAATGAACTTAGGGTGCATAGAAGGGTAATTGGATACACCATTGATGATATCAAAGGAATTAGTCCTTCTATTTGCATGCATCGTATCTTGATGGAAAATAGTTGTAAACCTTCTATAGAACATCAAAGGAGACTTAACCCAAATATGCAAGAAGTTGTTAAAAAAAAAGTTTTCAAACTCTTAGTTGTTGGGATTATTTACCTGATCTCAGATAGTCCATGGGTGAGTCTGGTGCATGTTGTTCCTAAAAAGGGTGGTATGACTGTGATTAAGAATGAAAAGAATGAATTAACTCCAACTAGGATAGTCACGGGTTGGAGGATGTGCATTGACTATAGGAAGTTGAATAGTGCAACTCGGAAAGACCATTTCCCTCTCCCTTTTATTGATCAAATGCTTAAGAGGTTGGTTAGACACTTTTTCTTTTGCTATTTGGATGGTTATTCTGGTTTCTTTCAAATTCCTATTCACCCTAATGACCAGGATAAAATCACCTTTACTTGTCCCTATGGTACTTATGCTTATAAACGTATGCCTTTTAGACTTTGTAATGCACCTACTACTTTTCAACGTTGCATGATGACAATTTTCTTTAATTTTATTGAAAATATAATAGAAGTATTCATGGATAATTTCTCTGTTTATGACATTACTTTTGATAATTGTTTGACTAACTTATCTCAAGTTTTGCAAAGATGTGAGGAAGCTAATCTTGCTTTGAATTAGAAGAAATGCCATTTGATGGTGCGTGAAGGCATTGTTTTAGGACACTTGGTGTTAGAGAGGGACATTGAGGTGGATAAAGCAAAGATCAAGGTGATTGAAAGGCTACCGAATTCAGTCAAAGCTATCAGGAGCTTTTTGGGTCATGCTGGGTTCTACCGGTGGTTCATAAAGGATTTTTCTAAACTCGCAAAACCTTTGTCCAATTTGCTTAATAAAGAAGTACCTTTTGTATTTGACTAATCTTGCATGGATTCTTTTTGTAGGTTGAAGGAGGCACTAATCTCTGCTCCCATTATGCAATCACCGAATTGGGAATTGTCATTCGAGTTAATGTGCGATACAAGTGATTTTGTAATTGGAGCTGTGTTGGGACAAAGAAAGGAAAACAAGCTTCATGCCATCTACTATGCTAGCAAGACCTTGGATGATGCACAACTGAATTATACTACAACCGAGAAAGAGCTCTTGGCGCTTGTGTTTGCCTTTGAGAAGTTCAGGCCTTACCTAGTTAGCTTAAAAGTGATAGTCTACACTGATCATGCTGCTCTCAAATATCTTTTAGGCAAGAAGGACGCGAAACCTAGGTTGATTTGATGGGTTCTATTGTTGCAAGAATTCGACTTAGAGATTCAAGACAAGAAAGGAGCTGAAAATTTTGTTGCAGACCATCTCTCTCGAATTCCACAAGAAAAAGAAACAAAATGTATTGAGCTTCCTATTGATGACAGTCTTCCGGATGAGCAACGCTTCTCCATGATGGTGACGCCTTGGTATGCTGACTTTGTCAATTACTTAGTTTGTGGAGTTCCACCATCCAATGTTTCATATCAAAAGAAGAAGAAATTCTTCTCTGATGTGAAGTATTACTTTTGGGAATAGCATTTGCTTTACAAAAGGTGTACAGATGGTATCATACGATGATGTCTTCCTAAAGATGAGATCTCAAGTGTCCTTTCCCATTTCCATTCCTCCCCATATAGAGGCCATTTTAGCTCTTCAAAGACAACGATTAAGGTACTTCAATGTGGTTTCTATTGGCTTAGTCTATTTCATGATGCCCGAAACTTTGTGCTTGCATGTGATCGTTGTCAAAAGATAGGTAATATCTCGAGAAGGAATGAAATGTCCTTGAACAACATTTTAGAGGTCGAGCTTTTCGATGTTTGGGGCATCGACTTCATGGGACCTTTCCCCGTTTCATTTGGTTACAAGTTCATCTTGGTTGGAGTGGATTATGTGTCAAAGTGGGTTGAAGTCATTGCATCTCCAACAAATGACGTGAAGGTTGTGGTGAAATTCCTTAAACGGAATATATTTTCAAGGTTTGGTACACCACGAGCCATCATCAGTGACGACGGTTCCCATTTTTGCAACCGTCAATTTGAGAGTTTGTTGAAGAAATATGGAGTGACTCATCGCATTGCTACACTCTATCATCCCCAAACAAGTGGCCAAGTAGAGATCTCTAACCAGGAAATCAAGCAGATCCTTGAAAAGACGGTAAATAAGTCTCGTAAAGATTGGTCTTTGAAACTTAATGATGCTTTATGGGCTTACCGAACAACTTTCAAGACTCCAATTGGAACCACACCGTTCCCATTACTCTATGGTAAGTCCTATCACTTGCTAGTTGAGCTCAAACACAAGGCTTTTTGGGCGATTAAGATGTTGAATTTTGATATGAAGGAAGCTAAAGCTCAATGTCTTCTGCAAATTAATGAGTTGGATGAATTGTGCCTTGATGCTTATGAAAGTGCTCAGATTTACAAGGATAGGACCAAGCATTGGCATGACAAGCATATTTTGCACCAAAAGTTCCAAGAAAAAGAGTTGGTCCTCTTATTCAGCTCACGCTTGAAGCTTTTTCCTGGGAAGTTGAAATCTCAGTTGAAACCCCATTCCATTTTTCATTCTCCCTCTACTCTACCAGGTTCTTTTTCTTTCTTTTCTTTTATTTTTATTTTTATTTCTGCCCTATTTTTTTATTGGCATTTTATTTTCTTTTAGTTTAATTTTATCATAATTTCCTTAATATATTTTTCTACCATTTTCTCGCTTGTTTTTCTTTTTTCTTCTAGTTAGGATTTTATTTTGTCATTTATGCTACTATGACTACCTGCTGCATGGTTCTGATTTACCTTGCCCCTTGCTCTGATTGCCCTGCTGGAATTATCTATTATTATACCTGGTTGATTTTGCCTATGGCTTGTTGCATTTTGATTTGCCTATTATTCTGCATGCACTGTTCATTTGCATGCTGGTTGTCTTCTTTGCGGCCTTGTCCATGCCTGTCTAATTAAACTGATTGTTTTCTGCCTATTCATGTTGGTTGTTTCCCATATGTTGTGGTCATGCTGCCCAATTTCCTGCTTACTTTCGTGCATAATGGCATGTATCTGATTTGAATATTTTGTGTTGTTTTGGTTCCTGTTTACCTCAACATTATCTTTGGTTGCATGTTATTGTTGCTTACCAGCTTTATTTCTCATACTTTGATCTACTTGTTGATATTCTCCTTCATCTTTTTCAGGTACCATGGCCCCCAAACGCCAGAAGACCAGTGGCAGCTTTGTTCCTTCCCACTCAACGGTGGAGGTTGCTCACCTCATTCAGTTTGATTCTCGAGCACACCACCTGAAGTATGAGAAGTTCCGCTAGTACTTCATCATCACTAACAAATATCTGGATGATGACACGCTAGTGGAGTTTAGTGTGCTAGAGACCATTCACACTTTTCTGGCTCAAGCTGGCTGGGATTTGTTCACCTCCATCCACTGTGATGCCTATCTGGAGCTGACACTCGAGTTCCTCTTTACACTTTCAATCTCCTGTGAGTGTCAGACCATCGACCAGCTGAGTACCATTGAGTTTCGACTTAACCGGTGGAACTTTGCCCTTTCCTTGAATGAGTTTAACATTGCTATGGGTTTTGAGACCGTTGCGTCTGTTCAGACTCCCGTTTACCAGAACGCATATCTGGATTATCCACGCACCTTTGTTAAGAGCGAGTTCTAGGGCTAGATTCGCCAGGCACCCAACCATTACAACCCTAGCATTTTTAAATCTTCTTCTATTCATGACCCCGCTTTGAGATGGATTCACTGTTTCATCTCACACAGCATCTCAGGCCAGTTTCGCGGCACTGGGGTTGTCACAAAAACTGACCTTTTCTAATTGTAGTGCTTAGTGCATGGCCACCACTACAACATTGGTTACTGGTACCTTCAACATGTTTTGAAGATTGATGAGGGTAAGGGCAGGGCTGTGCATAAGTACATTCTGATGGGCTCTTACATTACTAACCTCGCCCGAAACCTTGATGCCCTTCATCCTAGTGCCCATCTAGCCAAACCGATAGAGCCGATTAATCGGGCTATGCTGATTCGTCTTGGCCTTGTTTACAAGATTGCTCCTGGGAACTTCGAAGGATGATATTGCTACTGCCACTACTGATCCTGCTCCTGCTGATGCTCCTCATACTGCTGCGGCTGATGCTCCACCGTTGCCTCCTCATATACTAGTTGACTTGACTGATCGCCTTGCTCGTATGGAGGCTAGTCAAGTTGACTTTCAGCAACGCGTCCACGATGATATGAGTCTTATGGCAACTGAGCAGGCCAATTTCCAGGATCATGTCACTTCCCAGCTCGACCAGCTATTGGCACTCCTGGCTTCTTGCTTCCCTCAGGATCCACCACCCCCGCCCCCTGCATGATGTCACTTCTATATTATTTTCAAGGAAGTTTTAGCATATCATTGCTTTTTTTTTGCTTTACTTTTTACATTGAGGACAATATCAATTTCAAGTATGGGGTAGTGCATTTAAATTTTGATGTAGTTAATTGATGATATTGCATATTAAATGACACTTGAGTATTGCACCAAATTGAGCTTGATCCTTAATATTATTGTCTTGATTATTTCTGAGTTGATTGAAACATGTTTGAAAGGGAAATTCATTGCTAATGAACTAAATTTTTTGTGCAAGGCAAATTCTTTTTCAATTGAATATTGAAAAATCTAGCACTTTATTTGGAAAATTAGTCATGTCTGCTTGTAATTTTTTCTCTTTACTAACTTAAGCCAGAAAGTGAGTTTTGAGCCCTTCATGATTGGATTTTTAATACACAAAGTCCTAATTTTCTTCTGGAGTGAATTTTCTCTTGACTTGTGTATGCTAGAACTTGATTTACTGAGATTTTCTTAATTCACATACATACTTGAACATGATTGAGGCACCTAGGATTAATTCTTTCATAATTTCCAGAGTTGCATTGATAAATGATCCCTTAATTGCCCCATTTGAGCCTGAAATTAATTTTTCTTGGACACCTTATTGATTAATCAAGTTGAATTTCTTCTGAGCTGCTAATGTGGTAATTGAGAAGTCATAAAAAGATTGTTCTAATCCTCAAGGGTTGAATCAATACAAAGAAAAAAAAAAGAAATGATGAAAAGGAAAAAGAAATAAAAAAAATTATTAGTGAAGAATTGTGAGAAAAATTTGGTTGAAAGTGAGAATGACTTTATGCATTATGCCCTATTAATTATCTTTTCAACCTGATTCTGTTTTGTATAACTTTATCCATAAATATTCTTTGCCTTTATTGATCATTTTCTTGCCATTTACTGTACCCTTGGCCTCATTACAACCAATGGAAGTCCTTTTTATTTTTGTTATGTATGTGAACTTGAAAATGGAGATGAGATTGAAAATTAAGCTTATGGTCATGCATTTGTTGAGAGAAATTTTGAGTGATCTCTTTGTCTTTAAACACTTAAGAGATGGAAATATGACTGATCTCAATTAATTGGTAGAGAGAAGAAGTTCAAGCTAGACTCAATCTTCTAATTGTATTAAGTGCTAGACTTTCTTATTTGATTGAATTTGATTGCTGAGCATTTATTAAATTTTTAACCTGTGGAGTTTCCCTTGACTATTGTTTCTTGATGTTCAGATTAATCTTGATTTTGATTTATACTTTTTGCTTGAGGACAAGCAATGTTCAAGTGTGGGGGAATTTGACAAGCCTATATTTTATAGCCCTTAAATGGATGAATTATGATGATTTGATTGTGATTATTGATGAATTTTGGATGCATTCTTAACTATCTTCATTTTGTGTAAAATAAGAGAGATTTAACATATTTGAAGTGAAAGCAAGCGAAGATATCTCATTTTCAGAGTAAAAGAGGGCAATTTTGGCTTAGACAGGACCTTGTGTCAACTTAGAAGTGATTTAAGAGTCAGACACAGCCCTGTCTAACTTGAGGAAAGCTTCTGACTAGGAGACATGGTTGTGTCTCTTGGTCACATGGCTATGTCTCCCCCCAACATTGAAGTTACGCAATTCTGGCACTAGACACGACCCTGTCTTAACCTCATGAAGCTTCTGACTTTGAGACACGATTGTAACACCCTCCCTAGGGTATCACATGTCTTACTCCCGACTCATAATCTGAAAAGAAGTTCGCACAAAGTTTGAGTTATAAAATATGGTTTTAAAATTTCTTCTTTACTGAAACGTAAATTTATTGAAAATATTAGGTAATATTGAAAATCATATTTCAACTATTCATTATGCAATATTGATACCAATTAATATTTAACAACTTAAAGAGAAATATAAAACTTACAGACTCTTTTTTTTTCTAACAGTAGTAACCCTATGACAGGTTCTACTTAATAGCACGATATAACACTAACGTTAAAACTTAACATACTTATTCCTTCTTGTATCCATTTGGATGCATCAGACATCTGTTCTATGTCAACACTACACATCTTCGAGTCCTGAATGTCCACTCCTTATTGTTGTCACCAACCTCAGAGTATCCATCGCCCGTTATGTCTAAGACAACTCGATCCTTCTATTATTTGATTTTAACAGTACAGACACAGCAAAACAACAATACAAAGAGGTGAGATCACCTACACCAATACCAACATGGCAGCACAGAGATAACACAAACAATATATCATACAGATATATCATACCAGAATTCCAATAAATGCACTCAACATTAATCAACTATCATCATCATACCATTAACATTATTATCATCACACAATAATCACAATAATGTCATCAACATGATTATCATCATCATCATTCAAGTATTCAAAACAATTGTCATAGCTAATATTCCTCAATTAATATATCACACAGAAATAAATGTTCAGATTATGCATGTACACAAGACTCGATTTCCTACTCCATGGAGCTAAACTCAGGTCGAAGAAAATGATCGAAAAGACCTACCGGTACCACGTGCTTTAATTCTCATTTCAATTTTTTTTACACATCTAGCACATACACGACAGTCTTTATCAGATCTTGATTAAGAATAGTGTCTCGGTCAGGATCATCGGTGTGTTGCATCGGTCTAACCTATGGGAAGAAGCGCGACCAACCACCCGTGTAAGCAACCCGCACCCCGATGCCCCCAAGGTCAACAAGTGACTTACACTACGCATATCGCACCCACTCAAGAGGAGTGTTTCTCCTAGGCAATCAGCCATATCCAGTCCTCATCTGACCATTCCAATGCATGTATAATGCACTAAATACTAATCACAGGTATAATACCAATCACAGGTGTATCTCATAATTTCTCAGATATAGTTTATACAATGCACGAATATATCAGTGCAAGTCCAACCACAAGGCCATTCTTTCCAAATTCGTTTGTTAAATTAAATCATATACCTCAACACACACACACACACACACACACACACACACACACACACACACACACACACACACACACATATATATATATATATATATATATTTATATATATATATATATATATATTTTCCAATGCATCTAAAATGCACCACGTACAATAACAGCAAAACTCATTATTTTCACAAACAAGTTATGGACACTGGTTCAACAGTAATCATACTGTATCTTTCAATAACAAAACCATCTTATCATGTTTTCATAGTTATAAAACACTGTTGTTGTGTTTTCACAAAATTACGCAATATTTCCGTTACAATTCCAAAACGTTTTTGTTACATTTTCAAAATATCGTAACACTTCTGTTACGTTTTCAAAATGTCGCAACTTTTTGTTGCACTTTTAAATCACGTACTAAATTTTCAACGTTTTTCTCAATCGCGTAAAAATATACGTTTCTCAAATCCCGTAATATTTTTCCACTGTTTCAAAATCGCGTAACTTTAAAAATCATCCTTTTAAGTCGCGTAAATCATTTTCTTTCATTTTTAAAATATTTAAAACACTTTTCAAATCACATAATGATTTTTCGCTATTTTCACAATCACGTAAAAATAATTCATCACTTTTTCATCACGTAGTGATTTTTCAATAGTAATTCAAATTACGTAAAATATTTAAACGTAATCCAAATCGCGTAAAAATATTTCAACGTATTGAAAATTGCGTAAAAATATTTTACTGTATTTCAAACTACGTACTTTAAAATTACATTTTTAAGATACGTAAATAATTTTTTCACCACAATTCATTACAGAAAATATTTCTCAACCTTCAAATATTTTTTTTTAACTTTTCTTAAAATAATATAACTTTATACTTCATGTAATATATTTTCTTACTCAAGAAAATCTTTTTCCACATTTCTTTATTCAAGAAATCCTTTTCCAAAATATAATTCATAAAATCACTTTTCCATTGATATAAATCAACGTTTTCAAAACTTAACATTTTCTAACGTACTTTCAAAACTCAAAAATAAGTTATACGTTAGTAACTTTTCAAATCACCATTATATTCTTCATTTTTCTCAAATCACTTGCAAAATCATTCTTCAAAATAAATTAGAGTTCGAACATGTTCAACCTCTCTTTGTCTTTCGTTTACAAAATTCTCTCAAGTGATAAAAACACTCTGTTTCCCTTTCCAAATTCCTTGTATTAAATCAAGTTACGTTTTCACTTTGAAAATCACTTGTTCACAAAAATCAAGACATTACAAGCCTTTAAAAAAATGTGGACATGACTATTGAAACCATCAAATATTTTTTCTTTTAAATTGATATGGTTTTACACAAACAAAACCATTAAAAATCCTTTACAAAAACGTAAGACTCATAGTCTTTGAAAATCAAATCATTTGTTCATTTCCATTTTTCACTTTCTTTGCAAATCCATTTTCACTTTCTTTACAAATCCTTTTTCACTTTCTTTGCAAATCCTTAAAATCATCATTGCTATTTTCATTTAAATCTCATGTTTAGTAAAAACACTTAGAAACTTTTTACACAAAATAAATCAATAAAAATTCCTCAAAAACCGTGTTCTTGTACTCTTTGAAAAATAAACTCTTTGTTTATTTTCCTTATTTTTCTAAACATCCAATTTCATCATTCATGAAAATATTAATTTGTGAACACCTATTTTGAGGTATATTAACCGAAATTCACCATATTTCTAGGGATCAAAAATTAATTCTCTTGTTCTTGAAAAATTTCAATATGAACCCTAATCAAGGGCATCAAAACCGTAGCTCTTCCTTTTCCATTGGGACCAAAATTAATTTTCTTTCCATCATCAAATCATGGCATACACATACATACAATATATATATATATATATATATATATATATATATATATATATATATATATATATATATATATATATCAAAAGCATGTCATATTATTATCATGCATAGTATAAGCATACCATCAAAATCATAAACTTATGCAAAGCATATTAAGCATAGGCAATTAATCAAAGCTCATAAACACATATAAATTATTACATGACCATGGATATGAATCCTCACATGGATTCACCATCCATCAAATATAAGACCATCTCCCACCACCATACTTGGTTGGTGAGATGGATCTCCCTCTTACCTCTTGAAGATCCTCAAAAACTCTTTGTTTTGCTTCTTTTTCCAAGTCCTTCACCACCAAGGGCTTCTCAAATACAAAACAAAATACATAAAAAAATTAGTATACTAAGCTTGATTAAGAGAACCATGGATCAAACATGGTTTAGATCATGAAAAAGAAGAGAAGAAATGAAGTTTCCTAACACTTTACCTCAAAATCCTTAGAACTTGCTCTTAGAAAAACTCCTTGAAAATGAATGATTTAAAGAAAGTCTCCAACATGAAAGTTGCTTAGAATATCATGTAGATTCAAAATCTATGGTTGGATGAAATTAAAAGAGATTGGATGGTGGTTTTGAGTGTCTTGACCGAATGGTTACTCTTGAAGCACAAAGATGGAATTTTTGATAGAAACTTGAAGCTTGGATTTGAAGCCCAAGATGAATGATTTTGGAAAAACTCATAACTAGAGATGTTCTTAGAATGATGTTTAGGTTTAGAAAATCAAGTTAGATGAAATGATAGAAATTTGGATGATGGTTCTAAGGTGCTTGACCGAAACTTGCTTGGAGAAGAGAAATGGAGAGAAAACTTGGTAACTTAGCTTCTTGAAAATGTTTAATGATGACCAAGGATGGCAATAATGGTCTTCAAACTTTTTCTATGGCCTTAAGGCCTCTCAAAACCGTGCACCCCCTTCAAGTCATCTCCTAAGGATGCTAACAAATCAATTATGAGTAATTTGTCTCCAAAAAGTAGTACATGGCCATATGATATATGTGCTAAGTCATCAAAAATTGACTTACTTTTATTTAACTTCTTGCAATTGATCAATAATGACCAATAATGGGTAATAATGGTGGTCTTCAACTTTGCTACTCACTTAAGCCACCAAAACCGTAGTCCCCCCTCCAATGCATTCTCCTTGAATGCAAATTGATCAATAATGATCAATAATGATACACCATTGACCATGACATGTAATAATGGTCATAAAGTTTTGTTTCTTTGTCTCCTAAACAATCCAAAACCATCCCCTTCCATGCATGCTTCTCCTTGTGCATTTAATTATTTGTCATCATTATTAGCCACCATCTAGAGCATTTCTAGCCATTGATTAATTCAATGGTTAGGATTTAGGTAGACTTTTGATTTAGAAGACTTAATCTAGGCCATTAGATTTTTCTCCTTAAAATTCTAGCCATTAGATGTGTCTCTAAAATTAAGGGTCAAGATTACTCCTTCTTACTTTTAATCCAAGGGTCATAATTAGTCTTTGTCACTTTTTAAGACTAAATCTTCACCATTGATTAAATCTAAATCCAATGGTCATAAATGGTCCTTGTTACTTTACAAGACCAAATCTCCACCCTTAATCAATTCTATATCCAATGGTTGCAAATGGTCATATTCACTTTATATGACCAAATCTCTACCCTTGATTTAATCTCCATCTAATGGTTATAAATGATCTTATTCACTTTTAAGATCAAATTTCCACCGTTGATTAAATCAAGATCAAGTCTCCATCGTTAATTAAATCAATGGTGGATATCCAAACCACCAATGTTGACTTAAGCAATATAATTTCTATTTTTATCTGCTAAAACCCCACGAAAGAATATATTTACTGTATTTTTATTGCCCGATAAATAAATACAGTACAAAACACAGTACAATAAAATTTTCTAAAACTGTTTCCGGATTCAGGTTTAGTAAGATCCTCTGTCTCCGTCTAAACAGTACAAATTTTTCTATGCGTAGAAAAATTTTTACTTTGCGGGACCCACCTGGGCCTACAATCAATAAAAAAAATTCATAATCATCTACAAAAATTAGAAAATGCACAAATATCAAATCAGATTACGTAAAATAATTACCTAACGGTAAAAATTAAATTACGTAAAGTTTTTCCCGACCCAAAAATTTTTATTTTCCTGACACGGAGTAAATCACTCAAAACGATCAAATACGCTGACGAAATAATCAAAATAATTTTACGGTATTCAAAAATTACTAAACAGTAAAATTCTGTTAATTGTCAAAATTATTGTTTAAGAGATACGGAAATTTGGGGTGTTACAACGATCGTGTCTCAATTTCACACGGTTGTGTCTCACTTAAAGTCCAATTACATTTTCAAAGGACACGGCCGTGTAGAAGGGAGACACGGCCGTGTGAGGCCTCCAAACGTGAAAAAAAGAAAAATTTTACCCCTAAATTGTTATAAATTGGGCAAAAACACCAAACCGAAGCAGACTTTTGGCTAGAGACTTATGTGACGGCAGGTTTTGAGAGGAGAAGCGCAAGGATTCAGAGGCAAAGATTTTGAAGGCAAGAGCAAGATTCTAAAAAGATCAACTATTGAAGTTCTTTTCTCTATCTCCATATTCCTATCTTTACTTTTTGTTTATCAATTATGGTTGTTGCTTTAATCCTTGTTCTTGTTTGTGTTATGATGGCCATGAGCGGCTAAACCCTTTTCCAGGATTAGGATGAAACTCTCTATTTCCCTATTATGAATTGTTAATTTGATTCTTTATTAATGCAATTATTGTTCTTGATTCATTCTTGGTATGCTTAATGCTTGTGATATGTTGCGTGTCATATTTGCATGATCTTAGGCTTTAGGTGAAGGATCGAAAGATGAAATCTAATTGTTTGATAATCCAAGAATTAAACTTAGGAATTGAGACCTAGACATAAGCTTGAATCCTTCGAGAGTTAAACGATTATCATGAATCTTAATGGGTTGGAACTTGGACTAATTGCCATAAGAATGGGATTAATGAAGTTTTAGCACGTTTTTAGTGCTAAGAAATTGACCTTTAAATAATTTAGGACAAATCGCCTTCAAGAACATAATTGAACATTAACAAAGATATGATTACAATTTATCGTATGGGGTAGTATAGTGGATTCCAAGTCCTAGGCCGTTAAATCTTTGTTAAATCTCATCTTTTCTAGTTTCAGTTATTTACTTTATTCCTTTGTTCTTCATTTAATTTTAATTGAACCTTTTCTATCGATTTCATTCGCTGAAATAATCAAAATAGCCGTAAGAGTTAGTAATCAATCGATCCTCGTTGGGACGATCTTATTTTACTACTTGTACGATCCGTGCGCTTGAGAAAAATCCACAACATTCCCTCACAGAGGATCAACTCTAGAATTCACTCATGCCCAATATACACAAATGTGGTAAAATGCCAAGTCTATTCAAATATAAAGAGGGTACTCATACATTGGGAATAACATTCTCACATCCAATGCAAATACAAATTCTATGAGCACTGATACTCAAACGCAATACAGTAACCATTCCAGCTCAACCTTAAAATAACTAAGGGAGCAAATCTTCCTATTCATACCAAAGGCATCTAAATATCACTTGAACATCAAAGTGATCATAAACAAGTTCACTTAACCATACAGTTAACTTTTAAGAAATTCTCATAAAACAATAATTCAAATATCATAATTCAATCACATAAGCATTAGATGTCATATGGTGATACCAACTCGGCCTACATGGCCACAAAGACACATATAGGTAACATAAATTCAATTAGATCTAAACATTCAAATACACATTACAAGAGTTAATTAAACATTCAAATACACAATACAAGAATCTAAATACTAGGATTTTTCAAAATTCTTTTGTATCTTTGTTCGCTCTTTTGCTTACCACAAGTGCATAGATCGCACTTGTAGTATAGCTAGGAGTTAGATATCATTCCCACGATGACTATTTCTAACTCAGAACTAACTATTAACCAATAGCTTAATAATTTCTATCTAAGAACATTTAAATTAAGAAAGTTGTGCGTAAACTAATGGAAAGACTTAAACGCTAGCTAGTTGGAATTAAAGTTAATGATTAAAGAATAAGGAATCCTTCTTCACCCTCTACTTCAATTGATGATATGAAAACCTCTTAATCAACATACATGATATGGAACTTGTTGGCTTGAGAATCTTATTTAGTTAAAAGTCTATGTCTAGGTCATTCAACCATACTTCGTTTACCTAGTCACTATGTATCCATGAGATCTAGAGTAAATTTTCACTCCTTAAGCGCACTTCTCAATAATAGCCATGCATGACCAATAGGAATATTTCTATCCTATTAGCTAATCAATTTATTCAAACTAATTGAATGAAATCAAGTATGCATCAACCACATTCATGATCTTAAATCCAAATTCTTATATCTAGGTTCATTAGATTTAATCAAAACATATGTAACATTGGCCAAACATTCAAAAGCATTAGGAACAATATGATTGAACAATCCCAAACCATATATATTAACTTAAAGGTTCACAAAATCATCAATATTCATAGAAGGATCCAAAGAAATCCCTATACACATCCTAGCCACTCATGACAAACAAAAATATATCACAAATACTCATTGTCATGATCAGAAAAGAGAGGAAGATGAAGGAGAGAAAGTTGCAAGCTCAATAATGGTGGTCCTTAGTGCTTGAATCCTCCTTGTGGAAAGATTTGGCCTCCAACTTTGGTCCTTTTGGCTTCCTTTTAGTGTTACAAATAAACCCTACCAGCTATTTCTAAAAACAAAAATGTTCCTCTTCTGAAATTTGATAGAACAGTATTTATAGGCTTCAAATTTCCATTTCATGCTGCAGCACTCCACATATCATGCTGTGATGTGTGTTGAAATTAGGTCAGAATGCCGCGGCGCTCATTCTTCACGTCGCGGTGTGCAAATTTCGTAGCTCTCTACCAGAAATAGGAGATGCAACATGCCACGACGCTAACTTGCCCACGCTGCAGCGTTGAATGCTGAACTTCACCTGATGCTTTCTTTTCCTATGCAGCTCAAAGTCCTACACCACTATACTCATTTTGAGCCCTTCCTGCAATTGAAAAGTCACCAGATTAATGACAATAGCAAGTTCACATAATCATTGAAAGAATTATACCAATTTGCTCAGAAAACATATATGAAGATGTCACAATTGAAATCAATGAATATAACTTAAAATCTTCCAAATGTGCTTGATAACAAAGACTAAGCAATCAATAAAGTACAGATATAGGGACACAATAACACCATTTCATGGAGTTATCAATCTCAAATAACCATTAGTAAGCACAATTCTTCAAGAGTGTGTCTCGGCCATGGTTCATAATGAAACATATTTACAACTAATTAAATACACATCATTTTCTTAATCAATTTAATTAACAAGTTAATATAAAACTTTGTGGAAACAAATGTAAACACAGAATATTTGATCATTGGTCTTTAAAGGAACCGTATGAACAACTATTATAGAAAATCAAACTTGATACACTTAATTATTCACACACACAGTTTAATCAAGTGTGAACACATACTAAAGTGTGAACACTTTGTCACATGGAATACATGGAAATTCAAGTATGAATACATGAAACAATTAAACACATGGTTCCTCTACTTGGTCAAGGGTTAGTTGTGACCTCATCATCACAAAACACAACAAATTCTCATTTTTCTCATCATAAGCAATACCACCAATTCAACTTTAAAAAAAAATCAATAGAATAAGAAAAACAAAATTTATTTAAGCCAAAATCCTCTAATAGATTTGTTTTGGCTGTGTAAATCATGGACAAAGGAGTCACAAATTCAATTTAAAATCATTAGAAAAGAGAAGTAAGTTGAAGGTATAAATCCCCTACCTCCCTTCCTAGCTTCTTGAAGCTTAAATCTTTAAATTTTTCCTCTTGTTTTTCACCTTATTTTCCTTTCTTTTTCTTCTTCCTCTTTGGTCGTGAGTCTCCTCTATTTCTCTCCCTTTCTTTCTATTTTTTATTTTTTGGTTGCTACACAAACTATGTAGAAAATTTGAGAGAAAATGTTGTGTGAACTTGGAGAAATAAAGATGAATAAAGATGAAGGAGAGAGAAATAAAGATGAAGGAAAGGAAGATTCACATTTCTCTTCTTGGCTGTTGGAAACCGTGAAGGATGAAGGCATAAAATGAAGAAGGAAAGTCTACAAAATATGATAATGATGAAGCAAAAAGAGTAAGGCGATGGAGAGGTAGGATTAAGGTGAAATTTCACCTGAAACTTTTGTGCCTGTTATGTATACTTTAATCTTCCACAACTAAGTTTTCAAGTATCCATAAGTATTATAAAAAATTTTAGAACTCAACTTAGTCCTTAGATCCATTTTTTCATAACTTTTCTTATACTTCTATTTATCAGTTAAGTATCATTACTCAGTCCCAAGTTAAATTAAACTGAGGGATTAAGTAATATGTTTATTGATACTTATCTTAGTTATCATTTTATACCAAAATATTCTCTATATATTACTTTTCATCTCTATGAAATTTCATAATTTTCTGAGCTACTTTACTATTTCTTAACTGTTCCATTAATCCTTCTTCGGTATCTTTAAAAATATCAAACTAGCTCGGTTACTTTTCCAAAATTTACTAACCCTTATCAATCATTTATAGCTAAGAAATAAATTTATCATATTTATTTTCATCATGTCAATTGTTTATGCAGAAACTGTAATTATTTTTTTGTATTCAGTGTTACAGAATTACGCTCAAATTAGTCCAGAAGGTTACCCGAATTAAGAAACAACTCTTACCAGTGTTACTGAGTTACTATAACACTGATTAGGACTATTAGGTTAGGGAGGATGTTACATCCTCCTTTCTCTCAACATGAAGGAATTGATCATTTTAGCACAACACCTTAATACAAAATTCCTTTGGCTCAATAACAACAGAATTCTTCAAATCTAAATTCTTAATAATCGTTGGAATATTCAGCCCACTACATCTAGTTTCTTGTAAGGCCACTAAATCAGGCTTATGAACTCTTATATACTCTTTTAGGGCCTTGCTAAATTCCTTGCTAGCAGCCCCTTTACTATTCTAAGCAAAAATTATCATGGAAAAATGACAAATGGAGAGAGGCCCATCAGGCCAATTGCATAGCATCTCCCTCCATAGGAAGGGTGGAGTCTTAGGGCCTATAATAGATTGTATATCTTCATACATTTCCTTGTTAGTGTTTCCACTGTTTGGTGTTGAAATATCCAGGGGTATAAGCTCCTCTAAATTTGGTGAAGCCCCATTAGAGTTGGGCTTTAAGTTGCTAGGCCCTGATTATAACCTATTATGACCAATAAACATATAATTAGTTTTTTCACTATATGTTAATAGGTAGGTATGACATTCTCTGCTATACCCACCTGACCCAACAAAGCATCCACCTTTTCCCATACTGCTACAATGTTTAGAGAGGATTGTCTTTTAGTGTCCACTTCTTTGTTTAGTTGTGTTGTATCAGGATTGTTGATTGTCTCATTAGTGGGGTTTGTTTCCTATCTCCATGCATCCTACTCCAACACTCTAGCATTTCTCTCTCTGCATTTGGATGCCAGACATAAACTACTTTTTTTAGTGCCCTCATTATTAGTCGCAATGAGATTCACTCCAGTTTTTTGGGATTTCTTCCCCTGATCCACTCCATTAGTCTCATTTGCCTCAGTATTATTAAGTGCCTCAAATCACGTACCCTTACCAGCCCCAATAGGGCGTGTTTGACCATTGGTTGTCCGAACAACTTGCGCTTTTGCTAGAAAGCATTTCCTATACTTGCTGCTATGGATTGTCATCCATGGACCATACTGATCATCGTCTCGAGCAGTATGTACCGATGGATACCTACTTTCCTTGTCACCACCAATCGGAATATTCCCCTCATTTCCCCAG
Organism: Ormosia emarginata; assembly: GCA_029884605.1. NCBI lineage: Eukaryota > Viridiplantae > Streptophyta > Magnoliopsida > Fabales > Fabaceae > Ormosia > Ormosia emarginata. Next base: position 7,072,057 of record JAQQTP010000031.1, on the reverse strand, counting down.
AAGTTGAAGGATCCTGATTTGCATTGCCATTCCCTAAGACATGCTCTCTTTTTTTCTGGGAAATTTTCCTTTGCATGGCCACACTTTGCACAAAAGAAAGCATATTAAGTGAATCCCTTCATATTCCACAATGTAATAGGCTTCATTGATTTATACTTTGCCAGTAAGGGTTTGCTAACATCAAGTTCAACACATGAGGACAGATTTTCCTTTATTATGCTGAGTTGTATTTAGATCTGTCTTGAGTGTCTTTCCTATGAGGTTACGCACAATGCCTAAGAATTATTTGTCATAGTATTCAATGGTAAGGCCTAGGAGTCTCATCCACATAACTAACTTTTAAATACTATCTAGAATGGGTTAAAATTCGATTTCCATTGCTGAACTGCTAGGTAATAATAAAAAATGAGCCATGGACCCCTTAATTAGAACATATGCATAATTATTAGAGGAATGAAATTTTACTAAGAAGAAATCATTACCTACATTGATCAAGTTGATTAAACCTGACTTAGTCTAAAGACTATCTAGTCTTTTTTTTTTTTAGGATGGTATAGCTATTCATTCTTCCTTCGCAACAATTTAATGATGAGAGTATTCTCCCATGGTCTTCTTAGGTGTCTATTCTCAGCCCTGTTAGTGAGGATATTAGGACAATCTCGAGTATCCAGCACAACCTACCTTATGAGGATTTTTTTTTTGCATTTCCACTCCTCCTCATCAAGATAGGGTTCCTCATCATTATCTAAGAAAGATTATTCCTCAGAGTTGGAATCATTAGAGCATGAGAAGTCGGATGTAATGCCATCAATTTTATCCTTTCCCACCACTGACTCTTTGTATAACTTTCTAGCTTTTTTCGTGTAGAGGTTAGGTCTCCTCCACCATCTAATCTTCTTCCTTAGGGGTTAAACTAGTGGTTCTAGTGAACTCTCCTTCCTTTCGCAGTTTTTTTTTTGCTTTGATGAAGCAAGTCTTGCTTATCCATGGAGGGCTGACGAGGTTCTCCATTTGTTGGGGTTCCGAAGCTTTGGCTAACCAAGAAGCAAGATTTTTTAACTTAAGTTTTTTTTTTATTTGGTATTTGGTATGTGATACTCTATATATATATATATATATATATATATATATATATATATATATATATATATATATATATAGATATATATATAAGAAAATTATACTTGACAGACAAACAAAGTTATATTAGCGTCATTATTAATTATATAGGAGAGATCCGTTGTTTGTATAACAAAATCATCATGATTTAGAACAACTTTGCTTAATGTTTAAAATTCAGGGGACTTATATGTAACGAAAGAAAAAAATCATAAGTAAAAACAAAAAAAAAGTTTAGGGACATTAGCATTGTTATCAACCACAAAGGAAAGATCTATTAGTTATCTAATGGAATCGTGATTTATGACAACTTTGCCTAACTTTTGAGATTTAGGGGACCAATATAAAACAAAAAAGTTAAAGGTTTAAAATGAAAACAAAAATTAAGTAGATGGACCAAGGTATCTTTTCTACCTAGATTATATCATCATTATGTGTTGCAATTTCTTTTTTGGTGTTTCAATGTTAGAAATATATTTAGGTCATATATGTCATCTACTTTTTTATTTTTCTTTTCTTATATTATTTTTAATTTTTATATAATATTATATTCTATTTTTAATTTTATCTCTTCCTATTTGTTTAAATTTATATGAGTATAAATTAAGGACAATTCTAACCCTAATGAGCTTGTTTATCTGTAGATGAGCATGTGATGTGTGGGTTAATATGTAATTACTGGTTCGAATTCTTGCTATACGAATCACTTAGGGTTAAGCTGCAAAGAATATCATTGAGAAACTTCTAATTTGGGTATGGATGACCTACCTTTAACTTGATAGGGAGGCAAATTAATCAAAGTACATGCAAATTGAATCAAACACCACTTAGCTGCAATACTAAAAAAGACTAGATTATTCTATGCAACTTTTTCTTCTTTATACAATAGAAGCAACACCCCCAAAACTCTAAAAATGTGCAAATGTTTTTTTTTTTTTGGGGTGGTCTTTACACCTTTTAAATTAGTAATAAAGTGTTGCAATTTACTCGCATGTATGTTTCGAGTACAATTTATAGAATCTATGAAGCCTTATTGACCAAATACTTAATTTTGTTTGTTTGTTTCTTGGTGAAAATGGTTCCAAAATATTGAAATCAAATATTGAAAATGACTAAGACTAATCATTCACGGGTAAAGAAAAAGGATTTTGCCGCAGTAAACTCAAGAATGAACGTCCTTGGCACTGTTTAGTGAAACTTTAATTTTAAAATAATTCATTGTTTTAAAATAATGATTCTATATTATTTTATTTAGAAATAAGATTTATATACTAAAAGCCTTACACTATTTTTATATCAGTTTAGTTTTAGATAATAAAATAAAAATATATATTCTAATGTACTTATAAAATAATAAATTTTGTATAAAATTATTAATGTGTAAATAACGATAATCTATTTTACTTAGAATGACTAGTTATAGACCTGAACATTTATATGCTCCGATATTTTCTAGCATCACCCAAAAAAATAAAGACAGGGTGTGGTAAGTTGGCATGGTGAGGAAGACCTATCAATTTCCCATGATATTTTATTGGAGTTGTGGCTTTCTACCACAATCAATCCACTAACATAAACCTCATATTATCATATGCAGATCCTCTCCCATTTCAGAGCAACTGCTTCAAAGCTCAACTTTAAAAATATTTCATTTTAGTCCCGTGACCCTAACTCACATGGTTGGGATCATAATTGTATAATTCAGATTAGAAGTTGATCTGATCAAATGGTCGAGTCACTTGTATTTTTTTCAAGTATCAATTGTATTTTCACTTCATTTATTAGTTTATAATTTTAAGTATAAAATAAAAAGTATTAAAACACTTAAAAATAAGCTTTGCAATGAAAAAATATAATTATAATTGTTTTTAGCATACCACAATTTGATTACATATACTAAAGATGTATAAAACTTATATTGCATGTTAATAATTTTTTAAATCATGTTTTGGACATATTTTTTACATTACAATTTATGAAACAAATAAAAGCATAGAGTCATACATCATATAAAAAAAATATTTATATGTAATTATTAAAATTTAAAAAAAAACTACATAACAATATTTTGTTAGAATAAAAAAAATCATAATTTAACACCTAGCCAAAGCTATATGTGACTTCTTTTTCTACCACACTTCCTTCTACTCTCTTTTTTGGTGAATACTTCCTATACTTCCTTCTCCACTCTACAACCCAGATCTCTTCCCCCCCTCTCTCTCTCTCTCTCTCTCGCGCGCTCCAAAACTGAATGGATCTAGGGATTGAACAAAAATAATATTTTATCAAATGCACGCAACCTTTAGAATGATACCAGAAAACAAAGTAGACTTTGATGGAGACGTCCATTGAAAAGAGCGACACCGGCAACAAGAGCTCCATTTTGACGGAAGCAACACTTAATCGCAGCCTCCAAACAAATGAATCAAAGCCGCTAAGTTATGGGTTCAAGGCTAGTTTTTTTTTTCCTTTTTTTTTTGGAACCGGGTCAAATCGAATTGGCAAGTTAGCGATAGTATCGAGTTTTCTGGGTTTGATCGAGTTTGATCAGTTCAATCAGAAAATTGGTTCAGAGACTTGCTTAAACCAGCTTAGGGATCGATTTGTGGGTTTTCCTTGCAAACCAGCCAGGTCGATCCGAGTTATATAACTATGGTTGGGACATTTGCTTGCAAGTTCTCGTGAAACTTCCCTTTTCCATTCCTTTCTCCCTTCCTAAGGCTCCTTAGTGGGGATCTTTTATGTTATGTTTAGGAGGACACATGAGGGAATGGCACATGAAATGGAATGAAAAAACTTAAAACTTCCAATGGAAGGATGATAATGGAGGGAGTGGCTGAGAATGGAATGATCAAACTTAAAAAAAGTGTGTTTGAGAGTTATTTAATAAGAGAGAGTGAAATGACAACCCTCGCAAAGTTTCACATTTTTGCCCCTCCAAATTAGTATATCTAGGAGTGAATGACGTGAATTATCATCCTCTCCCTCATTAAACTTATTAAACTTCCAAATAATAAAGTGACATAATTTATTTCATTTCATTCATTGTCATTCCATTCCATTATGAGTCACTCTCTTCTTTCCTTCCTCTATCAAACTCCCAAATATAGCCTAAAGGCACCACTCAAGTGATGGGACTTCCCCTAAATCTAATATGGTCTAGTACAAATTTGTTTTTTTTAGCGATAAAATAAAAATTATAAATATAACTAAATAAATACAAGTTGTTGGATTACTATTTTTGCACACATGCAATTACTTTATTAAGAATCTTGATCCCATATTATTTGTTAGAGTAACATTACTCTTACATTTTTACATACACATTATTTTACATCAATACAATTTTTACCCTTTAATCATATCATCTCTACACTTATATTTTTAATTATGCCACAGAAATAGATGTGAGTGATGTGAGTTATAAAGTAATGTGTGAGAAGCATTTTTTCATTAACTTCTTTCCCACCACAACATTCATTCCTTCTTTGTTATTAGTTAAGATTTTTAAACCATTTTTACACTATTATCTCAATTATAATAATTTATTATCAATTTGTCAATAACAGATATTTTAGGAAAAATAATAATTAACCACCCTAAATTTTTATCCAATTACAAATAATCATCTTAAATTTTTAAATATTTCAATTTAGTCCTTAAACTACTCTAATTGTTATAATTAGTCATTTGTCCAATCTCAATAAACTAATTAACGAGGTATTGCGTCACGTATAAACATGTGAGTCATTAATTAATGTGATAAATAGATTATTAATAACTCATGTACTAGCACATCATACACGATAAATTCTTACTATATTATTTCACTCAAATTATAAGATGTGATACTTATATCGTACATATTATTAGATTATAAAATAAAATATTATTAAATTAAATATAAACGGTTATAATCTTGTACAAAGTATATACTTTATGAGTATTTTAAAATTTCTCGTGACATAGTACTATGATAATCAATTAATTTAAATTAAACCAACTATAAAATACTTGGAGGACTTGGGATTGGGTTGTGGAATTCACCGATACACGTCGGGAAGAAAATTGTGTTGCTGACTGGTTGGCCAATTGGCCCCTAGACCAAATTGTCGAGCTTCATGTTTTGGACTCCCCTCCCCCATCTCTTTATTTACTTCTTTATGCTAATATATCGGGGGCCTCTTTGCCTTACCTACTTTCCATTCAATCATAATTTCTATTTTGGACCTCTGGCCTACCATTGTACCCAAAAAAAGAAGAAGTTATAATTCCTTTTGGCGAATACTTAAGTTAAAATTCTAAAGAAAAGCTTATAGGTTGTGTTTAGAATGAATAAAAATGGGAAATGATTTGATTTGATTTGAATTGAATTGAATTGATTTGATTTAAAAATCAAATTTTTTGTTTGGAACTTTAAAAAAAAAATTGAATTGATTTAGAAATCAAATTTTGTATTTAGAATTCATTAAAATGAGAATTAATTTGATTTGATTATTTTACATTTTAACCCTTATGAAAGGTTGTTAGAGGTAGTTACTAAGGGTAAAATAGTCTATTTATTTCAAATCAAATCAAATCCTAACAAATCCTATCAAAATTGATAGAATTTCTAAAACAAAAAGAATGAAATCCATAAAATTTTAGAAATCAAATCATTTCTCATTTTTAAACATTCCAAACACAAAATTTAATTAAATTTGATTTACAAATCAAATTATTTCCTATTTTTTTACATTCCAAACACACTCATAGCATGTTATTAGAAATTAGAAAAAAGATGTAAAAAATTTAAAATTGAAAGAACTAAAAAGTAAAAGAAACCATTAGAGGGAAGGAATAACGAGAAAAGATAATTGCATATGACTTTAAGAATAAATGAGAGAAAATTAAAGGGATAAAATGACAATGAAGTTAGCTTTTGTTTAACTCCTCTCTATGAGTTTTCTCATAATAGAAAAGAAAAACAAAGAGTTTTGTGTGGGATTATAATTGATACTTAAAAAGGTGGATTACTAACTTAAAGATAACTTGTGTTTACTATCTTCTTCTTTCTTTTTCTTTTTTTTTTCTTTTTTTTTCAAAATACTTACTATCTTAAGTTGTAGTTGTTTAATATTTAAAAAAAAAATACTGTGTTCAACTAATTAAACTTCAATAAGATGAACAGTAAGAAAGATTTAACTATAAGTAAATTATTTGTTAAATTATTTTAATATTTAATTTATTATTATGAGAATGTCTATTGTCACTCTTATTTTATAAACTTTTATTAAATAATTTTTTATTTATTTTGTTCCAATGGATAAATTAACTCATTTAATAAGAAGTCAATGAAATGAGAGTGGCAATAAGACAAACCAAATTAATATATAAACTAAAATAGAAAACACTTAACTAATAGTTGGTTATTTTTTATTAAATTATATTATTGTTTGATTAATAAAAATTATACTAACTTTCAGGTCATTTTCCTTAAAATTTTAATAAGGTAAGTTTTTGGCACACCCCTGAAAACGGCGTAATGGTTGCGATTAAAAGTAAACAACATAAATTTCCAAAGAATTTCGGTCTTCTCATTTTGATTTCTATAGCCTTGTTATTTTAGGAGAAATAAAACATAACACACTATTGTAGCGTATGAAGGTTAGATGTACACAAAATGACAAAATCAAATTACTATTCAATTGGCTAAAGACAAAAAAGTAAAAATCACACATTATTGTAAAATATGCATATTTTATATGTGGTGAATGACTACATTAATTTGATTTTAAGGAAGTTATTAGTAAGGGTTAGTGATTATAACATTGGGTGTGCCTAATTATTTTGTAACTATTGTAGTTACTTTGTAACATTTGCACATGTTCTGGACCGGATTACGAGCCCAAAGAACTGGAGCAATCGGACTTACCAGACTGGCATTCAAGCATACAGTGTGCATGAAGTAACCCAAACATTAGGCGTAACGATAGGAACAAATCATGATCGCATTTCGTACAAGCAGGCAAATAAGGACAAAGGGGTAGCGGTCTCCATGACCCTGTCCCCATAATCTTGTCTCCCACGATCATGTTGCCACGATCCCTGGTAGAAGCATTTAGCACACACTGAATGCTCAGACATCACATACCGTCACATGCTCATATAAATACAGTAAGCAAGAGAGACAAGGTATGAGCTAATTCCAAAATCCCACTATACTCTCCTTGCGCACCTACTGACTTGAGTGTCGGAGTACCTTTTGTAGGTACTCACCCCCTCGCTCGTCGCTGTTGTGGTTGCGCTAGGAAGGAGCTCATCATTTCATATCTATTCAGGTAACCCTCAGAACCCAGTTCTAAACATTGGCGCTATCTGTGGAAAACGATAAATTCATACTCTCAACACCACCTTAAAAGACTCCATTTACTATCACCATCATAGTGAACACAGGAAAGAGATAGACATCAATCGACCAGAGTCGGACCTCCACCGTGTGTAACCTTCCTCCTTCGAACTGCCGCCTGACGTCTAGCCCCACGACTCATAAGCCAATCTCAGAATTAGTCATAGCCCGCTCGAAACCCAAACAGGACGGATATGAGACTCCTTTCATTGGAAAGAATCTTACCCCACATCCCACGAGGATTTTGGTGAGGCAACGCCTTTCCCATTAGAGAGCACCTCCTAGAGATGCTAGACAGCGGGTGTCAATGCCACAACGCTCCGAAAATAGAGTGGAAGATGAGGGTACTCACGTCAAACCAACCTGAATAGTGAATACCATCTTGGGAGGTTTCCCAGGAGGTGGTGATTCTGCAAATACCAAGAAAAGGGCCCTCTAGGAGGTAATGAGTGTAGCATCCTTACTGAAGCTAAGACCAGCAAAGGGTCAAAAAATCCCTACTGATCTCGTTTTTTGTTGAGGACTACAAAAACATCATCCTAGATCATGATGACCCCTTGGTCATCACTGGAATCAATCACTAACACCAAGGTTCGCCGGATGTTCATGGATCAAGGGAGTTCAGCAGATATCATGTTCTTGGACTTGTTCATCAAGCTCAGACTACCAAAGAAAGAGTTGATCTCATACGCTGGTGAGTTGATCAAGTTCACAGGCGACAAGATCTCCCTAATTGGATACATTGAGGATCACTTGACTCTATAGAAGGTCCCTCTTTTCAAAACCTTCAAGGTAAAATTCCTGGTCAGCTTATAATGTCATATTGGGTTGTCCATCACTCAACGCCTTTGGGACGGTGATCTCCACCCCCAAAGATATGGTGGTAACCATCAAAGGAGACCAAGCAATAGCGAGAAAATACTACAATGAAATCCTGAAAATTGTCAAGAAACCATGCACTGAAGACCGACGTGACGATTTGACTCTGGTCACTATAGATGCAGCCAGCATCCTCTTGGCAGAGTTGGACGTACGTAAGGAAATTCGTGGTACGCGTCCACAACCTGACGATGAGCTCCAATCCTTTCAACTTGGTACCAAGCCAGATCAAGTGACCAAAAGGAGAGGTCCCAACTGATCAAGATCTTGACAAGAAACAAAGATTTGTTCACTTGGACTTCTGCTGACATGCCAGGTGTAGACCAGGACTTTATCTGCCACTGACTCTCCATTAAGAAGGATGCCAAATCGGTGGCCCAACGCAAAAGGAAGGTCGGACCTGAAAGGCAAGAAGTAATCAAAAAACAAGTAAATGAGCTCCTAGACGCCAGGTTCATTAAAGAAGTCTCCTACACCACTTAGCTCACCAACATGGTCTTAGTCAAGAAGGCCAGTAGGAAATGACATATGTGTGTTGATTACATTGACCTAAACAAGACGTATCCAAAAGACCCTTACTTGCTTCCCAACATTGATAAACTAGTTGACAACTCATCCGAATTTAGGCTACTCTCCTTCATGGATGGTAAACACCATTTTTATATATTAGTTAACCCTCATATTCAACATTTTAGACCTCTTATGTGCTTAATTGGTTGGTTTTGGCCACCATTTATATGTTTGGGTTCAAATTGGACTTAGTTGTAATTTTCAACATTGTGACCATTTTACACTATTTTTGTGTTTCGGGTATAACTTGAGTTATAGAAATCTAAAAATAATGAATTTTATCTTGTCGGAAAATCGAGAGGAAGCTCTACAACTTTAATGAAGAGCTCCAGGGCTAAATCAGATGTCTAGTGAGTCATATTGGGTCTGGAAATCATAACAGATGTGTTGTCACTGGAACCTGAGCAGTGTGTAAAGATTGAGCCGTAACTTGAGCTGAAACTGGTTCCATTGGAAAGCTGAGACAAAATAATTAAACTTTTATGAAGACCACTTATCAAAATGGTGAGTTTGAATAGGGTTATTAATGCCTAAAGGGAGCTAACAATATTTAGGAGCTGTTAAACGTGTTTTGACCATAACTCCTTCATTAGGTATCCAAATCTTACAAATTAGGTATCCAATTAAAGTTATTTGGAAGAGGAATCATCCTAAACTAGGGGCATACTTGTATTTTCACATTTAGTGTCTGTTATGTGGGGTTTTGATCCAGATAGATCTGATCAAACGCGTTTAACCCGTTGGATTAACCTGCCAACATGCCATTTTTTAGTGGTTAGGATTCAAGAATTGAACCCATTTTCATTTTCCAACCCGTATAACCCGCTGGTGTGGTGTGGATTATGAATTAAAATTGAGATTAAAAATAGTTGTCAAGTCTTACCAAAATTATAAAAACCTTGCAATCAGTTGTAGTAAGTAAGGGTCGATCCATAGAGAACTAATTTAATTAACACTATAAATTGATTCTTAATTTTAAACTCTCAAAAATAGTAAAAAAGGGGGTTTTGTTTATTAAAACTAAAAACAACAATTGAATCTAAAATAATAACAGTAAACTCGATTTGAATTACCAATTAAAAGACAATGGTTAAGAGATGGAATCCACCACTAGATTTATATGATTATGTTAACTTACATTCCCTTTATACCAATATAACCAATTATGTTTTTATGTGATTGTGAGATAAATCCCTTGTTTTTCTTAATTTTCGCTTAATTCAGCAATCGCTCAAATTAAATCCTAATCATTAGTTATTTGTAAAGCAACCACTCTTACACCTATCTAATGACTGCATTAAGATTTAGAAAATCAATCACACTAAGATCTAATCACACACTGGGATTAAATTACTTAGATCATATGTCTCACTAGTCCTACCACCGCAATTGCGCATAGCAATCCTAGTTTTACCACTTTCGAAATTGACTAAGAGTATTAAAACCTTTATACCGAATTAAGATAAGAAACATATGAATAAAAACTCAATTGAATTGATATAAAGAGATATGCAAGGTTCACATAATCAAAACTAGGGTTTCATCTTCCCTTAACCAAATAAGAAGGTTAGCCACACATGACAAATTCAAAATCAAAAGAATAATAGAAGAAAGACATCATCCAGAATAAAAGAAAAGAAGAAAACTAAAAATCAAACAGTTTCCAAGGTTTGAGGTTAATTGATCTTTGATCGCTCAAACCCGAGTCTCTAATCTTTGATCGAATCTTCCTCTTGCTATTCATCTTTCCTTCAATTCCTTGGCAGCTCCTAGTCCAGAGATCCCCTTTTAGAACCTTAGGTAACCCTATTTATAACTTTGGATACCTAGTGCATCATTAGAATTTGTATCTGCTTTCCTGATGCGACGACACGAGCCGTGTCATATGACACGGCCTACCCTGTGTCAGGATCTGTCAGCATAATTTCAACAAAATTACAAGTCATAGAGGAACATGGCCTACCCCATGTTTGAGGACACGGGCCGTGTCTTTGGACACACTCAAAATTGGCTCGAATTATGATGCCAGAGAAAGACACGGCCTACCCTGTGTCTGGGGACACGGGCCGTGTCATTGGTCAAACTCAGTGTAGCATCTTGTTGAAGTACTAGAGAAGGACACGGCCAACCCTATGTCTTGGGACATGAGCTGTGTCACTTAATTTCTTCATATTCAGCCATAATTCTTCACATATTCTCTTTTCTCTTTGCTTCTAGGGATGATATTGATCTCCTGAAAAATACAATGTGATTATGAGTGCTTATAAAACACACTTAAGTAAAGTTTCACAATAAGGATTCGATTAAACTTTATATCTAAAAACTTAGCTAAATGTTAAGAATTAAACACATATGAAGTCTAATTAGATCAAACATAAGACACTCAAGATATAGAAATAATCAACAGATCACCCGCCCTACTTAACTTACAGGCTCGGGTTAGCCGTCAGGTTTTTTTTATTTTTTCTTATTAGTGTTACATTTTACGTTAGAATTAGAGTATTCCCTATTCAAACCTAATTCCCAAATCTGAGTATCAGAATCTCATTCTCCCTTTCTCTCATCTTTGATGTTGTTGCAGTGCTACATCGTCGTCTATCTTCCTCCTTGTCGGCCTCCATCCACTGCTCGTTGTCTCTTGACGCTCGCTGCCTCCTGCCTCTCTCGTCTCTTTGTCGCTCTCTCTCCGTCGCTGCTTTCCTTGCTCCATCTCTAGCTCGACCATGGCTCCACGATGTTGTTTCACTCCCCTTCCCCTCCCTCCCCCCCCCCCCCCCCCCCGCACTCAAGTAGCCCTTCACTCCCTGTCTTTAATTTTTTGTCTTTTTTTTTTCTATTAGTGCAACCCCTTTTTTTTTTAACTTTTTGGTTGATTGGTTGAACAATTTTTTTGGGTATTTTTCTAACTTTTTTTTCTAATTTTTGGTTCCCCCTCTCTCAATTTTGCTTAGTAGCTAGCTCACTTTGCTGCTCAGCCCCACCTAGGTAGGTATTATGAAGTATAAATTTTGATCAGGTTTTTGATTTGTTAGATTTTCATGGACGGAAAAAGTGAAGATGGTGTATTTATGTGTTGTGCTAGATAATTGGATTGCGTGCTTCCTGGATTGTTATTGTGTGCTGATAATATTAACTAATTGGGATTATTGTGTGCCAGATTTCTGCATGTGTGTGCTGGATTATGCTGGTGCATGATGCTCAGCTTGTCTTCTTAATTGATTGTTATTAGTTATGGATGAATTGATGCTCATTGTGTGCATTTTTTTGTTGTAGCAAATTTTGTAGTGGTTTTATTTGAATGTTTGTCTAAAACTGAAAACATAAAATGGACTCCATCAATAACAACCCTCTTGATCTTGAAAATATGAATCTTACTATTGATGAGTCTCTTTTTGAAACTCCTAAGAAAAAGGCTAAATCAAAAATGTCTGATTGTTAGAAGTTTTTCACAAAGATAAGAGTGGGTGATGATAGAATAGAAAGGGCAGAATGTAATGCTTGTAAAAAAAAGTATAAGATTGGGGGTAAATTATGTGGGATGTCATCTTTAAATCGTCACATCTCATATTGTAAAGAAGTTAAATTTGAAAATGTTGGGTCAAATGATGATAGACATGCAAGGAAAACTAAATTCTCAAAATATAGATTAAATGGTATCACGTGAGATATGTGCCACTACAATCATTGAGCATGATTTTCCATCTAACTTTGTTGAGTATAAGAAGATTAGGATTTGGATAAAGTACTTGAATACTGATGCAAATCCTATTTCTAAGAATACAACAAAAGTCAATGTCTTAAATATTCACAAGAGAGAGAGAGAAAGAGATGCTTAAACAAACAATGACTAGTATTCCGAATAGGATATGTCTAACTTCTTATTTATGGATAACTTGTACAACAGAGTGTTACATATGTTTAACTGCTCATTTTGTTGATACAAATTAGAAGTTAAATAACAAGATTCTCAATTTTTGTCACATGTCTCCTCCTCACACCGAATTTAAATTGACTTCAAAGATTTTTTATTTTTTTAAGGAATGAGAAATAAAGAAAAAGATTTTTTCTCTTACTTTAGATAATTCATCCGATAATATGCAAGACATTTTGAAAATTAACCTTGCTACGAATGATTGGTTGTTATGTGATGGGGAATTTTTTTCATGTTCGTTGTTCTACACACATTTTAAATCTCATTGTTCAAGAGGGATTGAAAGTGGCTAGTATGCCTTGCACAAAATTAGAAAGAGTATGAAATATGTGAGGGAATCAGAGGGTAGAATGAGAGAATCTCAAGAATATGTTGCATAACTTGGTCTTGAGTCTATTGGCACCGGGAAGGGATTGCGTCTAGATGTTCCTACTAGATGGAATTCAACCTATATCATGCTTGAAAGCGCTCTCAAATACAAACAGGCATTTGATAATTTCTAAACAAAAGATGGAAATTACAAATATTGCCCTTCAGTTGATGAGTGAAAAAGAGGAGAAAAAATTTGTGAGTTCTTGTTACCATTTTATGATACTACCAATTTGATTTTTGGCACATCCTACCCTACTTCCAACTTGTATTTTTTGCAAGTTTGGAAAATCCAATGTGTTCTTCAAGAAAGTCTAAGTAGTGAAGATGAGGTTATAAGGAGCATGGGGGCAAAAGATGATGAAGAAGTTTGAGAAATATTGGGATGGGTATAGTATTGTGCTTGCACTAGGAGCGATTCTTGACCCATGGATTAAGTTTTCTTCATTGAGTTATTGTTGCTTAAAAATTGATGAATTTACTTGTGAACAAAAGCTAGAACATGTGAGGAGAAAATTGTTCATGCTCTTTGAGAAGTATTCAAACTCGAGTAACAATGCCTCTGCTTCCAATGTCACAAGCGTTGTCCCTACTCAATCTTCAAGTTTGCCGAAGGAGCTCAAGGAAATAAATAAAAAGATGTTTGGTGTAAGTATATGTATATTTTAAATTGATAAATTACTTTCTTTCTATTGTGCACTTTTTTTAATTTGATATTATTTTTTTTTCATGTATTCCACTTGTCAAATGTGATAGGAATTGAAAATGCACAAGGATCAACTTACTTCTAAAGTTGGAAGGTCACAACTTGAGCTTTATTTGGATGAGCCAACTTTAGATTTTGATATTTATGAAAATTTAGATGTGTTACAATGGTGGAGGGACACTATGAACCACCACTTCCCAAATATATCCATAATGGTTCGCGACGTGTTGAGCATTCTTATTACAACTATGGCATCCGAATCTGCATTTAGTATTGGTGCACATATTTTAAACAAGCATAGAAGCAGTCTCTTGCCACAAAATGTCCAAGCTTTGATTTGCACTCGTAGTTGGTTGCATGGTTTTGTTAATGATGGTAATTTCTTTAATTTGAATGTATAACATTGTAATTATTATTTTCTTTTGAATCATTATCATAATATCATTTTTTAATTTTTTATTTTTTTATTTTTTTATTGTGATTTGTAGATGAGGATATTGATGATGCCAATTCTACTACCTCAAGAGTGGAGTCATCTTTATCCAATGGAGCATCAAATGTTCTTAATCTAAAAGATGATTGATTTAGTTGTTTTTGTAACTTTGGTCTTTGAACTTTAATTTGTGCTTGTTTGATGTTTGTGGACTTTTAATTTTATGGTGACTTATGGCTATTGATTGTTGGACTTGGAGTTATCAATTTATGTTTATGGTTTGATGGAACTCATTGTTATGGAAATCAGAACTATTGAGTTATGTTACGGTTATGGATTAGACTTAGTGTTTGTGTTATGGAATATTAGATTTGAGTATATGTGTGTGGTATTTTTATAGGTTTGATATTTTACATGTTTTATGGTTAATTGGTTATGGACTTTGTGTTAATGGAATTGGAAATGGTCCAAATAGAACTATTTGTGTTTGTGGTATTTTTATGAGTATGATACTAAGTTTAGTTTTTTTTTTTTTTTAGTATCTACAAATTGTTGTTTTCAATTTATTTTAATTTTTTATAGTATTTTTTTATTTTTTTTCATACATTTTTTTGTTTTTTAGGCGGGTCAACCCGTCTAACCCGCTCAATTTTTCTCATTTTCTCCTTTAGGTGGGCTAACTCACCAACCCATCCTAAAATGGAGTGAGTTGACTCTTCCAACCCATTTCCCAAAATAGGCCAACCAACCCCTCCCCGTATTTTGGCGGGTTGAAGGCGGGGTGGGTTGACTCGTTTTGCCACTTCTAGAACCAGATCTAAGGCTATGCAGTGAGACACTTCTCACTTTAGTTTTTATCTTCTTTCTTGTTCTCTTCTCTACACTCCTCTCCTTTCTTCTCACTTTCTCTAGTTTTCTTCAATTTTTTTGGTTGTGCTCTCCATTCATGGAGAGGTAAAGCTTTGTAATCAATCCTAGGGATTGAAATACTCTTAATGTTTAATGTTGAGACCTTGTTTTGTATGTTGAATTTACTTGTTAATCATATTTCTCTCTAACCTTTCTTTGATTTTGTTACTCCTTGGTTGAGTGCTTAACTTGGTCTTGGTGTTCATATTATGGTTGCATAGCTATCATGTGTTTAATGAGAATTGCATAAACTAGATAATGCATCAAAGATGTTTGATGAATTGTCCAGCTTACATGAATTCTGGAAATGAGGTTAATTTAGGGTTAAATGGATGCTTAATCCATTTTTCGTTGATTGACTAAATCCTAGGTGCTTACCTAGTAAAGAGTTCATGTTGGATGAGAATTTCACAAAGACTAGGTAATGCATCAAAGGTGTTTGATGAATTGCTTGGCTTGGTTGAATTCTAAGTTTTAGGTTGATTTAAGGTTGGATGAATGCTAACTTCATCTGACTTTGATAAACCAAATGTGAGATGCTTATCTAGTAGAGAGTTCATGGTCATCTTAAGACTTCTTAATGTGATCTAAAACTAAGAATCTGGTTAGCTAGTGAATGAATCCTTAGTGGTCAATGATGGATTAAACTCAAGAGTTATTGATTCCCTTGGATTGGTTGTTTACTTAAATTTGTTTATAGTCTTTTAATTACTTTGGTTAATTACTCCTGCAACCAAACTCCCCACCCCTATTGTTAACTTCTTAATATAATTGATTAATTAGAATGATCCAAGGGCTCGACCCCGTTGCACCACATACTACAAGTTCTTAGTGAATCGGTTAACAAATCTCATCTAATTTGGTAGTCTCGGCAGCTATCAATGGACACATATTCTGGGTACAATCAAATCCCCATGACCCAGAAGATGAAGAAAATATTGCCTTCATCACCGAGATGGGGACCTACTCCTACAAGGTCATACCATTCAGACTTAAAAATGTCAGGGTAACTTACCAAAGGATGATGAACAAAGTCTTTGAAAGGCAGATTGATAAGATGCTGGAAGTATATATTAATGATATGATAGTCAAAACGATGCACGCCGGCAATCACCGTCAAGGAATTGGAGGAAGTATTCGCTGAGGTTTGGAAGCACAACATGCGACTAAACTTGGAGAAATATGTCTTTGGAGTATAGGCCAGCAAATTTCTAGGGTTCTTGCTGACAAACTATGGAATTAATGCCAACCCGAAAAAATGCCAAGTCATACTCGACATGTACAACCCTCAATCTATCAAGGAAGTACAACAGCTCACAAGCCGGATCGCTGCCCTTACACGATTCCTGGCTAAAGCCACCTAGAAGTCCCTCCCCCTTTTCTAGACTTTAAAAAAGGGGAATAACTTTGAGCGGACCCTGGAATGTGAGGCCGCGTTCCAAGAGTTGAAGAAAATGTTGTCCACTTCTCCTATCTTGCCAAGATGGACCCCCACGAAATGCTATACACCTACATCTCTGTTAGCATCGAGGCAATCAGTTCAACTCTGATAAAGGAGACTGATAAAGGTCAAAGGCTGGTTTACTTCGTCAATAAAGTCCTTCAAGGCCCTGAAACCCGCTACTAAAAAATTGAAAAACTAGCCCTGACACTAGTAATCACTACAAGAAGGCTGAGACAATACTTCTAATGTTACCCCATCCTGGTAAGGACAAACCAGCCAATCGAGAAAGTACCACATAAGCCAGATCTCGCGGGAAGAATGATCGCTTAGTCAGTAAAGCTCTTTGAGTTCGGGATCACCTATGAGCCAAGACCAACTATAAAGGCTCAAGTATTATCTAACTTCCTGGTTGAGCTCACCCCAGACTCCGACCATCCTAGGGAGCATTCTTGGACTATCTATATTGATGGATCCTCGAATCTCAAAGGGAGTGGAACCAGAGTCATTTTGGAAAGCGATGTTGGCCTCGTACTGGAACATTCATTGAGGTTCGAGTTCCCTACATCTAACAACCAGGCCGAGTATGAGGCGTGTATAGCGGGCATTAACCTAGCCAAGGAAATGGGAGCCAAAGATAAAGTCCTATACAATGATTTGCAACTGGCAACAGCTCAGATAAAAAGGGAACACCAAACCAAAGAACCCTTATTGTAGAAGTACTTAGCCAAAGTTAAAAAACTGATGGGGAATTTCAACAATGCTATCGAAGCTTATCAGCACCAAAGGTCCTGGTAATAATAAGTCAGTGATCCAGGACACCTTACCCTTCCTAGTATCAGGGACAATGAAGTCCTCCTACATGAAGGCAAATATACCTGGATGACTCTTATATTAGCCTACCTTCACAGCGGCATACTCCCCGAAGATCAAAAGGAAGCCCAGAAGATAGTACGAATGGTAACTTGGTATACCATCTACGATAATTAGTTATATCGCCGAGGTTTTTCTTCTCCCCTCCTCAAATGTCTTGGCCCTAAGAAAACGAAGTATGTTTTGGTCGAGATTCAAGAAAGAAGCTTGGGACACCACCTCGAGGGCAAATCCTTAGCCCGGAAGGCACTAAGAACAAGATATTATTGGCCCATCATAGAAGCTGATAACAAAGATCATGTGCAAAAGTACAACTAGTGCCAACATCACTCAAATGTCTACGTGACACCACCAGAAGAATTGTCAACAATATCGGTGCCCTAACCTTTCTACCAGTGGGGAATAGACATCTTAGGCCCCTTCCCCCAAGCACCAGGGCAAGTCAAATACCTGGTAGTGGCCATTGATTGCTTCACCAAATGGATTGAGACAGAACCATTAGCCATGATCACCTCTGTGCAAATCCAAAAGTTCACCCACAAGAATATCATCAGCAGATTTAGAGTCTCAGAGTCAATTGTCATTGACAATGGAACCCAATTCACTAACAAGAACTTCAAAGATCTCTTGGCCAGACTCAAAATCAAGTAGCACTTCACTTCGATCGAGCATCCAAAGACCAATAAGCAAGCTGAGGCCGCCAATCAGGTTATACTTAGGGGAATTAAAAAGCAACTTGAGGATGCCAAAGGAAATTGGGTGGAGCGATTATGTCTTATGGGCATATCGAATTACGCCACATTCCACTATGGGTGAGACCCCCTTCAAGTTAACCTATAGTTTCGAAGCGGTATAATTCCAAAGTGATCTCGTGCTAGTTCAACATTGACGATCTTGTGCTACACAGGGCGGACATTAGGGGGAGAAACGCAAGAGATGGGAAATTAGCTCCTAGTTAGAAGGACCCTATAGGGTTACATTTAAAACCAACACGGGATCTTATACTTTGGAAACCCTCTTGGGCAAGGCAATCAAAAACATTTGGAATGCTGACAAGCTGAGGAAATATTATACTGAAAAAAATGTTAAGTTGTCACTTTTGCTATGTAACAAGAACATTTTGACATCAATAAATCAATCCTCTCTTCACAACCATTGTTTTATCTCGAGGTCAGTACCTCGGTTGCGACCCTAGGTCCCTGAGTACTCCGGCTCAATAATGTCTACAGCTAGTATCTCGACAGAGACATCAAGTCCTTGCATACTTAGGCCTGTTATAACCAACAAGGTCACTACACCTTGGTGAGGTCCAAGGAATACGAAATCCGAAAGGATCAATTACTATGGTATCTTTACATAACAGCCAAATAGGGAAAACTACTTGAACACCCTCCAGGGTCAAGCAGAGCATCCAAGGGTTCTCACTCATACCCATTTGAGCCTAACCTTAACCCATAAACCTACCATAGTTTGCAAAGGTTAAGCATATTTCTACTTGAAGGTCGGATAAAGGAATCCACTTGAACACCCTCTAGGGTCAAGCAGCGGATTCAAGGGTTCTCACCCATACCCTTATGGCCTCACTTTAACCCATAAACCTACCATAGTTTACAGTGGTTAAGCATAATCGGTCGTTGCCTAGGATCGTGGAACCCACACCCAGAGGCTTTTGTGTCACATAAATTCAATGAACCCAACCACCGAGATTCTAGCTTTAGACTCATCTCAGCTGGAAAAAGGAGTGTTCATCCAAATTCAATGAACTCAATGATAATCACAAATTTTATACATTAATAAACTCTTATTTTTAATCATTTACACTCTTCATGTACTTAATTGATTGAACTTGATCATGTTTTGTAAGTTTGGGTTCAAATTAGGCTTAATTGATCTTTTTCAGCATTATTGAGATTTTACACTATTTCTGTATGTTAGTCATATCTTGAGTTCTAAATATCTAGAAATTATGAATTTTACCTTATAGGAAAGCTAGGAGAAAAATCTATAACTTTGATGAAGAGCTTGAAGTCTCAATCAGACATCTAGTGGAGCTAATTGGGTCTGGAAGTTAGAAAACGAGTTCTGTCACTAGAACCCGAGCAGTGTGCACTAATCAGGGCATAACTTGGGCTGTAAGAGTTGCATTGAGCTAAAACTAGTGGAATTGGAAAGATAAGACAAAACCCTTCAACTATCATGAAGACCACTTTTCCAAAAAATGACGTTTTAATAGAGTTATAATCGTGTGAAGATAGTTGAATTAGTTGGTACAAGTGGAGAGAAAGCATGATAATCATTCACCCACTAAATAATCATCCACCCACTCATTAATCATCTACCCACTAAATAATCATCCACACACTCATTAATTATCCACCCACTTATTAATCATCCACCAACTCATTAAATAACTCCATTGTCATTTTTCACTCATCCATCCATCATCTACCCATTCATTAAATAACTTCATTGTCATTTTATAGTCCTCAAGCTCTATAAAAGGGAGCATTAGCTGATCATCTTAGGCATTTTGGCTTACAGATCAAGATCATGTTATTGTATTATTTGTTTCTCTTATTGCAGTTTTCTTTTGTTTTTAATTGAAGTTATGTTCATCTTTTTCTTTTTCTCTCTTTCTTTCTTCTTGTTCATGAGTAACTAATCTTCATTTTGCTTGGGGTGAAAGGGTGAAACTTTTGGTAATAAAATAAAATTATATTAATTTCTTTCTTGTACTTAAATGATGTATTATCAAGTGGTCATTATATGTGTTATATTTTATTTTCAATCAATTTAAAAACTCTCCTTGTAAAGTAGAGTTCTTGATTTATTGTAGACAAGTGGTTGACACAATGAATGTTTGAACCCATTTACAAGTGTTGGAGTTAGTAAATAATTAAAGGAACCATAACATAACTATGTATATAATTCTAAATGGACTTTGAATGTTTTATTTTTCGATAGGAACTGCCATTGTGCGTGGATTTCAATTGAGTTATAAAAAAAATCGTGTCCTTAATTTATTATCAAAAGTGAATCTCCTAACCCAAGCAAGTTCTTTTTTTTTTAATTGTGAACAAGTTTTATTATCTTTATTATTGTGACAAATCATTTCCTTACCTCAAAGAATTTTTCTTCATCAATTCCCTGTGGATCGACCTTGGACTCCTGAGAAATTTATTACTTGAGACAACCTACACTTGAGTTTGCATCTTTTAATTCGCATCAAGTTTTTGGTGCTGTTACCGAGAACTTGATTTGAAGTTTTAATTTATTGAGGTTCCCTTTCTTTAGGTAAACTTTACCATCAAGTATATTCTTCCACTACTCTTTTAATTTTTTAACTTACTAACTTTTTAACTTACTGACTTACTAACCAACTTATTTACTTATGTCATTTATTTTTTCTTTCTAACTTATTTACTTATGTCATTTATTTTTTCTTTCTGACTTACTAACTTGTACATTATTTTTTTATTTTAAGTCATTTATTTATGCTTAATATTTAATGGCTGGTTTATACCGTCGATTTGTATATTATTTTTTTATTTTAAGTCACTTATTTATGCTTAATTGGTATCGTGATTCAAATTCTAGTCATTTAGTTAAAATTAATCCTAGTACTTTATATATTGATTTGTTTGAATCACAATAACACATAATTAACGCAATGGCTGAAAATGAAAGTATACATGATGAACATGAAAATCAACTGTTGTGAACTATGCGTGAATATTTGCAACCACCTCAAAATTCTAGTCCATCATGTTTTATCTTTATACTCAATGCTAGCAATTTTATATTTAAGCCAGATATGATTTCATTACTTCATAATTTTCATGGTTTAAAATCTAAAAGCCCATATTTACATCTAAAAGAATTTGAGGAAGTATGCATCACTTTCAATGACCAAAATTACACTAAAGAGATTGTTAAGCTTAAATTGTTTCATTTTTCCTTTAAAAGATAAAGCAAAAACTTGGCTTAACACTTTGAAACCAAGATCAATTGGCACATGGCAAGAAATGCAAGGTGAGTTTTTAAAGAAAATTTTTCCAACACATAAAACCAATGCTTTGAAAAGACAAATCCAAAATTTTTCCCAAAATTCAAATGAAGCATATTTTCAATGTTGGGAACGTTTTAAAGATTTGTTAAATTCTTGCCCACATCATGGTTTTGAAAAATGACGCACTATAAGCTTTTTTATGAAGGTTTAACACATGAAACTAAACAATTTGTGAAAACAATGTGCAATAACGAGTTTCTTGATAAAGAACCTGAAGAAACTTTAGACTATTTAAACTGGTTGGCTAAAAATTCTCAATCTTGGCATGACACTAACCCTTCTAAAAATTCAATTAGATCTAATATTGCAAGTGCTAAGAAAGGAAAATATCACCTTAGTCAAGAAGAAGATCTAAATGCAAGGTTTACTAGTTTAGTTAGAAAGATTGAAGCCATGGAATCAGGAAAAGTGAAAGAAATCAAATATGTGCAAAATGAAGAAATTTGTGGTATTTGCGATGAATTAGGACACTCAACAAATGAATGTCCAAAAGTTCCTGTTTTTAAAGAAGTTGTACATGAGCAAGTAAATGCAATGAATAATTTTAAAAAGCCATTAACTTCTTTTTTTTTTTCAAATTCATACAATCCGGAATGGAGAAATCACTCGAACTTTAGCTGGAGGAATAATAATTAGTTACAATTCGTGCAATCACCACCTCCTCAGGCACAACAGGGCTCTCAAAATTTTCAAGGATGTGTACCTTATGTCCAACCATATAGGAAAAACCTTGAAGAAACATTGCATGCATTCATGGAAAAGCAAGAGACCATTAACAACCAAAACACTCAAGCCATGATTGACATAAAAAAAATTCTTACTAAACTTTCTTCTACACTCATCATTCACGAGAAAGAAAAATTTCCTTCTCAACCTCAACCAAATCCCAAAGGTCAGTAAAGTCTAAATAAGGGTAGTTTAGAAAATAAACAAATAGATCAAATCAAGTCAGTGACAACTCTTAGGAGTGGAAAGATTGTTGAAAAACAAATTCTCGAACCTTATGAAAGAGATGATGAACCAATTCCCCAAGAAAATGAAGAAGTTAACCACAATAAGACTAAACTCTCGCATCCACCACCATTTCCTCAAGCATTAAACAATTCAAGGAAATTGAACCATAACACTGAAATTTTTGAAATTTTGAAACAACTAAAGGTCAATATTCCCCTATTAGATGCTATCAAACAGATTCCTTCTTATACCAAATATTTGAAGGGCTTGTGCACTGTTAAAAGGAAACTAAATGTCAAAACGAAAGTCTTTTTGGCTGAACAGGTAAGCTCTATTCTTCAAAATAATAATGCCTTGAAATATAAAGATCTTGGTTGTCCTGCAGTTTTATGCATTATTAAAAAACATAAAATTAAAAAAGCTTTACTTGATCTTGGTGGTAGTGTTAATTTGCTTCCATACTCAGTTTATCAACAACTCAACTTGAGAGAGTTAAAACTAACTTTTGTAACTCTTCTACTTGCCGATAGAACAATTAAAATTCCAAGAGGAATAGTGGAAGATGTGTTAGTACAAGTTGATAAATTCATATATCCTATGAATTTTATCATTTTGGATACTGAACCTATGGTTGATAGTTACAAGTTAACTCCTGTTATTTTAGGCTGTCTATTTTTAGCAACATCTAATGCTTTGATAAATTACAGAAATGGAGTGGTGAAGCTAACATTTGGAAATATGACACTTGAACTCAATGTTTTTAACATGTGCAACTAACCACAGGAAGTCCTTGATGAAAATGAGGAAGTTGAAGGGATTGAAGCCATTATAGATGATCATCTTCAAACAAAGAGTTCTTTTGACCCATTAGAAATTTGTTTAATCAATTCATTTGATTCAGGCATGCAATTAGATGATGATATTTCTGAAATATGCTCTTTGCTTGATTGTACACAGGCAATGGAGTACAATGGATGGAAGCCAAGATTTAAAGAGTTAAAACCCATGAATGATAATACCTATGAAGAAGTACCCATACTGGAACTAAAGTTATTACATGCAGGGTTGAAGTACACATTTTTGAGAGAAGAACAAAGCCTTCCAGTGGTAATTTCCTCTTCCCTTACTAGAGAACAAGAAAGTATGTTAACAAAAGTACTTAAAAGGCATAAAAGTGCAATTGGATGGGCATTAAAGGACATAAAAGGCATTAATCTATTAATATGTATACATAGAATACATTTAGAGGATAATGCTAAAATATTTCAACAGCCTCAAAGAAGATTAAATCCACACATGAAAGAGGTAGTTAGAGCTGAAGTTCTTAAATTACTTGATGTTAGAATTAACTATCTTATCTTTGATAGCCAATGGGTAAGCCCTACACAAGTTGTGCCTAAGAAATCTAGAATAACAGTGGTTGAAAATGAAAAAGGTGAATTAATACCTATGCGAGTCTCATCCAGTTGGTGTATGTGTATTAATTTTAGAAAATTAAATGCTGCTACTAGGAAAGATCATTTCCCCTTGCCATTTCTTGATCAAATTCTGGAAAGGGTAGCAGGACATCCATACTACTGTTTTCTTGATGGTTATTCGGGTTATAATCAAATACCAATTATATTAGAGGATCAAGAAAAGACCACTTTTACATGCCCCTTTGGTACTTTTGCATATAGAAGAATATCTTTTGCCCTTTGTAATACTCCGGCAACATTCCAAAGATGCATGCTAAGTATTTTTAGTGACATGATTGAGCATTATTTAGAGGTTTTCATGAATGATCTAACAGTTTTTAGAAATTCATTTGAAAATTGTCTTGATAATTTGGAAAAAGTTCTTAAAAGATGCGAAGAAAAAATATTGTGCTAAATTGGGAAAAATGTCATTACATGATTACCTCAGGAATCATGTTAGATCATGTGATATCTTCTAAATGAATTGAAGTTCATAAGGCCAAAATTAAATTAATTGCTTATTTTTTTTCCACAAAAATTGTTAAAGAAGTTCATTCCTTTTTAGGACATGCAGGATTCTACAGAAGATTCATTAAGGACTTTACTACTATATCTAGACCATTATGTAATCTTCTATTGAAAGATGCACCATTTAATTGGACTCAAGAATAAAAAAAATCTTTTAAAAAATTAATCGATCTTCTGACATCTGCACCTATCATGCAATTTCCTGACTGGTCTTTGCCTTTTAAGTTGATGTGCGATGCTAGTGATTTTGTTATTGACGTTGTTTAGGTCAAAGAAAGGAAGGTAAGCCTCATGTGATTTGTTACGCAAGTAGAACTTTAAATAGTGCACAAATGAATTACACTACTACTGAAAAAGAACTACTTGTTGTAATATATGCATTGGATAAATTTCGATCTTATTTAATTGGTTCTTCTATTGTGGTTTTCACTGATCATGTTGTTGTTAGATATTTGATGTCTAAGAAGGATGTCAAACCATGATTGATATGGTGGATCTTGTTGCTTCAAGAATTCAACATCATAATAAAAGATAAGAAAGGAGCAGAAGATGTTGTCGCATATCAATTGTCCAGACTTACAACAGGCTCACCTTTTGAAAACACACCTATTAATGATTCTTTTCCCAATGAATTTTTATTTTCTGTTAATTTCATGCCTTGGTTTGCTAACATAGTCAATTTTCTTGTATTAAGAAAGATGTTGCCTCAATAGACGCACCAAAACAGAAGGAAATTTTTGACAAAGGTGAAAAACTTTTATTGGGATGACCCATATTTGTTCAAATATTGTCCAAATCAAATCTTTCAGAGATGTGTGTCCGACAGTGAGGTAGGCAGTGTCATTAAATTTTGTCACTCAAAAGCATGTGGAGGTCACTTTTCTTCAAAGAAAACAGCTGCGAAAATCTTACAGTGTAGATTTTATTGGCCCACTCTATTTAAGGACTACTATACTTTTTTGCAAAAGTTGTGAAAACTGTCAGAAAATGGGGTCCATTTCTAAAAGAAACATGATGCCTCTGAATCCTATCCTTGTCATTGAAATTTTTGATTGTTGGGGAATTGATTTCATGGGTCCATTTTCATCCTCATTTGGTTTTGTGTATATTTTGGTTGCAGTTGATTATGTCTCAAAATGGATTAAGACGATTCCATGCCGACACAATGATCATAAAACTATTCTCAAATTTTTAAAAGAAAATGTCTTGTGTCAATTTAGAATCCCTCGAGCTATCATCAGTGATGGGGAAATACATTTTGCAATAAACCATTTGAATCTTTAATGAATAAATATGATATTACATACAAAATTGCCACCCCATATAACCCCTAGACAAGTGGACAAGTTGAATTGGCAAATAAGGAGATTAAACAAATTTTAGAAATAAACGGTTAACCCAAATCGTAGAAATTGGTCTTTAAGACTAAATAATGCACCTTGGGCTTAATGTACTGCATTCAAAACATCTTTGGGCATGTCACCCTAATAGTTAGTCTATGGAAAATCTTGTCATTTGCTTGTAGAATTGGAACATAAAGCATTTTGGGCCATTAAAGCTTTCAACCTAAACCTTGATGATGCTTGCAAGATACGCAAATTGCAATTAAATGAACTTGAAGAATTGAGAAATGATGCATATAAAGCTTGAACAAAAACTTTTCATGACAAGTCAATTTTGAGAAAATCTTTTGAAATTGGTTAAAAAGTTCTGCTTTATAATTCTCGTCTGCACTTATTCCCTGGCACATTGAGATCTAGGTGGAGTGGTCATTTTGTTGTCAATCATGTGTATCCTTATGGGGACATAGACATTGAGAATCCTAGAAATGGTAATGTGTTTAAAGTCAATGGACAAAAATGGTAATGTGTTTAAAGTCAATGGACAAAGACTCAAACCATTTCTAGAAAACCAAGTTGATGAGGCAGAATTCTTCTCTCTTTCTAATCATTGTCATGAATTGAATTTATTCTAATTTTGTTGCCTTCTTTTTGTAGTTCTTTGTGTTCCCGGTTAAGTGGCAGATAATGTTACTCTGTGGCTCTCAAGTCAGTTTATTTTTCAGTTTCCCATAATAACTGAATCCTTCTCCTTTAAAATAGATGTCATTCTCTCAAATTTAAGAATGCATTTTTCTTCTCTTCCTCAAAATGCTCTAACAAAAATCTACAAAGCTAGATGTGAAAGATTGAGACTGTTAATGCACAAAGGTATGCCAGAAGATATACACCAGATAATCGAAATAAAGGTTCGTCTAGCAGGTGAGTCTTTAATTTCATTTGGCTCATACATGCTAGGTCTTGGTAAAAGTTCGTATTCTAAAAGGAGAAGAGCAAAAAGGTTATAAGTCTGTTACAAATGTGCACGATGGAATTGTAACAAGCGATGTCATTCTTTGGGAATGGTTTTCGTAAACCGAGAAGATAAATTATTCTTCATTAAGAATGGACTGAGTAAGGAGTCCTTAAATGATATCTTATTGACTCTTGAGACGCATTCTTGTGGATTTGTGTATCGTGAACTTCTTAATTTATGGAATCTCTTCAAGGATGAACAAAAACATTACAGTCTTAGGAATCTGACTCTAAAAGACCCTATTTGCTAATTTATAAGTGTAACACCCTCCGTAGGGCATTACATTTCCGACTAAGAACTTAAAATATGAAAGTTATTTCATAAAAAGTTTGAGTTCTAAAATATAGATTTTAAAATTTCTTTTTGCTGACAATATAAATTTACCGAAAATATAAGTAATATAGAAAATAAACTGAACTGATTAATACACATGTTACTTATACCACATAATATTCAACAACATTTAAAACATAACTTACAGACTCAAGAAGCAGTAGCAAACCCAATGACGGGTCCTACTTAATATCACGGTAACAACACTAACAAGAAAATTCAACATACTTGTTCTGTTCCTCCACCAATCTGTATACTGTCGAAACTTGGAAGATCACTCCTCGACGCCGTCACCAACCTCAGAACATTGCCTACAGTTAAGTCTAAGAAACTCGTTTTGCCTACTATACAAATTTTAACAATACAACCACAACAAAATAATACAGGAAAGAGGTGAGATCCCCTTTCATCAATACCAGTATGGTAGCAAAGATTGATACGAATGACAAAGTCATTGCATACACACAAATATCACAAGTATAATCATGTTAACAATTTATCATTATGTTCAAAAAGCATATTTCACAATAATGTAAACATTAATAGTAATTTAACAACAAATATTAACAACATATATATAATGATTATGCCACCATGATATGTACTTTGACAATGCCACAAAAAAATATATATCGACTATGCATATGCACAATGTATTATCTTCTTACTCCATGGAGTTAACTACACACATCAGAGAGAATGATCCAGAAGACCTGCCCGTAGCTCCAGCTGCCCAGCCAAATATTACATAGTCAAACATCGTGTAAATAGTACACAGTCAATATGTCATGCACAACAGGTATTGTACCAGACAGTTGTAATGCCCTTTTTTCTTAATACCGCGAAGAAAGGACATCACACTATAATATAAAGAAGCGAAATAAATTGCTAAAAATAATAATTACTTTGATTAATTTAGACCTGATTCATTGTTAACACATGATTAAATAATTTGCGTTCTTGGATTGCAAGTGATCAAATATCGAATTATGTGTACCTTTTTTTTTATTAAATAATGGTAAAAGGTAACAATAATTACCGATGCAATAAAATTGACACAGTATTGAGCATCATACATTCACAATATAAATATATTTTTCATATGCATCAGCCTGTTTAATTACAATATAAATTATACAAAAAGCAAAATATGTACCCACCCAAAGAGATAAAAATATACACCCATCTAAAACGGCAAAACATCATGCTCCTCCAAAAAGATAAACGAGTAGTCATCAGTAGCCACCAACAGTATCAGCCCCTACGACTGACGAGAAGGCACGTAGCGGGTCCTCCTCCGGGTCCTCTTCATTCGATGAGATTGCCATCGGAGCGACCGAGTTTTGGGCGGAAGCCCGAGCAGTAGAGAGGAAAGAATCCTCTTGAGGGGTGTAGAACATATCAGTTCACATGTCCCTCACTGGTAGGTGAAACTCCAAAATAACAAAAGCAGAAAAATCAAAGACAGGGGCGTCGTAACGACCCTAAGACAAAGACACTGTCAGCTCCCCGCAGTAGACACAGTGGTTCGTCTCCACATGTAAGTGCCAGCAATCGGGTCCTCCATGAAAGGTTAGCTTCACGTACCCCAAGAAACAGTGTGGACGTGACGACATCCTCAACAGCTCTAATCGTAATACGGCCAAAAACCTGGAAACTCAGGGGTTTCCTTGTCTTCCTCACGAATGTCTTCTCAGAAGTACACAATCCAACAAAAATACAAAAATAGAGAAAATATAGAAAAAGGTGAGACACCCAGCTTTTAGTACCAAAATGGTAGCAAGAAAACAGAACGGCGCTGGACGCCCACATATAAGCACAGTGATAATTAAAATCAACAGTAAAAGCAAATAATATTAAACAGCAGTAAGAATCATCAACAGTAAATAAGCCAAGTAATTATGACAGTAATAAAAATAGATGTTATTCAACAATCATAAATGTTCATGCTTAATGAAATATGAGACTGACGGTTCACAATGCAAATGGTACCAAAATTCCTACTCCATGGAGCTAGACATAAACATTTCCGGAGTGAATGATCAAGGAGTAATGCCAGTATACTGTCGGCCTTAAAATAGTGTGCTCATCACATAAAAAAAATATTTGCGTAAAGTGGCTCATACATGGCACCTCAACAGTTGATCGTGATATAGGACAGCATCTCGGTCTGAATCGTCAGTGCGTTTGCATCGGTCTATCCCACGGACTCAGCGGAGCTACCACTGTCCATTGTGAGAAATCCGCACCCCGACGTCCCCAGGGCCAACTAGTATGACCTTATGCTAGTCTATTCGCACCCACACATAGGTGTTATTCAACTCCTAGGCAACATGGCCTTTCCAACAATGTCCAACGGACAACACATATGCATGACGACACTATATACATCACACATGTTCATCAATGATACATTCATCATAAGCATACCATAATAGGATATATAATCATTTCTCAACTACACAGTTAACAACTACTTAGCCCACATATGGTTCATAATAACATCAAACCAATTCTCCACATCAATTTATATCTATGGTTCATCAATTACCATAAGTTCATATTATGGATCCTCACATTTCAAAGTCTCAAGCTTTGGTCAATTATGAAAGTTTTAGGTTAAACAACCCTTCAAAACCATGGTCCTCTTAAGTGTTATTATCCAATTTAATTCTTCTACTTGATTATGAGTTATGCATGTCTCTAAATTCTTAAATCTCCAAAGATGCATCAAAGCATCATTTTACCTCAAAAATTTCTCTTTAAAATTGTGACCTCCCTAAGCCACCAACGTTCCAATTTCTTTCTATTTTATGCTTTAACCAATCAACACCTAATCACTTAAATTTATTTTACACAAAACCAATTCAATCTCTCAATTTTCAAGGTCAAAATCGTGGCCTATCCCTAGGGTATTAAACCCTTAAAATTTTCTATTCATTAACTTCAATGTCATCATTCAACATTTAATTTCCTAAGCTTTATTTATTGGTGTACTAAAAAAATTTTACACCCCTAAATTCTAGTCAAAACCGTGGCACCATATTAAGGTAGGAAACTCTAAATTTTTCATTTAGCAACCCTAACATGATCAAGCATATTCAATACATCCAATATGTCCAAAATTACTAATCAAGCATCAATCCAATTCAAGAATATATAAACATGCAAAATTACTAAATAAAGTGAGCATACAAAGATAGATTTCTCCATCAATGAGCACATAAGGTTCTCTCACCACCAAAAATTGGTTGAAGTGAGTAATCTCCCTCTTACCTAAGGAAGAATCACGAAAATGGTCTCATTCTAGCTCCTTGGTGATTTCGGTTTTGAGCCTTCCAAACCCTAGGATTTTCAAGACAATGAATCAACACCAATGGTTGAAAAAGAATGGATCCATGGTCATCAAAGAGACTATGGAACACAAAAATGAAGAGAAAAGAGAAGAAAGATGAAAACTTTACCTCAAAGTAAGTAAATTTGCCTTGGAAGACAATGGAGGAAATGTTGGATTTTGGAGAAACTTTCTAAATGAAGAAGGTAGAGAAGATGGAGGAGAGTGTAGAAATGAACTTGATGAAGAGAAAAATGAAGGAAAATGGTTGCTCAAGGGGGCTACAAAACCGTGTGGAGAATGGAAGAAGAAGAGAGAAGGTAGAGAAAATATGAAGAAGATGAAGTTAGAGAGAGAAAATGTGATAGTAAAATGAGATGTTTTGTGTATTATGCATTAAGTGAGGAGACAAATTTTTGCCTCATTTGGCCATCTGCGGCATCAAGAGGAGAGAAGGGAGGGATTTTTGGCTTCCTTGACAAGCCAAGGGCATCATGGTCTTTAGTTGGTCAAAGCTTCTCAAAGAAGATTTGATTATAATACATTAAATTTGAATTAAAGTGAGTTGATTAGACATAAAGTAGATTGCATTAGGATAATGTGATAAGATTTTTATTACATGTTATTATTTAAGAGAAAATTGTTACAGTTGACAGAAGTCAGTATTAATTTATCTGACAGATAAAATTTACACAGCGTTTTATTATTTTATCTATTAAAATTTTTCAAAAAACGTGAAACCTCGTAAATTATGTTCGGCCTCTGGTTTAGTAAGATCCCCCGTCGATGTTTCCACAGATTAAGGTTCTCGGGAAAAATATCTTATTTTTTCGGTTCCGTTTAGTTTGCACGTAAAATGAGAAATAATATTAAAATATTCCGCATTCTCAGAAAATCTAGAAAAATTTCAAAAAATCACAAATATTAGAAAACGAATATTTATCACAAAATAAATAAAATTTGGGGCGTTACAACTCTCCCCAACAAATAAGAATTTCATCCTCGAAATTTTGTACCTTAAAATAGTTCTGGGTATTGCTCATTCATCTTGTCCTCCAGCTCCCATGTCGCATCTCTAGTTGCTTCGTTCCAGATTACCTTCACCAATGAAGTGCCCTTCCCTCTGAGTTGCTTCATTCTCCTATCCTCAATCCTTACAGAGTTGTTTCATAAGTTAAGTTTTCTTTTAATTGTACTGAATCAGGTGCAATGACATGATCAGGACTCAGAATGTATTTTCGAAGTTATGACATATGAAAAACATTATGGAGGTTTGAAAGAAAAGGTGGCAAAGCTATTTAGTAAGCAACGAGACCTATCCGACGAAGAATTTGATAAGGTCCAAGGAATTTTGGAGTGAGCTTTCTAGATTTAAGAACTCGACTGACCCCAGTCGTAGGCGTGACTTTCAAGAACACATGCTCTCCTTCCTCAAATTCAAGAGGTTTCCTTCTTTTGTCCACATAACTCTTTTGTCGACTTTGGGTCGTTCTCATCTTCTCTTGAATCATCTTAAGCTTCTCAGTTGCCTATTGAATGAGATTAGGTCCGACTGTAAGTCGCTCTCCGTCTTGATACCAGCATAAAGGCATTCGACACCTTCGTCCATACAGAGCCTCATAGGGTGCCATCCTTATGCTTGAATGGTAACTGTTATTGTAGGTAAATTCTACCAACGGTAAAATTTTGTCCTAACTTCCAGTTTGCTCTATGGCACAAGCTCTCAAAAAATCTTCCAATGATTGTATTGTTCTTTCTAATTGACCATCAGTCTGTGGATGGTATGCAGAACTCAATCGTAGCTTTGTCCCTATTGCTTCTTGAAGACTTTGCCAAAACTTCGATGTAAACCTCGGATCTCTGTCAGAAATGATACTTGTAGGCACATCATGTAGTCTGACAATCTCACCAATATACAGCTGAGTCAGCTTATCCAAAGGATATCTAATGTTGATTGGCAAGAAATGCGCTGACTTTGTAAGTCGATCCATAATTACCCATATTGAGTCATATCTCTTTCTAGTCTTTGGCAATCCGACAACAAAGTCCATGGCAATACTATTCCATTTCCATTCGGGAATAGTCAAAGGTTGTAATAGTCCAGATGGCCTTTGATGTTCAATCTTTATTTTTTAGCAAACTAAACAAGAAGATACACATCTAGCAATATCTCTTTTCATCCCATGCCACCAAAACAATTTCTTCAAATCTTGGTACATCTTGGTCATTCCAAGATGCATACTCAACTGACTCGAATGAGCATGTTCAAGTATAAACTTCCTGAGTTCCTCATCTTTAGGCACACAGACTCTACCTTGGAATCTTAAAATTCCATCACTTCCTTCTTCTAGTGTTGACACACCGCCTTGCTTTATTAATTTTCTTTCCTCTTACAAGAACTTGTCAATCTTCTGCTTCTTTTGGATATCATCCATTAAATCACTTGAGATAGTGACCATGTTCATGCAGATTTTGCCTGACATCAGTTCCACAAAAGACCATACGTCTCTGAATTGCTCTATTAAATCTTTCTCCCCGATCATCATGGTAGAAACACTAATGATCTTCCTACTTAAAGCATCGGCCACAACATTTACCTTCCTAGGGTGATACTGAAGTTGGAAATTGTAGTCCTTCAGGAATTCTAACCACCTTCGCTGTCTCATGTTCAACTCTTTCTGGTTATACAGATATTTCAAGCTCTTGTGATCGTTGAAGACATTGAATGTTGCTCCATAAAGATAATGTCTCCATATCTTCAAAGCAAACAACACCACAACAACTAATTCAAAGTCATGCGTTGGGTAGTTCTTCTCATGCACTCGCAATTGTCTCGAGGCATAAGCTACCACTTTTCCGTCTTGCATAAGGACACAACCCAATCCTTGATGTGAAGCGTCATAGTACACTTCAAACGGTTCATTTGGATCTGGTAGAACTAATACTGGTGAAGTAGTTAGTCTTCTTTTCAATTCTTGGAAACTCTCTTCGCAAGCGTCCGTCCATTCAAAAGCTTGGTTCTTCCTTGTGAGTTAAGTGAGAGGTCCAGCAATCTTAGAAAATCCTTCAATGAACCTTCAGTAATAGCCTGCTAATCCAACAAAACTTCGAATTTCTGTCACCGTCCTAGGCCTTTCCCATTGAAGAACAGCTTCTACCTTCGAAGGATCTACAACAATTCCTTCCCTTGAAATCACATGACCCAAGAATTTAACTTCGTCCAACCAAAACTCACACTTTGACAATTTAGCATACAACTCTCTCTCCCTCAAAGTCTGAAGAATTATGCTAAGATGTTCGGCATGATCCTCTTGATTTTTCGAATAGATCAAGATATTGTCGATAAAGACAACGACGAATCGGTCCAAATAAGGACAGAAGATTCTATTCATATAATCCATGAAGATAGCAGGTGCATTGGTCACACCAAAAGGCATCACTAAGTGCTCGTAATGTCCATAACGAGTACGAAAAGCCATTTTAGGAATGTCTTCCACTTTCACTCTGATTTGATGGTAACCTGATTGCAAATCTATCTTTGAAAACACAACTGCTCCCTTTAATTGATCCATCAAGTCATCTATCCTCAGTAATGGATATTTGTTCTTGATTGTGACCTTGTTCAACTGACGATAATCCACGCACAGTCTCAAAGTACCGTTTTCCTTCCTAACTAACAATACTTGTGCTCCCTATGGTGATACACTAGGTCTCACAAATTGCTTCTCCAAAAGCTCTTCTAGTTGCTTCTTGAGCTCAGCTAGCTCTGCAGGTGACATTCGGTAAGGTGCTATGGAAATAGGACTAGCTCCTGGTACAAGATCAATGGTAAATTCAATTTCCTGCTTCGGTGGCAATCCAGGTACATCTTCAGGAAAAACTTCAGGGAACTCTCAAACCACCGAGATTGCGTCCACATCTACCTCATTCTCGACCTTCAAGGAAGACAATAGCATGTATCCTCGAGCTCCTTCTTTCAAGAAAGCTTTAACTTGATTGGCCGTAAAAAATCTAGAATTCTCATCCAAAGGGAAAACTATGGTTTTTCTAGAACAATCTAACAGGACATGGTTAGCAGATAACCAATCCATTCCTAATATCACATCTAATTGAGATAGTGGCAAACAGATCAAATCAACAGAAAAGATTCAACCTTCAACAATCAATGGACAATTCAAACAGACTTTGGTGGTAAGGACAGGTTTAGCAGTGGGAGTGGAGACAGTCAAATCAAAAGGTAAAGAAGATATAGGTAAACCAAGTCTTTTCACACAATCATGGGAGATAAAAGAATGTGTTGCACCAGAGTCATATAGTACATTTAAAAGATTACCTTCAATGAGACCTTTCCCTTGTATAAGATCCTTGGATTCAGAGGCTTCAGCACCACTCAGAGTGTACCTTACTGTTATTCTCAATTACTATTTTTCAATATGTTTGGGTCCACCACTTAACCCGACAGTGACTTATTGTTATTCTCAATCGCGTAAACATTTTATCGCGTTTTTACAATTGCGTCACCTTTTTCTAACATTTTTAAATCGCGTAAATATTTTTTGACGTTTTTAAAATTGCGTAGTATTTTTAAATCACTTTCTAAATCGCGTAACGTTTTTAAATCGTTTTCTCAATCGCGTAACTTGAAAATCATTATTTTAAATAAGGGTAAGGTTTTTCTAATATTTTTCAACTGCGTAAAATATTTCTTTATGTTCTAAAGTAAATTTTGAAACTTTCTCCATTATATATTTATTTTTAGCTTTATTTACAACATTTCCTTTTAAAAATCCTTTACGTAATATTTTCTACTGTTTCATTTAAAAATTACATTTCTTAGTCATAACCAATATTTACATCTCGAAACTTGCTAACGTGCTTCAAAACCCAAAGGGTGAGCTTTACGTTAGTACTTTTCAAGTGTTCATTTTATTTCTCATCCATACTTAATTTCTCTAATTAAGTTTCTAAAAATAAATTTGTTCATTTTATTCTCTAAAATTCATTGAAATTGATTTCTCTTTAATTTACATAAATCCATACTTAGGAAATAATTTTGTATTAAAAACATCATAAGTAGGCATGTTGGCCAAAAATCATTCTATGCTTTATAAATCATATTTACTTATTTTCCATCATTTAATCTCTTATAAAAATTCTTAATCTAATTTATTATTGCTAAATCACCTAATCCATGATTAGAAAAATATTTGGAACATCTTGGCTCCTTTTTGTAGTGGTGAAGCCGTGAGCTTCAGGTGTTGTTTGGAACACTCATGCAAATCCTCAACATGTTATTCACATCCTATTACATAAGAATACTATCATGCATCCATAAACACATACCAAAATATATATCAAAGCTATAGACATGCTTGCAAACAAAATCAATCACAAATAGGAAAACTTTAAACAACTAAGTGAATAAATCCTTATGAATTTTTCACCACACATAAATCCACTCCTCACCACTAACACATGGTTGATGAGGGTAATCTCCCTCTTACCTTGTTATGAAGCCTCCAAAGCTCCTTGTATGCCCCCTTGTTGTCTCCTCTAAGATGAACTTCAACCACCAAGCGAACTTAAAAACAAAGAAAACATACCATATTAATATCTAAGGCTTTATCTAAGATAACCACGGATTAGAATCATGGTTAGAACCTTGAAAATCAAAAGAAAAGTGAAGATTAATGAACTTCACCTATAAAGCTTCAATCTTTAGCTTTAAGAACAAGGTTGAAGATGAAAGAATTAGGGAAAGTCTCCAACATGAAAGTTTCTTAGAATTGTATAGAGATTCAAGATCTATGATTGTATAGAATTATAGAAACTTGAAGAGTGGATTTAGAGGGTTAGGCCGTGAGCTTCTCTAGAGAGGAAATGTGAGAGTTTTTGTGTGTAGTTTTGGCTTTGAAATAACTCCTTGAAGATGAATGATTTTGATCAAGACTCCAACTACAAAGTGTCTTGAAATAAGGTAAGAATTCAAGAAATATGGTTGGTATAAATTATTGAAGATTGGGTGATGGTATGGAGTGGTGTAGCCGTGAGGTGTTCTAGAGAGAAATGGAGAAAATTTTGTGAAGCTTGCTTTAGGAAGATGATGAAGATGAAATGAAATGCATGAAGAGTCTTAATTTGCTTCTCCTAAAGCCTAAAACTGTGAGCCCCCCCTTGGACACCAAGAAAGTGTCTAAATTCATCTAGCCACTTTTTGAAGCTTCAAGAGCCATAGATTGAATCAATGGTTGATCTTTGTGGATGCTTCGAAGTGATAGGCTTGAATTTGAACCATTGGATCCCTCCTCCATGAAGCCTTAGCTGTGAGATCCATCTTGAAAATGGAGGGTCAAGAACTTCTCTTCCATTCTTGCCGTCCAAGGGTCACAGAAGTCCTAGCCATTTTGTGAGACTAGTCTCCACCATAGATTAAATCAATGCTAGATATCCAAAGCCTTCCCACCACCAAGATTGCTTCCTATTGGTCCTCCATAAAGTTGTCATAACCATCAAAGGAGACTAGCATTTTCATTGGTTAGGTGGTTACTAACTTGTTTCCTATTAGTTGTCACTTTTATTGACTATTTTCTATTGGTTCTTGGAAAATCCATGCCACTAAGTTGGACTCAATAGAAAACTAACTAGGTTTTCTAATTCAATTGTGTCATAACCAAATTAAACTAACTTAGTTAGGTTTGCTAGCTTCTTTGCTAACTATTTAGTTACTTGCTAACTATCTAGTTACATTAGGCCTAATCATCCTTTCTAGAAGGTGCTAGACAACTCTAGTAACTATGGACTCTAAAGAGTAGCAAACTAAGTTTGCTCCATTTAGTTACTACTTAGGCTTTTTAGATTAACTTAGTTAAGTTTAGGATAACTTAGTTTAAGTCATCTAGTTTCTAACTAACTAGTCTAACCACTTTTATTGACCATGTCCTATTGGTTTATAAATTCAAGCCATCTATTTTGACTAAATCCTATTGGTTCATAGAAAATATTTTTCAGACAATTGCTATAGAAATTATTACTCAATGAACAGAACATTACTGCTTACAAAATAGTAAATATTTGTTCACTGTAAAATACAAATATAGTATATTTTTATTTCACAGATAATTTCTAAAAATTAAAAGATTAAGTCATGTATCTCTCGGAATCGGTTTAGTAAAATTCCCCGGCTCTGAATAAATATGTAAAGATTTTCCTCGACCCGAAAATTATTATTTTTCTGACTCAAAGCAAATCATACAAAATGATCAAATACAGTCATGGAATAGTCAAAATAATTTTACAACATACAGAATTCACAAAACAATACAATTCTGTCATTACTATCAAATAGCTAAATTTTGGGGTGTTATAATAAGAAAATTAGATGAGAAGTTTATCATCAACTTATAGAAGGCATTTAAGTTGTTACTAGACGTAAAACCAGAGGAAGATGTGAGCCACAATCATAACAATATGTATATATTATCTTGTTTTTCTTTTTTTAAAAAAAATGGATAAAGGCGATCTAGAAGGAGTACCATAACTTTAATTAGTTGTGGAGCCCGAGCCTTTGGCTAACCCATCATTGACTTGGGTTTAGACCTTCACACTCCGATCTTTAAATAAGGATAGTGTGTCATGCTCTATAGAGATCCGTTCTTAGTGTCCCAAAGTTTACCTTTTAGGCAAGCTGAGATGATGGGCAGATAGAAGCGCCCCGTGTTAGCATACTCGCATGACTATGTAACTGAGCTGGATCCTGTGATTTAATGCCATGGGCTCTCCAGCGACCTCTCACTGGCTATGGTCGTTGGTGGTAGATGTTAGATTTACGCACTTTAATTAGTTACGTCGTAGCTCAATTCAAAGTATCCCACAAGCGGGAGAGAGAAGAATTCTAAGATTAACTAAGTCGTCTTGGTATTACTGCATTGGTGATACACAGTATAAAGATATGCCACCATTTGTTATTATATTTCTTTTATCTTTGTATGATTTTATTATATTTTGATTTTGGACAGACAATCCTTTAAGCAAGATCCTTCAGGGGTTTCTAGACTTCTTTACCCTGACGATTTTCTTGAAGATTAAAAAAATAAAAAAAATAAAAAAAAAATAAAAAAATTGTGTTTCTTAATTTCAAACTATTCTGACAACAGCCAACCTACCCTTATAAGTGCTATCATTACCTTTTCCATTATTTTCCTTATTTAAACGCCTTATTTTCTCCACTTTCCTCCAACTCATAATCATTCAAAGGGAATGTGAGTATAGAAATGGAAAGAATTTCTATTTGTCGACTTAAAAATATTTGTGTATTTTGTGGATCTAGGTATGGGAAGG
Organism: Ormosia emarginata; assembly: GCA_029884605.1. NCBI lineage: Eukaryota > Viridiplantae > Streptophyta > Magnoliopsida > Fabales > Fabaceae > Ormosia > Ormosia emarginata. Next base: position 7,033,072 of record JAQQTP010000031.1, on the reverse strand, counting down.
GTTTAGAGTTTGTAAACGCATCAAACACTCTTGGTTGAACACTTGCTGTGAGGAATATTCATATTGTATATAGGGGGAAGTTGTCGTGGGTTAATGGGAGTTGTATCACTCTCTGCATTTCTAGGAGGCAGTCAGGTTTTATGTATCATTCCTAGAACTTTGACTCAAAAGAACATCACTGGAAAGACAATTGGAGAGGAACTTCAAGTATCATCTATGCATGAACGAATAAAGACAATGCTTGAAAACTCTGATGCATTCATTGCCTTACCAGGTAGTTTTGGTACTTTGGAAGAATTTTTTCAAATTATCTTTTGGGTCCTATTGAACATCCACCATAAACCCATAGGTTTGTTGAATGTTAATAATTTTTTTTCCTAGTTTGTTATCTTTTCTTAACCATGCTGTGGAACAGTAATTTATCACACATTCGGCATGACTACTTCTTATCTCTACTTCCACTGTTGATGAGTTGATTGATAAATTAGAAGCTTTTGTTTATGAACCTGATCCAGCAATAGCTCAAATAGATTAGTCAGAAGGAAGCAGTGAGGGAAGCAATATGAAACGCAAACCAAATCTAACACTTCATCTATAACTTTCCTTTACCTTTGGTTTTATTTATCGTACTTTGTTTTTGTTTAAATTTGTGTCAAATTTCTCTTTTCAGTAATTGTCGCAACAGGTAATATCTTCTATCATTTACTCATCTATATTTTAATATTGTGGACAATGTTGTGATCTAGTTGGGGGAAAGATAGTTGACATTTAAAAAAAAATTGGAAAAGTATGTTTATTGTTATGATTGTAAGAAACTTATAGCAAAACCGATTAGGGATGACAGAGTAAGGAGAATTTTACTCTTAAAGTAAATTACTCCTGAAATGCATCTAGATTGGAGAAGTAACTATTCTGTGTTAATTTGTGGAAGTAACAAAGTTTTATCGTTTGATTTCCTTTGAATGATTCAAGTGAATGAACTCTAACATCCATTAAAGCAATTGAAATTCAGGAATCATAGCATGGTTGAATAAATTATCTTCTTTCTTAAATTTCATATGCTTTGTTATGGATGTTGAATTGATAGATTGAGAATGATAGATATATGCCTTGTGAGATTTTGAGTCTATTGATGAATGGATTGAATATATGTATCATTCTCTTCTTTCTTGTGTGATTTTTCACTCATAGAATTGTTATTCTAAAACTTGCTTTAATTCTTTTTTAGGCTATATTTTCACATGCATACATAAATATAATTGAGGCATTTTAAAATAGTTACTTTGACCAAATAGTCAACCTTGCATATTTTCCCTTGTGTAACCCCTTTGAGCTTATTTGATCATTTCTTGTTTTTAGCTCATTACGTGTCTTAAAAAAAACATGATTTTACCCAACCTTAGGGAATAAGATAACATTGGTTTTGTTATTGGATGAGTTTTTGAACAAATGTGGGGGTGTATGTACAAAATGTTGAAAAAAAAAAAAGGGCTAACCGCCGCAGCAATCAAAGGATTATCAAAATTCCCTGATACATCATGTGACATATACATACCTAGAATGAAGGTGAATGCTTGGAAACAACAGGAAGGGGAGGAGAAGGTTCAAGCCTATCAATGAATTCAACCTACTAATTTGGGATTGATCTTTAACAAACATTAGTCAAATATTGGTCATTGTTCTTTATGAGATTTAAATTGAATGTTCTTAAACATCTTCTCCACTCTAACTGTATCCTAATTCTCTTTTATTCTCTTTGATATTTTAACTTGTCATATCCATATTACCCCCTCTCTTTTACCATGACCCCATTACAACCTTGAATAAAGTCCTCTTAATTTTTGTGTGCATGTGTTTTTGGGTAGCAGAGAAGTAGAAGATAAGCAAGCTTATGGTAGTGCAATTGTTCATGGGTTGAATAAAGTGAAATACTTACCTTTTAAACACTTGAGGGATTGAGAGTGAATTTTGTGAGGATCTATCATTCTGGATTCATGCTTTTCAACTAAAGTTTCCTTACTTATTGATTTGAGATGGGAAGAAATGTTACCTCATGAATGTTTTGATCCCTTGAATTTTTTGTTGCACTTCTTATTTATAAACTTTTGTATTCTTCAATATCATTGGAAATTGAGTCTTTTAGTGCTTTTAGCTTTTGAGTCTATGTCGTTTTTCTTTGTTTCCTAGCTTTGGTCTTATGTGTTTTGCCTAGGAGTGCAACAAGTTAAGTGTGGGAAATTTGATAATCACATATTTTATACATTAATAAGCCCTCATTTTTAATTATTTACACTCTCCATGTACTTAATTGATTAAGCTTGGTCATGTTTTGTAAGTTTGGGTTCAAATTAGGCTTAATTGATCTTTTCCAGTATTGTTGAGATTTTATACTATTTCAGTATTTCGGCCATATGTTGAGTTCTAGATTTCTAGAAATTATGAATTTTACCTTGTAGGAAATCTGAGAGAAAGCTCTACAACTTTGATGAAGAGCTTGAAGTCTCAATCAGACATCTAGTGGAGCTAATTGGGCCTAGAAGTCAGAAAATGGGTTCTGTCACTAGAACCCGAGCAGTGTGTACTAATCAGAGCATAACTTGGGTTGTAGGAGTTGCATTGAGCTAAAACTGGTGGCATTGGAAAGCTAAGACAAAACCCTTCAGTAGAAAGACAAGTATGATAATTGGAAAGCTAAGACCACTTTTATAAAAAAATGACGTTTTAACAGAGTTATAATTGTGTGAAGAGAGTTGAATTAGTTGGTATAAGTAGAGAGACAAGTATGATAATCATCCACCCACTCAATAATCATCCGCCCACTCGTTAATCATCTACCCACTCATTAATCATCTATCCACTAAATAATCATTCACTCACTCATTAATCATCCACCCATTCATTAATCATCAACTCACTCATTAAATAACTATATTGTCATTTTTCACTCATCCACCCATCATCTACCCACTCATTAAATAATTCCATTGTCTTTTTCTACTCATGCACTCATCATTTACCCACTCATTAAATAACTTCATTGTCATTTTGTACTCCTCAAGCTCTATAAAAAGGAGCATTGAATGATCATCTTAGGCATCTTGGCTTAGAGATCAAGATCATGCCATTGTGTTATTTGTTTCTCTTGTTGTAGTTTTCTTTTTTTTTTCTTAATTGAATTTATGTTCATCTTTTTCTTCTTCTCTCTTTCTTTCTTCTTGTTTATGAGTAACTAATCTTCATTTTGCTTGAGTGAAAGGGTGAAGCTTTTGATAATAAAATAAAGTTAGATTAATTTCTTTCTTGTGCTTAAATGATATATTATCAAGTGGTCATTTTATGTGTTATATTTTGTTTTCAATCAATTTAAAAATCCTTCTTGTAAAGTGGAGTTCTTGATTCATTGTAGACAAGTAGTTGTCACAATGAATGCTTGAACCTATTTACAAGTGTTGGTATTAGTAAATAATTAAAAGAACCATAATATAACTACGGATATAATTCTAAATGGACTTTGAATGTTTTATTTTCTAATTGGAACTTCCGTTGTGCGTGGATTTCAATTGAGTTATAAAAAAAGATCTTGTCCTTAATTTATTACCAAAAGTGGATCTCTTAGCCCAAGCAAGTTCTTTTTTTTTTAATTATGAACAAGTTTTTTATCTTTATTATTGTGACAAATCCTTTCCTTACCTCAAAGAATTTTTCTTCATCAATTCCCTGTGGATCGACCTCGAACTCTCGAGAAATTTATTACTTGAGACAACTTGCACTTGGGTTTGCATATTTTAATTCGTATCACCCAACCACCGAGATTCGAGCTTTAGACTCATCGCAGCTGGCAAAGCGAGTTTTCGTCTAAATTCAACAAACCCAACGAACGTGATTCAAGTTATGGACTTATCTTGGCTGGTGACGAGCGCCGAACTCAGTCAAAATTATAACCGAAGTTATTACCTAAGCTTGTAGCACAGTGACAACACCGGATCATCTCCACGAGGATTGTAGATGCAATTTAATCAAATCAAGTGAAAGTTAGCAAAGGGGGGTTTGACAGTTTAAGATCGCACTTAACAAAATTAAAGGAAGAAATAACAATTAAAGAGCAGTCAATTTAGAAACCTATCCAAGATTGGGTGGATTCAATCATAGACCCTTCATAGAACACTTGAAGCGCAATTGAATTGTTAATTTGGATCTAACCGAGATCTCTGCATCAAATCCAGAATTCATACTAGACGATCGTCTAGAATTTAATTAACAAGTGATAAACACAAATCCGTAATCACACCATTCATGAAGATCTATGTTAATTTCAAGTACTTGAATTCAATTAACTTAGGCACAAATCAAGAACCTAACCTTTTCAATTCGTGATTAATTTAGATCAATCAGTTCTAAGTTTCATCACAAATCTCAATCTTCATTTATGTGATTAGTTTAGATCAATCAGTTCTAAGTTTCATCACAAATCTCAATCTTAAACCAAGATCAATCAGATCAACATAAATAGAATCACCATTCATGCATTCAAGATCAAGAAGAAGAAAAAGAAGAAGAAAGGAGGAATTCAATTACAAATCAAATACAATACTTAACCAAGGTCTCAAGAATCCAAACCACAATCTCTTCAAGAGTTCTAAATTGACCGAAAGTAGCTTAGCCCTCCATTACCATGAAGGGGAGCATCAAAATATACAAAAGCTATGAGAAACTATGAAGAAACAAGAAGAAACTATGAGAGAAAATGAAGGAGAATACAACTTGTTATTCATGATAACCAATGGTGCCTTTTATAGAAGTCTAGGGTAACAAAATGACAAAGGGGAGTGGGTGGATGAGTGGGGTGGTTGAGTGAAGTGGTTGAGTGGATGGATTAGTGGATGAGTGGGTGGATTAGTGGATGAGTGGGTGGATTAGTGGATGAATGAGTGGGTGGTTGAGGATGAAAATTTCGTGTCTGACTTGGAAGCCAAAAACAACTAACTATACTTCAGATCCATGAAAAGTACTCTTCATGAAAGTTGTATATATTTGTCTTGGCTATAACATGCATATCTGGATCGTCCAATTTGGCTTCCTACAGCCCAAGATATGACCCAAATACCACAGGTTGCTCAAACCCAACTTCAGCACCTCTGTTCCGACTTGCAAGCTCAAACTGACCCATTAGACTTCATTTTTTCAAAAAGTGTTCTTCATGAAAGTTGTTTATTTGGATCTTAACTATCAAATATCCAAATTTCAGCCCATCTCCATTATTACAGCTTGAGATATGATTTTATGAGTGCACACCGTTCGGATTCTAGTGACAGAACCCGTATTCTGACTTCCATGTAAACTTAGGTCCCTTAGACATCTGTGTAGGACTTCGAGCTCTTCATCAAAGTTGTAGAGCTTCCTCCTAGCTTTCCTACAAGGTAAAATTCATGATTATCAGATATCAGAAACTCAAGTTATGGCCAAAATACAGAAACAATGTCAAATCTCAATAATGTTGAAAATATTCAATTAGGACCATTTTGAGCTTAAACTCACAAAATTATACCAAACTCAATCAATTAAGAATATGGAGAGTTTAAATGACTAAACATAAGGGTTTCTTAATGAATAAAATATGTGATTATCAGCTGGCTAAGCTAGTGTTCGTTTTAACGAACCTAACCACTGAGATTCGAGCTTTAGACCCATCTTGGTTGGGAAAACGAGCGTTCGTCCAAATTCAACCATCAAGATTCGAGCTTTGGACTCATCTCAACTAGTCAAAACGACCTTTCATTACAACAAATTCTGAGACCCAGCTTTGGACCTACCTCGAAAGCATGAAAGCAAAATAAAGATCTACCAGGATCAAGACACAATGAATATTGAAGAGAAACAAGTTTTCGTTATTCATATTCCAGACATCATCTACTTTGCAAGGGGAACCTACGAGCTACACTTGACCAAGAATGCCCACTAGAGAAAAACCAAGAAGGTAGCCCAGAAAGACGATGATGATCACGTATTGATTGTGGCTACCTCAATGGTTCCTCAAGATGTGCTTGTCTCTCCTCCCTTGGCTAATATGAGGAGATTGCTTCACTCCAAGATGCTCCTACACATCCAACTACACACCTACGTATCCAAAGCGTGGAAGCAGATGAGGGACATTAGTGAAACCTCTCCACGCCTCACAAGAATTACAACAGAAGTCATGGGCCTTCCTGGCAAGAGTAGGAAATTTGTCCACTGTCGCATACTCCGGGAAAGAAAAGCTTTTGTCGTCTGGAGGCACACTGACCTAGCAGTCACTTGGCCTTCACTAGGACATTACACTTGGAAAGAAAGGCCTCCGCCAGAAGAATATGCAAGGGAGAAAGCAAACACCTTTAAGAATTTAGGAAAATGTGGAATATGGTCTTAGAAGAGGATGCGACCCACCGGGCACCCATAGGAAATAGAAAAAGGACCATTCTTTGGGAGAAAAGCACTCTCAAGCACAACTGGGGAACGAAAGAAATAGGTAATAGCCCCATTATGAACATTCCCTATTTATAGAGGGAATAAGGCATTCTGATTGGCTCCCAAAAAGATGAACTGACTGCATGTTTGAAGCCATATTTAAATGCTTCATCCTTTTCTATTGGCCACAAAGGTAGTGGAAAGTTAGGAAGAAGTATGAAACTGCTATTATCATTAAAGCGATTTAACTCCCAATAAAAACGAAGTAGCAGTTCCCAAGAAATCGCTGAATTGAGGCAACCAAAAGGATAAGACCCAGAACAGTTGAAGTTAACTATTGTAGAAGAAATGAGAATGTATGGGAAGCAAAATGCACCTTATCAATGTTCAGGTTATATATTTTTGTCAGAAACTTGACTTGTAGAAAGCAATGCACATTAAAACCAAGAATTGTTGGAGAAAAATTGAGTTCCAAGATCTTCTTCTACCCAAGATTTGAAAAAGAAAATGGAGACCAAGAAGACAAACAAGAAGGGAAATGAAAGAAAGCTTGGATGAATATAGAGCAAAATGGCATAAAGTAGGATGCTAATGGAATATTTTATAAATAGAGTAGGGAAATAATGGAGAAAAGTAGGGAAATTGAGGTTGGAGGAATTAAGACATGACCAGTAGTGTCAATCAATTATTAATAGCAAATTAAATTCAAATACTGAGACTCCAAATATAATGTATCAACCTTAATAACAAAATGATTACATCCGAATTAAACATGCTGAAATCTCTAGTCATCAATAATCGCACCAAGTGTTATTTTTACCCAAGGTTTTGCTACTTCGGGTCTTTTAACCAAAATGCATCAATCCACAATATTAGTATGGACTATTCGTTGAAGATAAAAGTACATCGAACCCATATGAAGTTTTACCGTGAGCAGATTGTATCCATTGGGCAAATATAGGCTCGATCAAGATTTGTTTCTCCGGAGTGCCAAAAGCAAGCATGACATCATTATGGACATAAAGTCCCAAAGTATGGAACCCCAGAAAGAGGCTTTTTTAAACCTGAATTAAACATTCATAATCAAATTTGTTTGAATCCATTAAACTCTTGTTGACCTCCCAAGCAAAAATATGTCCTTGTCATTTTGGGTATTTATAATGTAATTTGTATATAATGACCTATGAAGCACGGACACACAGATTATGAGGCGTGTCAGCATGTCAAACACGTGTCCGTGTCACACACATGGAGACACTCGTACGACACACGTATCCTGCATGTCTGAATGTGTCCAATTAAAAAGATTATTTTTTTAGTTTGAACACGTCTCGGACACACTCAAACACTTCTCGGACACACTCAGACACTTTTCGGACATGCTCGGACATGACTAGGACACGACTTGAACACGACCCATTAATATTTTTTTTAAAAAAATTAGTTTCCATGACAAACTTTTAATTAGTAAGCCCGTAACCCACTCAAGCCCAATCACATGACTAACGTCCAAAGCCACTATTTTCACTTACCAGTATTTTAAGTTTTATCTTTTCAGACGTCATTATTAGACTTTTAAGTTTTATCTTTTCACATACTACTATTTTCATCTGCTCCTTCTACCTCTGCTAGTACTAAGTCGTCCACTTCGTTGTCACCGAAGCTTGCCTCATACCAATATTCCCTCTAGTTATTTTTTTTATACACATGTACTTGAACATGATTAGTTCTATTAGGAGAAGTTAGTTTATAAGATTTTTTATAATATGTCAATAGAAATTATGTTTCATGTTTTTTAGGAGGGGCTTATTAGGTAACAAATATTGACACATATTACATATAAAAATATTGTAAATCTTCAAGCTTATAGAAATGATATTAATGAATTATGAATATTTTTTTCTTAAATTTTGATATATATATATAGAGAAAGAGAGAGGGAGGATCAATTTACACCAGTGTAAGTTGATTTTCTCTTACATTCATTTTTAGCTTTTAGATTTACTTTCATCTAATGGTTATTATTAATGAAATAATCACAACCATTAGATGAAAGTTGAACTAACAGTTAAAAATGAGTGTAAGAGAAAAATGACTTACACGGTGTAAACGATCCCCCTCATATATATATATATATATATATATATATATATATATATAGAGAGAGAGAGAGAGGGAGGATCAATTTACACCAGTGTAAGTTGATTTTCTCTTACATTCATTTTTAGCTTTTAGATTTACTTTCATCTAATGGTTATTATTAATGAAATAATCACAACCATTAGATGAAAGTTGAACTAACAGTTAAAAATGAGTGTAAGAGAAAAATGACTTACACTGGTGTAAACGATCCCCCCTCATATATATATATATATATATATATATATATATATATATATATATATATATATATATATATATATATATATATATATATATATACATGTCGTGTCCGTGTCCTATAATTTTTGAATTTGGTGTATCCCCGTATCCGTGTCCATGTCGTGTCCCGTGTCTGTGTTTGTGCTTCATAGATAATGACTAAAATAATGGAATTCAAAAAAATAGAAAACTATTTTATTAAAATGGATCAAAATTTTTTGGAATCAATTATGCTAGGTTGACCATATGCCTCAAGCCACCACCTTTGCATCACGAACCCATGCTACCACTAGAGCCATCCTTATGTGCATCACTGCGAACCGCCACCATGGTTCCATATCCAACCTGCAGATCACCCACCAAGAGTCCATGCATGATGCACTGCTCGGCCTTCCTCTCGTAGAAGCTCCATTATCCATCCCCCATCAACGCCATGTGGGTTGTTCCTTGCATCTCCTTGTGCTTTGCTCTACTAGGTAATTGCTAAATGGGAGAATTGGGGTTATTGTTGTGTTCTTAATTTTGATTTAAAGCTTTCGAAACTCAAAAGAGCTTTAGAAATTCAGAAGATAGAAAGGGTACCAGATCTGCCATTTTGATAAGGCTCTTGAGCCTGGAATCCTGCATGTCATTGTAGACATCAAAAGGCAAGCACCTTGTGTGGCGTTGATCATGTGTGGGTTATAGGGATGGGTTTTGTCAGATGGTGAGGAGATGTGTTGATCATGCGTTGGTGCAGAGATAGGTGAGGGAGGCCGATTTGCGGTGGTGTTGATAGTCTAATGGATTTGAGATGAAGAGAGGTGCTAAGAACACCCATTCATGCCACTGATAAATCTATCGTGAATGTCTCTTCTTTATTTTTATTTTTTTTATTTGACGGCATTACAAGTAGAACAAAGAAAAGTAGTTCTTTGGACACCCAGAAATAGAAGAATGTGAATAATAGTTTTTTTATTAATTAAAAGCATTTTGTTTTTTTTTTTTTACTTATTTGGCTGCTTGTGTAATGTTTTATTTTTTCCGTTTTTGTTTTAAAAAAATTTTTTGTTGATTGAAAATTTTTTTACTTATTTTTTTATTTTTGTTTTTACTTATTTTTTAATTTTATTATTTGGTTTTTTACTTGTGACACTTATCATATCATATTACATGTAAAAAAAATTATCATATTAGATGACATGTGGCATAAAAATAGTTATCATAAATGTCGCATGTCAAAATTAAAGCATTGGGTTGATGACTTGGAAGACACATGGTAGATTTTCAAACCATGCATCTTCCTTTTCTATATTATATTGATTGATTGAACCATTGTGCTTCCAAGGAAAATGAATGTTAATCAAACCTAGGTTCATAACACTAAATTGCAAGCAAGACCCACGCTAATGATTGGAAGATATCTGGGTTAAGAAGTAGATGAAGTAAGTAAGGAGAAATTTGGATCAAGTCAATGAAGGACAATTAAGTATGGGATCAAATGTTGAAATAACTAAGAGTGGACTTAAGGTCGAATGAATCAAATGGGGTCCGAAGAAATTCAAGGACGACAATGACTTCCTAAATAATAACCCTCCAAGTTGAGTTAGATGTTTCTACACATGCTCATGCTCATCCAGAGTGGGAGCGAATGCTTAGAATGGATGATCAAGGGCAACTTCAGAAAGTTCAACTCAGTGGTGATTCTTTTGCTAGTCGTTAAGAATGAATAGTACTTTGCAAACCTCCAATACTAGGGAATTTCTAAGCGACTAGTATTCTATATTGTTTATCAAGTGATTATTATGAAATGATGGTTTAATTTGTATTGACCCATTTGTCTGTTTAATCATAAAAATTATTTGTTGTTTTGAACTTATGTTAACTTTCTTGAAGCATTAATGTAAGTGATTTGCATGGATTTTAGCATATATTTTCTTATTTATTCTTTGTTATTTTCATCCATATCTTGTTGTCTTTCTAGTTATTTTTTTTTATTTTTTTGCTTTCTTTCCCCTTTCTTTCATTTATTCAAAGTACATTCCTTGTGTTTGGACCCCATGGAAGTCCCATTCTTGGAAATTTTTAGTTTGACAAATGTCAGTAGTTGTGAAGTCCACGTGTGTAGGCGCTTTTTGCCAAAAGAAAAAGATAAATAAAAAGAAATACGAGAAAGAATCAAAAAGAGAAAAACAAAGCAAATAAGTAATCACTTTGTGTGCACTATCTTTTTGTCTCCAAATTAAAATTTTTGAAAATAAATAACCATGATTTGAAATGATGTTTGTTCATCTTTCACTATACAAAAATCATATTATCCATTGTTATCCTTTTTAGGCTAAAATCTTCAAAGAACCTTTGATAAGGATCGACCTCACATTAGCAGTTGGAAAATGTTCAGTTTGTCAATAGTTTGCTGCATAGACAAAAAGAAAGAGAGAGAGAGAGAGAGAGAGAGAGAGAGAGAGAGAGAGAGAAGACCAAAATGAAAAGCAAAGAACGAAAATGAAAAAAAAAAAGAATGAGAAAAATGTCACATTGGATTTTTTTTAGTTCAGGATAGAACAGTATTTGAAAATATACAAGTGCAAGTGAAAGGATATATCTTTGTTCAGAAAAAGTTAACTATCCTTGATCATTTTTAACCTTCAAACACTTGTTTGGGCATGTTATATCTTTCATTTCATAACCACTAGCCTTGGCCACATTGCAAGCATTGTAAAGTCTATTCTGATTAATGATTGATTGCTTTTATTTTCTTAAACTTTGATTTTGAGACAATATCCATCTTTTCTTGGCTCCATATGAAAAATAAAGAAGAAAGAAAGAAAGAAAGAAAGAAAGAAAGAAATAAAAGAAGAAAATGACCCATTAGGTTGAAAACCAATAAGGGCTGTCTAAACAAAAAGGTAGGGTAAACAAAATAGGTAAAAATACCTACACTGGGGCAAAACTTTATTTAACATTGGAGCAAATTTCATTGAGCTTTAATAGGAGGAGATTTTTGATGGATTGTATATATGTAAAAAACCAATAGCTATAAGGTCCAATTGACAAGTAAGGATCAATCAAATGAGAATCAAAGAATCCACACTAGAGCAATATCCATTTGATTCCCTTGGTATCCCCCTTTTTGTGTCATCTTCCATACTATCATTCAATGTGAGCACCATTCATGCATTTGAACTTTCAATGAACCAAGAGATTTGTTCATTTAATAAATCTCTTTCAGAGATTTTTTGTGAATTCATGCACATTTATTAATTTAATGTTTCAAGTAAAGTGAATATGAGTACAACAATATAATGTAACAATTTAGTGGCAATCCCTCGATAAACAATTTAGACCAAAAAGAACTTAAAGGTTAAAAAAGAAGGAGGGAATTATATCCTTCTAGGATGATCCAGGCTAAAATGCACCAAGTTGGTGAAGGGAAGAAAAAAGGTTTTGAAGAATGCTAATCCTAAGATATCATGTAAGCCATATCTGGTGAAGAAATATTTGAGCGAAGATGAGATTAGCAAAAGATTCTGTTTGAATACGAGTTTAATTGGTCAAAGTTTTCTAAGAAGCTCTTGGTTCAACATTTTATAAAAGAATGATTTCTCATTTCATGTAGTTTTAGGCTCAAGGCCCATTGCATTTAATATTCTGTCTCAAGGCCCATAGCATTTAGTATTCTAGCTTAAGGCCCATTGCATTTAAGTTTTTAGGTTCATGGCCTAATCCATTTAGTTTTCTAACTCAAGGCCTATTGTATTTAATTTTTCTAGTTCAAGGCCCATTGCATTACTTTTCAAGCTCAAGGCCCATTGCTTTAGTTTACAGGCTCAAGGCCCATTGCTTTTAGTTTATAGGCTCATAGCCCATTGCATTTAGTTTAATAGGTTTAAGGCACATTGCATTGAGTTTTCTAATTTAAAACCCATTGCATTTAATATTCTAGTTCAAGGCCCAATAAATAAATTTTCTAGGCTCAAGGCCTATTGCATTTAGTTTTCAGGCTCAAGACTCATTGCATTTAGTTTTCAGGCTTAATGGTCGTTGCATTTAGTTTTCTGGCTTATTACCCATTGCATTTAGTTTCAGGTTCAAGGCCTATTGCATTTAGTTTCATAAGCTCAAGGCTCATTACATTTAGTTTCAAGCTCAAGGCCCATGACATTTACTTTTCAGGCTAAAGGCTAATTGTATTTAAGTTTTCAGGCTCATGGCCTAATCCATTTAATTTATAGGCTCAAGGCCCATTACATTTAATTTTTAAGCTCAAGACTCATTACATTTAGTTTCGGGCTCAAGGCTCATTACATTTAGTTTTTGGGCTTAAGGCCCTTTGCATATTAGTTTTCTATCTCATGGCTCATTGTGTTTAAGTTAATATTTCATGAAAAATGGATATGAAAATAATCTATTTATCGTTGTATTTTCATCAAGAAAATAAATTTTGGATTTGCTATAGTCACAGTTTATGTTGATGATTCAAACATAGTAGGGACTCCAAAAGAGATCTCTAAGACTGTAGACTAACTAAAGAAGGAATTTGAAATGAAAGATATCGAAAAGACACAATTTTGTCCTGCATTTTAAGTTGAACATTTAGCAAGTGAAATTCTTGTACGTCAAGCATCTTATATAGAAAAAATCTTGCAATAATTTTATATGAATAAATCTTATCTATTAAGCTCCTCAATGGTTGTTTGTTCACTTGATGCAAAAAGAGACCCTTTTCGTCCACGAGAAGATGATGAATATATTCTTGGGCTTGAAGTACCATATCTTAGTGCAATAAGAGCACTTTTGTATCTTGCAAACAATTCTAGACCAGATATAGCTTTTGTAATCAATCTGCTAGCAAGGTTTAATTCTGCACCAACTCAAAGACATTGGAATGAAGTAAAACATGTTCTTCGTTATCGTTGTGACACATCTTATATGGGTTTATTTTACCCAAAGGGAGAAAAATCAAAATTGGTCGGATATGCTGATGCTGATTATCTTTCTAATCCTCATAAAGTTTGGTCACAAACAACTAATGTGTTCACATGTGAAAATACTTCTATCTCATGGCGGTCTATAAAGCAAAGAACCACTGGTACCTCATCAAACCATTCAGAAATATTGCTCATTCATGAAATACGTTGTGAGTGTGTATGATTGAGAACTATAATCCAACACATTAAAGAAGCATGTGGATTATTTAAGGAAAATGATAAGCTAACAATATTGCATGAGGATAATGCAGTGTGTATTGCACAAATCAAAGGTGGCTATATAAAAAGGTAATAAAACTAAATATATTTTATCAAAGTTTTTTTACACTCATGAACTCCTAAAAAAGTGTGATGTTGATATTTACAAAATTTGCTTAAGTGACAACTCATCCGATCTATTTATAAAGATATTACCAACTTCAATTTTCAAAAAACACATGCATAACATTAGAATGTGTAAATTTAACCTTTCATAATCAATTGTACTTTGAAGGGAAGTTGTCTATGAATATTATACTTTTTTTCTTTCATAAAGTTTTTATCCCACTAAGTTTTTCTTAGCAAAATTTTAACGAGACATATTCATAGTGTATAGTCATCCAAAGAGAAGTAATGTAAAACATGCATATTTTGCATGTAATGAATGATTACCTTAATTTGATTTTAAGGGTGCTACTAGTAAGAGTTGATGGTTATAACCTTTGATATGCCTAATTATTTTGTAATCATTGCACTTACTTTGTAACATTTACACATAATGGTGCATTGTATTGAGAAGTGTAATCACTCTCCTTTATATTTAGAGTCTTATATAAAAGCATATTTTCACATGATGAAATAATAAGAAAAATAGAATACAACTAGTTCATGAAGAACTAGATTTTGAGTCTATATTTTCTTGTCTTAATCTCTCCATATTTCTCTTCTCTATTTACAACATATCTCTCTATATTTTTTTTTTCTCTATTTATAACACACATAATAATAGAAATAAAATAAACAAGAATGAAACTACATAACTTTGAATCATTTTCCACATTTGCCAATGGGTATCACATCAAATCATAACTAGAAAAATACGAACAACACACTCTTTTAAACACTTTTTTTAATATTTACTTTGTTATTAGTCTAAAACCAAGTGTTGTTAATATCTCTTTTCTAAAAATAATTTCAAATATATGAAGTAAATCAATAATAAAACAAGTGTTAAAAAAAATATCTAAAAAAATATGTTACTAACATTCCTCATCATAACTATGGAAAAAGGGACAACACACCCCATAATTAGATTAGATGAACTTCCAACATAAATTTCCGCTGGAATTGACAAAACAAAAAAATTAGTTTACGGAAGAGAAATGAATAAAAAAGAATTGTTTTCCCCCACATAGAAGCACGCCTTCATCCGATCTCATAATATGAAGTCAGGATCCACATCCGTTGCCCAAGCAAATTTTGCCAAAAGTGATTTGTTGAAAAACTGAGCATTTCACGTAACACATGACAAAGGTAAGTGACAAAATGAGTGTACGGATGTCATAAGCCAATCAAGCATCAGAGCTATGTCAGTTTGATTGCGCATTGCCAAGAATCAAGCATCCAGCCCATGGTGCAACAGCTCACCATGGGACAAAGATAAATATACTTAAAAATTCTTTAGTGCTTCTAGATCGATAAACTATTCAATGTTCACCTCTTCAGTTATGTAGGCTGTCACTATCTTCTACTTTAACTACATTTTTAATGCCATAGTTGAGGTAGTACATGTTCAGCGGTAAAAAGCAGGAAGTTTTGCTTAATCCGGGAATACACCTAAGAATTTCTCATTTATTCTAGTCTCATTCTGGTGGCATGCAACATTGCCTCCAGCCAATAGGCAAGCAAACAAACAAGGGGCCTCTTGGACCTCCTGCTGTCCAAGAGAAGCTTGATTGTTATTTGTTTTTCCTCAGTTGGAGGAAAATATATATACTTCATGCCCATTAACTTCTCCAAAATTGAAAACAAAACAAAATATCAGAAAAACTTAATCGAAACAAGTGAAGAAGTACGCACCTTTTCAATAGGAACCTCATGCTGCTTGCACCAGGCAACTGTTATCCTGGGATCGAGGTTATCTTGGACATACCTAATGCCACAGTTTTTAGATCTTCTTTTGTCTTCATATCACGTTGCATTTTCTCAATTTTTGCATTGGTTTGAGCTATCTTTTTCTCTAGCATGAAGATTACAAAAAATCACTATCATACATCACATTTAATAATATAATGCGTAAAGATTTTAAGAAAGCTGTATTATACTTCAGGATTTAAGTTCATTTTCATCTTTCCATCTGACGGGCCTTTAACCCACGTTTATAAGAGAAGAGATGGAAAGAAGGGGAATGAGCAAGGAATAAATACATAACAGCCAAGGAAAAAATGCAAAAGCAGCTGTCAGAAATAAATGAAGATTCACCATTAGTAGGTAAATGGAAAGGTTGATAACAGTCAATAATAAATAAAGGAATAAATAATGATTAGTAAATGGGTTTCGTAACAGCCAGAAATAAATGTAAATGATAGTGGTATACCACCAGAAGGTGGGTTATAAATAGGGAGTGAGCAGAGTAAAGGGTAGGCAGAATTGAGTGGTTTTGGGGAGGAATTGGAAAGGGGTGGGATGTCTCTGTTTTCTGCAGGGCTCCCATTCTTATCTTCTATTTTTTGTTTCTACAAACTTTCTTTAGTAAATATGTAATTACAAAGGTCTACCTCTGGGTGAAGGAGCTAGTCTCCAATATATAAATCTACCTATACTTTTCAGTCCCTATTAACTGGTATCAGAGCTCCTGGTCCTGGGAGCTTGAATGGTCTCTACGAGAATGGAGATTAGGTTAGAGGTGGTGGAATGACAGTTGGAGGGGCTCAAGCAGGAGTGGTAGGAGGCATTTAGGAGCCAGATGGAGCAGGTGATGGTAAATATGAGAAAGCAAATTAGAGAAGCTGTGAGGCAATGAAAGTAGGGGGAAGGGGACTAAAGCAATGAAAGTAGAGGAGAGCCCCATGAGAATGAAGAAGGAAGGAGGGGGGAAAGGATGAGAAGATTGGAGGTACCTTACTTCACTGGTGAGGACCCCCATGGCTAGATATATCGGGCTGAACGTTATTTTGACATAAATCAAGTTCCAGAGGAGGAGAAGGTGGCGACAACGGTGGTGTGTTTGGAAGGGAGAGCGTTGAATTGGTACCAGTGGTGGGAAGCAAGAATGGGACACGTTTCTTGGGCTGTTTTCAAACATGCTATGCCGAGCAGATTCCAAATTTCATCTTCCGAAAACCCATACGAGGTGTTGATGGGGTTGAGACAGGTGGTGAGTGTAGTAAAATATCGAGAGCAGTTCGAGCTTGTCTCGACTCCATTGAGACATGTTGTCGCGACCGAGAGATCGCGGCAAAATAGCAACTCGCGTGATTTTAAAAAATAAAAATGAAGTCGCCACCAATTTTATTAGAATTTAGAAAAAATTGGAAAACCTTTCTTAGAAAAATAGTCTTTGAAAACCAAATTAGATTCAGGAGTCGGTTATGGATAGGGAATGGTGAAAACTTAATCCCACTGCACCCCTATCATGCCCGTCTTGAGACGGTACCTTAAGTCAATTGTGCAAAAACTTGATAATCTCAAATTTATTTATTTTATTCCTTTTAAAAACATTGTAACTATTTTTACTTTTATTTTATTTAGGAAAAAGAATGAAAAGAAAGCCTAATTATGAAAATTTAATTTTTAGCTTGACAGAATAGAGATTCTGCTCCTACGTACCCTCAGGTGCAATGAGAAATTCAAAGTCACGTAATTCTTTAGAAAATAATTGTGGGTTGATTGATTTTAATTTTAAAAAAAAAGATTTTTGGAAAAGGGATTTTATTTTTGAAAACAAACCCATCATTGCACAAGGTTCAAGTTAGCACAGGACTACTCAATAAACCCTTATGATCCAAACGACATTGAAGATAGCATCCGCTATTCAATCACCATCATTGGTCATTGCATTGATTAAAAGATTTTTTATTTTTTTCTTTTGACATTTTTCATTTTTTTATTTTGTTGGTATTTTTATTTATTATCTAATCCTATTTAGCAGAAAAAAAAAACGAATAGAAGCTTACAAAAAAAACAAAAGGGGGTCTGCTTCTTTTTTGTCTTTTGATATTTTGCAAAAAGCAAGATGTAGAAGATGAAGGCTGGCGATAAGGTGACGGAACAGTGACTGTTGAGCGCGGCTCGGATCTGGTGGCGTGATGGTGTCGGACGGTTGGTGCAGCAGTTCATGGAGGAGCTGGTTCGGACGTCTCAAGCCTGTGGTTACCGATGCGGGTGGAGTTGCTCTGCTGAGCAGATCACGGCTCGTTTTCTAGATCTGGCCACTTGCGAGGTGGCCTCCGAGTTGCACGTTTTTTGGTGGGTTCAGATCTGTTGGGCGGTTGCAAGCCGCGCACAGTGTGTGGGAAGAGATGGGCGGCGCGCGAAGGAGCCTGGCGTCATGGGGTGCGGCTCGAACTGGGATGGCAGCTGGTGCGGAGCCGGCAGCTTGCAGGCTACGCGGTGCTGATCAAAGCGGTGGGTGTGGGTCGCTGGTCTAGATCTGGGTTGGTGGAGGTGTGGGTGTGCGGACGGCTGGGACAACGGGGTCGACGGCGGCACGATGAGCTGCGCGGTGGGGATTCATTTTGGGTGGCAGTTTTGGACGGTGCGATAGTTCCGTGGAGCTTGGAGCAGAGACCTACACACAGTGGTGCTGCTGTGTTGAGTGGCGTGGCTTGATGGTGGTTCTGGTCGTAGGGCAGAGGTGGCTTGGTGGTTGTTGGTTAGGCATGGTTTAGTTGCTAGAAGGGTGGTGATATTGGAAGGTCACGATGGTGGCTCAAGGTTAAAGGCTGTTGTACTTGGTGTTGAGAATGAAGTGGTTCACGGTTTAGGGAAGAGAGCTAGGTCGTGGTGGTTGTGTGGTGGTGTGGTGAAGTTTAATGGTGATGAAGTTGTGTTGTGTTGGGTTGGTGATGGTGATGGTGGTGGCGAGGGTATGGTGAAGGTGATACAAGGTGATGTGGGGTGGTTGTATGAAATGGTGTTGCGGCTTGTTCTGGGTACAAGGTGGTTGTGCTTGTAACGTATGGTGAGGGTGTGGTATAGACGTGGTGGTTGTGGTTGGGTCTGCTTATTGGTTGAGTGGAAGGTTATGTGAATGGGTGGTTGGGTGTGGTGAGTGAAGCTTGATGGAGAAAGTGTCAGTTTTTAGGAGGTTAAAGATAAGTGGGATGAAGGATAGTTATGGAGGTATTGGTTGTGTGGAAGAAGATAGTTGAAGATGAATGTGATTTTTTGTTGAAGTCCTCCCTCTATTTTCGTTGACTGCTTCCCTTTCAAAACTAAAAATCCCCCTCTTTACGTAAAACCACTCACATTGAGCCCCCCTATTCCTTCCTCCCGTAGCCACTCTTTTTCAATCTTTTCATGTCTCCTCTTTTTGCCTGTGCAGGTGATAGCGTGTGTACAGAGTGATTGACTGAGTGAGAAGTGAAAATGTGCATAGTGATGTGAGTGAGTGAGTAGTGAAAATGTACAGAGTGATGTAAGTGAGTTGTTGCAGATTTTTTTTTTTAAAAACGAAAATATTATCTTTTTTTTATTTTCTTTTTTCTTTTATTTTTTTTTTTCATTTTTTCATTTTTCCTTTTTTTATTTATTTTTTTTCATTTTTTTCATTTTTATTTTTTTTTTTTCGGACAAAATTGAGTGTTCACAGTTGCCCCTCTTTACCTGTTTCTTACTAGATAATAGAAATAACTGTGGTTTTCATATTATCGTCGTAAGAAATGAGTAAAGATATGAACTTCAATTTTGTCCGGTAATGTAAAACAAGGCAAGAAATTAAAATGCATAGAGCCGATACACTCAACAGAAAATTAAAAATGCAAAGAGCCGATGCGTTCAACAGAAATTAAAATGCATAGAGCCGATGCACTCAACAAAAAAATGATAGGAGCCGATGCGCTCAAAAGTAAATGGCAATAGGCAACTGTGTCCCGAAAATTAAATGACAATAGGCAACTGCGTCCCGAAATTTAAATGACAATGTAAGGAGCCGATGCGCTCAACAGAAAAAGAAATGACAAAAAATGTACTTGTGTAGTTAAATATGGAATGAAAATCTTTTTCTCTTTTTTCTTTCTCTTTTTTTTCTTTTCTTTTTTTCTTTTTCTTTTTCTATCTTGCGCTTTCTTTTTCATTTTTTTTTCATTTTTTCATTTATTTATCAAAACTCATTTTGAACCATTGGCGATCTTGGAAAACTTTGACCAATCAGACCCTTTGTCCACATGTTTTTTTTCATCAGACCCTTCGGTTGGCTTGGAATCCTCTTGACTTCCTTTATCCCTTCTTCATTTCTTTCTTTTATTCTTTTTTTCTTTTCTCCTTTTTTTTAAATTTTTTTGAATACCTCATCAGGCCATGGACCTGGAATATTGTAAAGTCATCAAGGAAGGACTTGGTATTCTTTTGGACACCATCATCAGGTCATGGACCTGGAATCTTGACTTTTAATTTGGATGACCTCTGTGACATGCTTTTCTTCAAAATTCTCACTTCCATCTCTTTTTTTGAGTACCTCTTGTCTTTGGATTACCCATTGAGATGTCATTTTTCCTTTCAATTGAAACTTCTGAGTTCTTTTCGATCTGAGTTGTTCATCAGGGGATTACCATTAGATGGTCAAATCATAAGGTTGTACTCATGTTCACCTTACCTGAAGTATTATGTAACAAACATACATAGATTTAAAAGTACAACAACCAAGAAATTGACCAAGTGAAACAATTTCCGAATTGATCTTGGAAGTTTGACTACACAAAAGGATATTTACAAATGATGAATACAAGAAAAAAGACACAAACAAATGTATGATTCAAAGATGTGTTACCCCAGTATGGATTGATTCAACCTTCATGAAAATGATCTTTACTTGCCTACTAGGCATTATGGCCAACGATTTCCTTTTGTTGAGCATGTACATCAAGGTAAATTGAATCAAAGAGAAATTTGCCCTAGTCTAGAACTGAATTGAATAGGGTAGACGTCCAAAAGATTTGCCCTAACATAGGTCAAATTGAACTGGGGAAACGAAAAATTGCCCCAGTTTGGAGTTGAATTGAACATGGTAGAAACTTGTCCTAGTGCAAGGCCAAATTGAACCCAAGAGAAATTTGCCTCAGTGTATGGCAAATTGAACCGAAGAGAAATTTGCCCCAATGTAGGACTAGAAAATACCTCCTTTTTTCCCACTTTTTCCTTTTTTTCTCTTTTTTTTTATAAGAGCAAGGAATTGAAAACTCAGAAGAACATGAACTTTTTGTCTCAAAATTAAAATTAATGAAAATAAAAGCAACCCTTCATTGATCAGAATAGACTTTTTAAGGCTTGTAACGTGGCTAAGGTTAAAAGCTATGATATGAAAAATATAAGGCTCAAACAAGTGTTTAAGGGTTGAATGAGACCAAGGATCCCTATTCAAAATTAAACCTTATCAACTGACTTTGCGCTTTCACGCACACTTTTTCTTTTATTGTTCTTCATTTCTTGCCCTTTTCTTTTCACTTCAATAATTCACCTTTGTTGTGACCTTTTTCATTTCTTTTTCTTTTTTTTTTTCTTTTTCAAAAATCATAATTTTCGCTTTGTGTTAACCCTTAGTGTAGGGGTGATCCTTGTCCAGGGTTAAATTGAAGAAAACTTTTAAGCTCAAAAAGGAACAACAAGTGATGATGAAAAGATGAATTCTTGTGAAAAATAAAGAAAGATGACTAATCTTCATTTCAAACCTTGAGTGCTCATTTTCAAAAATTTTAATTTTGAGACAAAAAGACAGTATATGTCGAATGATGACTTCCTTGCTCTCTTTTTTTTTGGTTTTTTTTTTGTTTTTTTTTTTTGCGATTAACACCAAGACACGTGGGCTTCATGACCACTAATTTTTTTTCTAGAACAAGAGTCCTATGGGCTTCGAACCAAAAGACAACAAGTAAAGGAAAGAAATGAATGACAAGAAAGACGTGACATGAACATGAGTGTCAAAGACATAAGAAAAGGAAACAAGACATACTGAGATCCACGCAAATCCATTACACTAATGCTTCAAGAAAATTAACATGAGTTCAATATCATAAAATTCTAAGATGGCAATCTCATCAATTAACGCCTCAGATCATCAATTGTTCAGAGGTCCCAAATCACTGGAGGGTGATTGGTACAGACAGAGTGAGACGGTGGAAAACGGGGTTGTAAAAGTTGCTGATTTTGCATGTAGCTCACTCCCTAATAGGCATGACCATTGATGTCATTTGATATGGTTGCTCAGGGATCCTCATAGCGATGCTTGAGGTTACAGTCGAGAAAATCGGAGCAGTCACTGATAGCACTTTTACATATGCTTCAACCCCATTTGTGCCTCTATTTTCCCTGATTAAGCGAACAGACTCCCTCATATCCTGTAATATTGCTTCCATCTTTGCTTGGCTCTCAAACATCTCATTTATCCTCCCTGTTATTTCATCGATTTCTCTGCTCAAGTTTCTCCTTGTCTTAGGATTATTTGCAGTTATTCTGGTTCTAGTATCGCGAACTCAGGTTTGATTGGTCTTTTCTTTCCTAGACAGCGCAAGGGTTTCTGAACCAGTTTGATTTATTAAAACAAAGACTGAGATGGAATGAATAAGATACATGAGAAGCATAAGATGAAATGAATGAGATGCATGAGATGCATAAGGTGAAATGAATGAACTTTGAAAACATTTTTTTTTCTTTTTTCTCTTTTTTTTTAAAAAAATGTTATGAATGCCTTGAAAATGCAAGATGATGTATGTTTTTTTTTTCAAAAATAGTTATAAATGACATGAAAATGCATGATTTTTTTTTGAATACTAAGAATGCTATGAAAATGCAATGTATATTATTTTTATTTTTTTTGGAATGCAAGGAAATGACAAGAAAAAAGTAAGATAAGGTTTTTTTTTTTAAGGAATACAAGAATGAATGACATGAAAAATGGATAGATCAAGAAGAAATATGCTCCCTTTGTGTCCTAATCAAGTAAAACTTAAAGGTTGGATTTCCTTAAAGTCACGACTCTAATTTTGACAGCCACTATATTCAATCTATCAGTGCAAGATTTTTAGGACAGATCTAGACCTCTAAAAGTCATGGTCCCCAGATTGCCCCTATCTCGAAAGATAAGGATCCAATTCATGAATTAATCACAAGTAAGGATAAACCCTCTCAATATGATTAGTCCATGATACTGGTAACAATCCGAGTGGTGTCTCAACCAATGTCAAGTGAGCATGAAGCCCCTCAATAACAAAAGTCGAGACCCCTCCTATTCCTCGGATTTGCACAGACTCGGGTATAGAGCCCAAGAAGTGTGTGAGGTAAGTGATAGTGACGTGTGTGAGGGAGCATACAAACCTATACAAAAAATTTACCCCCAACCTGCAAAACATATATACAACAGCCAACCAGCAATCATCTACCCTGTGATTTCAACAATTAAGAACAAAATATATACAAGTCAAAAATATACTCAAAATGATGCTATCAGATATTTACACCAAAGTATTAAACAAAAACTATTTACAAACAAATAAAAAAACAAAAATAAGGACAAAAAAGAGTAAAATAAATAAATATGGATTATTAAAAATTTTGCACAACTAACCACAACAGGCCTAACTCTCCAAGAGTCCCCAGTGGAGTCATCATCTCGCGGCGAAATAATAACTCGTGTGATTTTAAAAAATAAAAATGGAGTCGCCACCAATTTTATTAGAATTTAAGAAAAATTGGAAAACCTTTCTTAGAAAAATAGACTTTGAAAATCAAATCGAATTCACGAGTCGGTTATGGATAGGGAAGGGTGGAAACTTAATCCCACTACACCCCTATCACACCCGTCTTGAGACGGTATCGTAAGTCAGTTGTGCAAAAACTTAATAATATCAAATTTATTTATTTTAGTCCTTTTAAAAAAAACATTGTAACTATTTTTACTTTTATTTTTTTTAGGAAAAAGAATGAAAAGAAAACTTAATTATGAAAATTTAATTTTTGGTTTGACAGAATAGAGATTCTGCTCCTACATATCCTCAGGTGTAATGAGGAATTCAAAGTCACGTAGTTCTTTAAAAAATAATTGTGGGTTGATTGATTTTAATTAAAAAAAAAAATTTGGAAAAGGGATTTTATTTTTTAAAATAAACCCATCATTGCACAAGGTTCAAGTTAGCACAGGACTGCTCAATAAACCCTTATGATCCAAACGATATTGAAGATAGTATCTGTTATTCAATTACCATCATTGGTCATTGCATTGATTAAAAAAATTTTATTTTTTTTTATTTTTTTCTTTTGACTATTTTCATTTTTTTTATTTTTTTGGTATTTTTATTTATTATCTAATCCTATTTATTTTGTCGCTACATTTTTAATTTATTTTTCATCAAGTCTCTAAAGTAAGAAAAAAAAAGAAAATAACTTTAACAAAAAAAAAACTAATAAAAATTAAAACCAACCAAACAGGCAGAAAAAAAACAAATAAAAGCTTACAAAAAAAAAAAAAAAAAGGGGGTCTGCTTCTTTTTTGTCTTTTGATATTTTGTAAAAAGCAGGATGAAGAAGAAGAAGGTTGGAGGCAAGGTGACGGGATAGTGATTGTTGAGCGCGGCTCGAATCTGGTGGCGCGATGGCGTCGGACGGTTGGTGCAGCAGTTCACGGAGGAGCTGGTTTGGACGTCTCAAGCCCGTGGTTGCCGGCGCGGTGGAGTTGCTCTGCTGAGCAGATCGCGGCTCGTTTTCCAGATCTGGCCACTTGCGAGGTGGCCTCTGGGTTGAGCGTTTTTTGGTGGGTTCGAATTTGTTGGGCGGTTGCAGGCAGCGCACGATGTGTGGGAAGAGATGGGTGGCGCGTGAAGGATCTTGGCGGCACGGGGTGCGGCTCGGACTGGGATGGCAGCTGGTGCGGTGCCGGCGGCTTGCGGGCTACGCGGTGCTGATCGGAGCAGTGGGTGTGGGTCTCTGGTCTAGATTTGGGTTGATGGAGGTGTGGGTGAACGGACGGTTGGGACAACGGGGTCGACGGCGGCGCAGTGAGTTGCGCGGTGGGGATTCGCTTTGGGTGGTTGTTCTGGACAGTGCGACAGTTCCGTTGAGCTTGGAGCAGAGATCTACACCCGATGGCGCTGCTGTGTTGAGTGGCGTGGCTTGATGGTGGTTCTGGTCGTAGGGCAGAGGTGGCTTAGTGGTTGTTGGTTGGGCACGGTTTAGTTGCTGGAAGGGTGGTGATATTGGAAGGTCACGATGATGGCTCAAGATTGAAGGTTGCTGTACTTGGTGTTGAGAATGAAGTGGTTCACGATTTGGGGAGGGGAGCTAGGTCGTGGTGGTTGTGTGGTGGTGTGGTGAAGTTTAATGGTGATGAAGTTGTGTTGTGTTGGGTTGGTGATGGTGATGGTGGTGGCAAAGGGTATGGTGAAGGTGATACAAGGTGATGTGGGGTGGTTGTATGAAATGGTGCTGCAGCCTTGTTCCGGCACGAGGTGGTTGTGCTTGTAACGTACGGTGAGGGTGTGGTACAGACGTGGTGGTTGTGGTTGGGTCTGCTTGTTGGTTGAGTGGAAGGCTATGTGAATGGGTGGTTGGGTGTGGTGAGTGAAGCTTGATGGAAAAAGTGGTAGTTTTTAGGAGGTTGAAGATAAGTGGGATGAAGGATAGTTATGGAGGTATTGGTTGTATGGAAGAAGATAGTTGAAGATGAATGTGATTTTTTGTTGAAGTCCCCCCTCTATTTTCGTCGACTGCGTCCCTTTCAGAACCAAAAATCCCCCTTTTTATGTAAAACCACTCACATGAGCCCCCCCATTCCTTCCTCCTGCAACCACTCTTTTTCAATCTTTTCATGTCTCCTCTTTTTACCTGTGCAGGTGATAACATGTGTACAGAGTGATTGAGTGAGTGAGGAGTGAAAATGTGCAGAGTGATGTGAGTGAGTGAGAAGTGAAAATGTGTAGAGTGATGTGAGTGAGTTGTTGCAGATTTTTTTTTAAAAAAAAAATAAAAAAATATTATCTTTTTTTATTTTATTTATTTTCTTTTTTCTTTTTTTTTTTTTTCATTTTTTCTTTTTTTTTTTTGCCTGGACAAAATTGGGTGTTCACCGTCTTAGGATGGGTGTGATATGAGTGCAGTGGGATTAAGTTTCCACCTTTCCCTATCGATAATCGACTCCTGAATCCGATTTGATTTTCAAAGACTATTTTTCTAAGAAAAGTTTTTCAATTTTTCCTAAATTCTAATAAAATTGGTGGCGACTCCATTTTTATTTTTTAAAATCACGCGAGTTGCTATTTCGCCGCGATCTCTCGGTCGCGACACATGCAGAGGAGGATTTCATGAGGGGAGCCTTCATGAATGGGTTGAAGGATGAAATGAAGGCTGAGGTGAGGCTGATGAGTTTGGGAGACCTGAAATACGTTGATAACAGTGGCTCAAAAGGTAGAGGATAGAAACAGGGTGCTGGGTCGAGTTACGAGTTACGCATTCCGCAAGGTTGGGCCCAATTACAACAAGCCCGCTCTAACAAGTAAATGGGCTGGTGCCCAAGAGTAGTCAGTGGGGGGTTTTTTTTTATAATGGGGAGCTTGTTGTGGGACAGGGACAAGAAACGTAGCTGCTACTTCCCAAGGCGCAGCAATGACGCATCAACCGAGTGTGACAGCAGTATCTGCTGCGAGAGGAGCTGCGAGTTCGATGGGAGAGAGAAGTTCGACCAACAATCAGAGAAGGGGGTTGGGGTTTCAACGGTTGACAGAGGCAGAGGAACAGGACAAGCGTCACCGTGGTGGGTGCTTCCGCTGTGACATGCAGTTTTTCCCTGGACATGTCTGCAAGAATAAGCAGTTGCATGTGATTTTGCTTGGGAAGGAGAATGATGAAGAGAGTAAGGAGTCTGGAGACAGAGAAGTGGAAGAATCGGATGAGACAACAGCTCTACAATTAAATATGCGCAGTGTGGCTGGGGTTACATCTAAGAAATCCCTGAAATTGTGGAGCACTATCAAGGATAAAAGGGTGATTGTTTTGGTAGATTCAGGAGCTTCCCACAACTTCTTGTCTCATGATTTGGTGAGAGAATTGAAGCTGCAACCTGAGGCTACAAAAGGGTATATTGTGAAAGGTGGGAATGGTCAACAAGTAAAGAGTCAAAGGGTCTGCAAACAAGTAGAATTGCAGCTTACCACTCTCAAGGTGATACATGATTTCTTTTTGTTTGATTTGGGAGGGGTTGATGTTGTTTTGGGGTACGAGTGGTTAGCAAGCTTGGGCAAAATCAGTGCTAATTTCAGAGAGCACTTGATTGACGCTGTAATAGATGGGGAGACAATGGAAATTAGAGGGGACCCAACTTTGTCCAGAATAGTGGCTTCGCTGAAAGCCATAATGAAGGAGCTACGAGGTGAAGCGGAGGCATATTATGTGGAGCTTGGCATGATGAGCATGGTGTTAACCGAGCAACAACCTTGGTTCGAAGTGGGAGATGAACTGTATCCATTTTGTCCTTTGAAAAATGACCAGGGATGGCACATGGCAGCCACGGAAACATAGAGAGAAGAAAGAGAAAGAATAGAGAGAATTAAAGATGAGTTAAAATGCAAATAATAAGAGTTAAAGGATCAACTATGTAAATTAAGAAATTGATGACATTACCTGTCAAATAAGTAGCAAGTGATAGATCTCTATTGTTGATTTTTTTTTATACATGATTAACGATTATGAAGCTTGGAGCATCCATGCTCCAAAATTCATTAGGAGCATTATAAATGGCTCCCTCAGCTTATTAATCCTAAACAAAACTTCCCAAAGTAAACACACAAATCTCATGGCATGGACAATCTTCCCCTATCGTGATCTGTCATTGCCAAGCAGAGAATTTTGGGTGCTTTACATAAGTTGTGTTTGGAATGAATACAAATGAGAAATGATTTGATTTAATTTGATTTAGAAATCAAATTTTGTGTTTGGAACTTAAAAAAAAATGAATTGATTTAAAAATGAAATTTTGTATTTAGAATTTATTAAAATGAGAATTTATTTTTATTTTATTTTATTATTTTATATTTTAACTCTTATGAGAGATAGTTAGAAATAATTATTACGGATAAAATAATTTATTTATTTCAAATTAAATCAAATCTTAACAAATGTTATTAAATTTAATAGAATTTTTAAAATAAAAAAATAAAATTCATAAAATTTTAAAAATTAAATTATTTCTTATTTTTTAATATTTCAAATACAAATTTTAATTAAATTAAATTATTTTTATTTTTTAATATTCCAAACACAATCCTAAAATTAAAGTGAAGACATTTCGAAACCATACTTTCATTAACAACTAAAGCATCAATCCCAAACATGTGGAATTATTTTCCAATCTATTATCAACAGATAACTACGAGATAACTCTAGACTCTAGATCCTAGGGGAAATATGAGCCCGCAATGGATTTTTCATCACCATAGTGAATTCCTGTTTTTCTGACAAATCAACGTCTCCTCCTTTCGGAACCTTCCATTCAAAATTCCAAACCAAATTGGCCAAAAAGTACTCCAAATGAAGCATAGCCAAATTATAGCCAGGACAAATCCTCCTCCCTGCTCCAAACGGCATCATCCTTATTTCCTTACTGCCCGTAATATCAAACGCTTCAACTCCACTTCCGTCATCGTTCAAGAACCTCTCCGGCTTGAACGCCATGGGATCCTCCCACACCTCAGGGTCCCACGCCATATCCGCCACCATGAAATTCACCGTCCCTTTCTTAGGCACCAAGTAACCATTCAAAACCACATCCTCAGTCACCGCGTGCGGCAACACGAAGTGCCCCGGCGGGTGGCGCCTCAAGCCTTCCAAAACCACAGCCTTGAGATAAGGCATTTTCTCCAAGTCTTCCTCTCTCACTTCCTTTCCCTCTCTATCATCAACAACCTCTCCAATTTCCTCCACAAGCCTCTGTTGCACGTGCGGGTACTTCACCACATTGGCCATAATCCACTGCAACGCCGTGGACGTTGTATCCGTGCCCGCGTTGAGAAATTCCGAACACAAAGACACCATTTCACCTTCATCGAGCTTGCGTTGTCCCTCCTCGGGTAACTTCAAATCCTGTAAAGTATCCACGTACGAAACGACAAAGAATCCATCTTCCCGATCAGGGTTATTATTGTCATTGCATAATCCACTTTCCTTTGCTTGCTTTCTCGCTCTTATTAGCGGAACCAACACATCTTCCTGATCCTTTAGAAGCTTCAAGAACTCCTCCCAACGTTTCCGGAACAAAACCTGCGTGACTCTCGGCCAGAAATTTAGTATATTGAATCTGCTGAACCTGAGAAGCAAACTTCGCTGGACGCGCTCGATGTCTTTGACTTGCTCGTCGTCGACTCGTTGACCGAAACACATGAAGACGAGCAGGGAGAACATGGCGTGCTGAAGATGGTCAATGACCCTAACGGAGTCGCTGGATTTTAAATCGGAGTACAACCGGTTGAGAAGGACGTGTAGGACCCACTTGCGGGTTGCGGAGAAGGACTTGACCCGGGAGGGGTGGAGCATCTCGGCGGCGAGATTGCGGCGGAGGACGCGCCACGTGGAGCCGTAGGAGGCGGAGCTGATGTTATGCTGGTCGCTGGAGATGATTTTGTCGTTGGGGAGGGATTTGGGGCGGTCGGAGAAGAGAGAGCCGTTTTGAATTAAGGCCTGTACCATGAATGGTTTTGATTAATTTTTAGAAAAACATTTTTTAAAATGCGTTAAACACGAAATAAACTAATTCAAATACACACCTGGTGGGCGAGAGAGCGGTCAGCGATGAAGATAGAGGGGCGGAAGCCAATGCGGAGGGTGATGATGGGGCCATACTTGGCGTGAAGGGAGCGGAGGATTGGCTCGAGCTCGGAGAAGGATTTGGTGAACCATGTGAGGCTGGTGATGATGGGGATGTGGCGTGGGCCGGGAGGGATGGGTTTGGTGGTCGTGGTGTTGGTGGATGAGTGAAGAAGAGAGAGGAGGGTACTGACGAGCAAGCAGAGACAGAGGGAGACGATGAAGATGAACCAGGTCTCCATGTGTGAATGATTAGATAGCTTGAGCAGGGTGAGACTGAATGCTTCGCAGTAAAAGGATAATAGTAGTATAAATAATAGCAAATGTAAATTGATCGCTGGACATGGCAATAAAAAATCCGTTATTGACAACTTAATAATAAATTATTATAATGGAGATAATGGTGTGACAATGGTTTAAAAATCCTGATTACTGTTTGGATTGTAGTTGGTTAATTTAAATTTAATTGAAAGTGTGTTTCCAAACTTAAATTTGGTTGAAAGTGAGTTTGTAGTAACTAATTTATGTTTAGGAATTTTTGTTTCAAAAGTGAGTTTGAAAGATTATTTTTAGGCTCAACTGAACACGAAAGTAAAAAAATGTTGCTTTGGTCCCAACTTACTTTTGGAAGGAAAAGTATGTTGAGCCAACTGAAAAAAAAAAAATAACTCAAACAACATTGCACTACGTTCGAGGCATCCTAACTCATTTTTAAAAACCCTAACTACAATCTAAACACACACTAACAAATAAGGAATGAATGTTGTCTAAGGAAAGAAGTTAATGAATGTTATTAGACCATAATAAATTCAACCCCGATAATCCTACCGCATAGCATTGATCTTTCACACCCATTTTCAACATCGGGCATCGTTCATGCGCCACCCGCGAATCAAGACCAAATCACGCTTCTATTTTCTTTTTTTTTTTAAGATATGTCCCATTAACTAACTTCTACGCTGCTAACCACTTTTTTGTTCTTATTAACCAACTTATTTCACGAAGATAGAAAACCATGTGCAGTAAATCTTGTGTCATTAACTAACTTCTATATGTAATTAACCACTTTTTTTTTTCATTAACCAACTTTTTTCACGAAAGATAGAAACAAAGTTGGTTAATGGGTTAACAAAAAACATATGTTAATGACCTACAAAAGTTAGTTAATGACACAAGATTTTACCACATAGTTTATCTTCGTCAGAAATAAGTTAGTTAACGAAGAATAAAAAAGTGATTAACGACGTAGGTGTTTCTATTAATTGGACATATACTTAAAAAAAGAGAGACAAAAGTGATTTATTTGACATCGTTTCATAAAGGTGGACATGAATAAGACTGTTTGAAATGGCATGAAGATTATACACTGATAGGATGAAACTTTTCCTAATAAATTAATGTTATAGGAAGGATTTTTATGATTGATTTTCAATAAATTTATATAAATTTTAAGTCATTAATTTAAAATAATGGTAATTATTTCACTTAATTGATTTTTCGCTCTTGATAAAAACATAACTTGAATTTGAATCCTCATATGTTCGTTAATAGATGATATAAAGTTTGTGATAGTGAATTGATTGCATAGAGAGACAGAATTCCAATAAAATATAATGGGAAGTTGACAATTTGATTGAATCTTCCTTTAGACTTCTTGTTATTTAGCCACCAAGTGAGCTTACCTCACCTTGTCTTTATTCTTTAGGAGATGCTAGAAAACACTCGAGCCTATAAATGCTTGGATCTATAATTAGTCATCTTTAATAAAATTGAGTAATGATATTTAGATATTAATAATCTTATACAAATTTTAATATTTTATAAGTATACTATAATATATATATATATATATATATATATATATATATATATATATATTTTATTTATTTATTTATTTATTTTAATAAACTCTTAATTTGGTCTTTGAAAAAAACATCAATCCCAAATTAGTCTTTGAGTAAAAAAAATAAAAAAAATCTCCTAATAATCCACAAGAATGACAATCATTGGACACGTTAGTCCCTCTATTAACTTAACAGATATACATACATGACACGTTAAACCTGTGACTTAACACTCACTCTTGATACTTGGATGTTATTGTCCATGTAGATAAGTTGAACGATATCGTTTTTGTAACACCCTCCGTCGGGAGTCACATTTTCGGACTAACTTTAAAACTGAAAACAAGTTATGAAAGATTTGATTATTATAAAACACAGATTTTAAAATTCTTTTCACTAATAACTTAAACTTAACCAAATTTCAAACTTAAAATAATATACATAATATATTTATATGAAATTTTAACAACGTAAAAATAAATACACGAAACTATTTTCTTAAAATAACATATATATCTACCATACAAGTTTATACATATCATCAAAGCTATAACATTATGGAAATAAATAGGTACAACTATTTAACTCATACAAATAAATAAACTTATATAGCAAATAAACAATCATAGAGATTTCATACATACTATTTAACATCATATTATCATACATATCTAAACAAACACAAATAATCAAAACCATACAATCAAGTGAATAAATTCTCGCATGAATTCTTCACTTACAAACACAATTTCGATTTCTCACCACCATGTTTGGTTGATGAGGTTAATCTCTCTCTTACCTTAGATGATTCCTCAAAACTCCTTGTATGCCTCCCTTGAGTGAACTTCCACCACCAAATTTGTTCCTTAAAATAAAATAAATACACAAATATTAACATCTAAGACTTGAATAGGATAACCATGAATCTAAGTCATGGTTTAGAACTTTAAAATGGATAGAAATATGAAAATCAAAGAACTTCACCTAAAGAGCTTCAAACTTGAGCTTAAGGAAAGTGATTGGAGATGAATGATTTAGAAGATAGTCACAACATGAAAGTGTCTTATATTTGTGTTTAGATTCAAGATATGTGGTTGGCTTGAATTATAGAAGATTGGATGTGAAATATAGACACTTGGCCGTGAGCTACCAAAAGGAAAGAGTGAGATATTTTTGTGTGTACCTTTTGGTTACTTGAGAGAAAGATAGAAAAGATGACTAAGTTAGAAACTTAGCCCTCCAAAGACAAGCTTGGTCGTGAGTTTTAGAAGAGGAAAGGTGAGAGCTTTGATGCAAGAGCAAGATGGAAAAGAACAAGATAGAACCAAAGCCCTCCTATTTATAGCTTCATGAAAAAGATGACATGATTAGCTTTAGATATTTGTTAACCAAGATATTTTCTTAACCAAAATATCTAACCAAGATATTTAACTAAAATATCTAACCAAGATATTTAACCAAAATATCTAACCAAGATATTTTACAAGAAAGATATTTTTAAAGCATGCACTAGAACATTATAGAACCATCTTGAAGCTTCTAGACTCCTCTTGAAGGATCCATAGTCGTGAGTCACCCTTGAAGGTTGGAGTGTTCAACTTCTCCACCATGGCCTCCAAACTTAGCTAGCAAGAAACCCCTCCATTGGTTCATCTTTAAGTAGCCACTATATTTGACTTTTTCAACAACTTGTTAAGTAAGCTTGTTCTCCTATAGGTGCATACAAAAAGCTTGTCATGATTGATCATGATGAGCTCTAAGATATTTAAGTTTATGGATAACTATCCATCAAGATATTTTTTAGTATCTAATGGACACTAGTTACTGCATTTTTATCGTCCAATAGATAATAGAATATACCCTGATTTTATTTGTCAAATAAAATCTTAGAAAATAAAACTTTAAAAACTGTTTCAGGTTTCGAGTTTAATAAGCTCCCTTGGCCTCACATCAACAGTCTAAAATTTTTTGGCCTAAAAATTTTTTATTTTTTCGACCCGACTAAAAATTCAAATAGCTCAAAAACAAAAACAGAAAAATCAAAATAAATTAAATAATTCATAAAAATCACAAAACTCACAAAAATCACATTTACTGAGAAATGTGAAAAATCGGGATGTTACAGTTTTGGCTGAGAGTTTGAAAACCAAAAAAAAAAAAATCTTATAATCCCCAATTTTTCATCTTCTTCCTCATTTTCTCTTTAGGAAGGAAGATTAGCTACACTATCTTGAAAAAAAATGATTGGACGATCTTTGGGCCAAGTCAGGTTTAATCAACTTGATCGATGTAGGTAATGATTTATTCTTAGTAAAATTTCATTCCTCTACTAATTATGCATACATATTAATTGAAGGGTCATGGCTCATTTTTTATTATTACCTAGCAATCCAGCAATGGAATAGGATTTCAACCCATTCCGTGATAGTATTCAAAAGTTAGCTATGTGGGTGAAACTCTTAGGTCTCTCTATTGAGTACTATGACAAGTTATTCTTAGGCATTGTGAATAACCTTTTAAAAAAAATACTCAAGGTAGATCTGAATACAACTCAATAAAAAAGAGAAAAAATTTCCTGCATATGTGTTCAACATGATGTTAGCAAACCCTTGCTAGCAAAGTATAAATCAATGGAGCCTCTTACTTTGTGGGATATGAGAGGATTCACTTAATATACTTTCTTTGTGTAAAGTGTGGCCATGTAAAGGAAAATTGCCCCCCAAAAAAAAAGAGCAAGTCTCGAGGGATGGCAGAGCAAATTAGGGTCTTTTAACTCCTGGGGAAAAAGAGGGGAAATATTACAATTGGTAGTAAAAAGGAAGGTAACCATCCACAGGTACAGATTACTCAAGGCAATGACTAATATGGTCCATGGGTGAGAATATAAAGGAGTAAGTGTACGAAATGCTCCCTGGCAAAGACACAAGTTGTTAGGACAACCAATGGTCAAACACGCCACACTAGGGGAGGTGAGGGTATGCGCTTTGAGGCACTTAATAATGCTAAGGCAAATGAGGCTAATGGAGTGGATTAGGGGAATAAATCCCAAGAATCTGGGGTGAATCCCACTACAAATAATAATGAGGGCACTAAAAAAAGGAGTATATGTCTAGCGGCAAAATGCAGAGAGAGAGAGAGAGAGAATGTTAAAGTGGGATGCGTGGAGAAAGGAAACAAACATCATAATACAATCTTGATATTGCAAGACTAAGCAAAAAAGTGGATACTAAAAGACAAGACTCTCCAAACGTTGGAGCAATAGGGGAAAAGGCGATTACTTTGTCGGGTCAGGTGGGTACGACATAGAACATCAGACTTTCCCCAGTTAACATCTAATGAAAAGGATGATTTTGGGTCTGGTGGTCAAAATAGGTTACAATTTAGGCCTAACAACTTAAAGCCCAACTCTAATAGGGCTTCACCAAATTTAGAGGAACCTATACCCTTAGATATTTTATCATCTAACAGTAAAAACACCTACAAGGAAATGTATGAAGATATACAGCCTACAATATACCTCACTTGTAACACCCTAACACTACCACTGTGTATAACTTCAATATACTCAAACAAGTAGTATTAAAATAGTCACTTCTAAATCTAAGCGTGAATATCAACCTGTATAATAATTATCAGTGTACAATTATATAAAGCCTCTAATAACAGTAAAGAGAACAAGATAATTTTACACAACTGAAAACTTGCTCTTTACTACGTAATTTCAAAATATGTCAGATATATACAAAAGAACTATAACAAACCATAAGGGTATAAGTACAACACTAGTAAACTAAATACATCAACTATATATATATATATATATATATATATATATATATAGCAGCTAACTAGGTCTTCATCGTCCTTCCTTGCTCCTGTTAAGCTCATTTGCTGGATTTATCATGGAAACAGAAAACTAGAGTGAGAATGGAAATTCTCAGTAGTAATTTTAAAACTTAGCATCATCATAAATCCAACTACTTCAGGGAAAAACTAGTTCATATACGTAAGAAAAACAATTGGAAAGGTAGCACAAGCCAAAATTTGTCCTTTCCCTTCCTGAAGTAGGTGACCAATTTAATTTAAATAAAACAACTTCGGTCAATTATATAACATCAAAGTTTAAATTAGAACATTTAACTATCATTAAATAGGTGGCTATTGAACTTACATACCCTTTTCACACAAAATAAGACAATTACCCATACAATTGTCAAATTATGCAATACATGATTATGCAATGCATGATGTTGCATGAATATGCCTAAGATGTGCCCTATGATGCTTGTGATATGATTTTTCAAAACAATTTTATTTTAGAAAAGCGCATGTTATTTGACTAATTCCAGGAAGTCTTTTTGTTCCAAGAAACCCTATTGTTCCTTGTATTATTTTCTTGGTAGGCAAGACGTCCTTTTGTCCAAGCTACTTGGACAAGCTACTTGGCGCCCTTTTGTCCAAGTTACTTGGAGCCCTTTTGTCCAAGTCATAATATTACAATACATGAAAATGTCGAATAGCAAGTTTAAAAATCAAAACATGCATAGTACCTTTTAAAAGAAAAATCATTTATTCAATTTTCCACTTACACATCACAAAGTGTTGGGAATTGTGGATACATTACACAGTAGAAAAACAAAATTCCCACAAGGATCCATGCGAAATAGACCATAATCCGAGTTTCTAAATGAGTTTACCTCTTGAAGCGTGAAAAACACAAGCGACGTGAATCACCAACACCGTAATAGCAACGATGTCTCTATGGTATCCACACGAACAGACTCACGAACGTCCAACGTCTGCAAAAAGAGTCTCACGTCTCTGACACAGTGCTAGCTGCGAAGAGAAGAGTAGGAAACTTGTCACTCTCTCACTCACTTTCTGTAGGTACGGCTAGGGTTCTGTAATGCATACCTCGCAACCCCCCTTAGTAGTACTATTTATAATAGTGACTGCCTTAAATGAGTGTGAGTAGTAGTAAGGTAAGTTGTGCAATCCTAAACTCATCTGTTATGAGTCCAACCCACGATTGAATCTCAGTCCAACTTGGATTCTAATTGCTCCAATTTAGTCTGCTTTATGTGTGCGACCTTACATGTTCTCATGATGTTTGTAGTAATATTAAAATCTCATTTTAATATTACAAACAGTGAGTGGTATATAGCAACACATCGCTGCTACCCAAGTAATGAGACTGTCAGTGAATTGACATAACCTATCAGTGATCAATGTTACCGTGCAGTTTAGTCATTTTGTCCAGATATCTAAATTGAACACAAGGCATAGAACGTGTCACCCTTGTATAGTTCAATATTCCATTTCTTGATACTCGAGTAGGCATAATAATAACAAATAAGATCAATATCTCATATTGACTCATTTGAGCATGGTCATGCATTTCGTAGTCTCACTCAATCAGGGGACCCGAAAATATCACTCCTGTTATGTAGGAGGAACAAATCTCATTTAGGTCACTTACATCCCTCCACATGATTCGTGGTATCTCCAATAACTAACTTTATAATCACCTTGTCACAGATGACGTTTGATGGCATTAAAATATACAATTCCTCATGTAGGAATCGTAGTAATTTTAGGTCAAAAGATCACATACACTATTATTATTATGAGAATCGCTTATGACACTCACGTAACGATCCACGTAGCGTTCTCATGGCGGGTCTGTCTAATACATCATTACTCTAATATGTATCCATGTGAAGAATTGATATCTCATATCCATGACCCGTGAGATGTGGCTATCAGTCTACGCACATACTAGTCTCAATGCATTATTGTCATCCTGATTAACAATATTACTTGATTAGAAACATTTAAGAATAATGTTCTGTTTCTATCCGATAGAATCTCACGATCGAGTCATCTACTTGATGTCATATGACATCGAACTTACTATTCTAAAGACTTTATTATGTATATCATAAAAAACACAATAAATGAAATATCTCATATATTAAATAAATAACATAATATAATATATGTAAGATGGTCAAAATAAATTGACCTCTAATACATACACCAACACAAATTCTATCTTAACCATAAGTAAGTAGAAAAATAGCAACCTTATATATTTAGCTCAACATACACATAAAGAACTAAATATTCTCGTTACAATTTCAATAATACCATTTAAGACTTCATTCATTTCAGCTTGAAATTTGTCATTCAATTGACATAGTTATCAATCATTTTTCCAATCCACTACGTGTAGGTGGGTCACTTTGGAGTTATCATTCAATTGACATGGTTATCCATCATTTTCATTTAATTGACATAGTTATCCATCATTTTCCAATCCACTACGTGTAGGTGGATCCAACAAATTAACTAGTTTCAATACACTCCATTCATTTATCAATAGCTAACAATAACACCTGAATTGCATCTTTGACCGATTGTAACATATTACTAATCGGTCAAAGATGATCAACAGTAGCCTAAATTTCATCTATAACCAATTATCAATAAGGAATAAACAATTATGACCAGCTGATGTTCAAAATGATCAAACATATAATCGGTTATCTCATAGCTTTTGATCAATTATTGCTCGTTCTTACTCTCTGATTTTGTGAAATAACTGATTACTCTCCAATATAACCGATTAACACTCTCATACAATATTTTTCAACAGCCCATTAATCGGTTATTATACTAGAGCAACTGATTATTTGGTCAGGAAAAATCAAAACGTGAAACAGCCACCTCATAGCTTTCATAATTCTTAACAAACTTGTTATAGAAAATTTCTCAATCAATTTCAAACTTATCAAACTCACAAAGAACCCATTCAAGGTCTTCAGCCCCTTAAGGTGATGACCCAAAAAGAAGGAAAGAAAAAGATAAACCAGAAATCATACAAATCCCCTTACCTTTCAAGCTTTGATTTTTGGCATTTCCCTTTATCTCTTTTCCTCTTCTTCCTTCCCCTGTTGCTTCCCTTTATTTTTTTGTCTCGTCCTTCGTTCCTCCCCTCTGTTTGTTTTCTGCAATACCGTAAATGATAAGAGAAAAGTGGCATGAAAGTCAATTATGAGGATGTGATCGTATGACTTAAGGGTTAGTTAGAAAACTTTGCTGAAATTTATATATCTACTAAGAACACTTAGATTTTACTAAATCAAATTTCCTAACCTCCAACAATATTAAAATAAATTCTAGGATTCACCTAAATTTTGGTTTCATCATTTTCATAATTTTTCAGATTTGCTATAAGTCGTTTCAATCTTAAAACGTACAACTGGTGTACTTAAAAATATCAAATGAACTCAGTTTAGCTTGAAAATTTAACTACATCTTATTTCATACATTTGTAACTTAGAAATAAATTTTTCATATTTATTTCCGTTATTTAAGCAATTTATGCTATTTTTTTTAGTTAAAATAGTCATTTTACACGTTCTGTGTTGTGGCAAAGTGTCTAAATTAACTCAGAAAGTTACAAAATTGCTTGGACATGTTAGGCACATATTATAGCTCCTTTATGTCCATAAACATTACTAACATGTTAAGGAGGATGTTACATTTTTCTCCCCTTTTTAAAATTTTGTCCCCAAAATTACTTACTTCAGTCAAAAAGCTTTGGATAATCCAGCCTCATATAGGACTCTAACTCCTAGGTAGCCTCCTCTGATCCAACACCATTCCAAATAACCTTTACCAAAGGAATTCATTTACCTCTGAGTTCTTTGGCTCCCTCATCCACGATCCTCACAGGTTTTATTGCATATGTTAAGTCATCTTTCAATTGTATTGATTCAGGTTCATAATGTGTGAAGGATCAGGATTATACTTTTGAAGTTGTGACACATGAAAAACATCATGAAGGTTTGACAAGTTTGGTGGGAGGGCTATTTGGTAAGCTACTGACCCGACTCTCTTTAAAATTTGGTAAGGACCAAGGAATCGCGGGTTCAACTTTCGCGTTTTCAAAGCTCTTCTAACCCCTGTAGTAGGAGTGACTCTAAGGAAAATATGTTCTCCTTCCATGAACTCTAAATATCTCCTCCTTCTATCAGCATAGCTCTTTTCCCTACTCTAAGTTGTAACCAATCTATCCATAATTATCTTAATCTGTTTTGTCGTTTGTTGCATTAATTCAAGTCCTAGAATGGTTTGCTCACCAACCTCATTCCAACATAGAGGTGATCTACATTTTCTACCATACAGCGCCTCATGTCATAGCTATGCTGGAATGATAGCTATTGTTGTAGGCAAATTCTACCAAAGGCAAGAATTTATCCCAACTATTCTTTTGTTCTAACACACATGCTCTCAGCATATCTTTCATGGTTTGGATGGTTCTCTCAGACTGTCCATCAGTCTGTGGATGATAAGCTGTGCTGAAATGTAACTTGGTCCCAAAAGCTTGTTGTAAAGCTTCCCAAAATCTAAAGGTAAACATAGGATCTCTGTCCGACACTATATTGGTGGGAACTCCATGTAACCTCACTATTTCCTGCAGATACAATTGAGCTAGTCCGTTTAAAGAAAAGTTGGCTCTAATGGGCAAAAAGTGAACAGATTTGGTTAATCTATCCACAATCACCCATATCGCATATAAACCTTGCTGAGTTCTTAGTAACCCCATAAAAAAATCCATTGTAACATATTCCCACTTCCACTCTGGAATTATTAGGGATTGTAATGGCTCTGAAGGTTTCTGATGTTCTATTTTTACTTTTTGACAAACTAGGCCACCTAGACACATAATCTGCTATGTCTGTTTTCATTCCTGACCACCAAAACATTCTTTTGAGATCTTGATACATCTTATTCACCCCCAGATGAATGGTATACCTGCTCTTATGTGCCTCCTCCAAAATCTTTTCTCTAAGATCATTCTTTTTAGGAATGCAAATCCTATCTCCAAACATAATGATTCCATCATTTGCTATATTAAACTCTTTAGGTTCACCAGACAATATTTGCTCCCTAATTCTTCTCAAGAAATCATCATTTCCTTGAGCATCATTCATTTGAGTCATTAAGTCACTAATGATATCCACTCTGCTCATGTAGAGACTATGTGGAGACATAGTTACCTTTAGACTCAAATCTCTAAATTTTTCTAAAAGATCTACTTCTTGAATCATCATCCAAGACACATGTAGAGATTTTCTACTGAGTGCATTAGCCACCACATTGGCTTTAACTGGATGATATTTCAATTCGAAGTCATAATCCTTGAGGAATTTCATCCATCGTCTTTGTCTCATATTTAACTCTTTTTAATCAAACAAATACTTCAAACTCTTGTGGTCACTAAAAACTTCAAACTGAACACCATAAAGGTAATACCTCCAAATTTTCAAAGCAAACACCACTGTTGCCAACTCCAAATCATGGGTGGGATAATTCTTTTCACGTGGCCTTAATTGTCTAGATGCATATGCAACTACCTTTCTTTTCTGCATAAGGACACAACCTAACCCCATTCTGCATCACAGTATAGTTCAAAAGAATTAAGGCCACAAGCTTGTGAGGATCTGGAATCACTTAAACAAGTGTCATAGTTAGCTTCAACTTCAATTCCTAAAAACTATCCTCACAAGCTTGTGTCCACACAAAAGGACTTCTCTTCCTAGTTAACCTAGTTAAAGGTAAAGCTAGTTGAGAAAATTCCTTTGTGAACCTTCTATAATATCCAGCCAAACCCAAGAAGCTCCTAATTTCTATTACTGTTGTGGGTCTCTCCCATTGCAACACCGCTTCAACCTTACTAGGGTCAACAGATATTCCTTCTTTGGATATCACATGTCCTAAGAACTGCACATTTTCTAACCAAAACTCACATTTTGACAATTTAGCAAACAATTGCTTTTCTTTTAGGATTTCTAAAACGATCCTGAGATGTTCTTCATGCTCCTCAGTTGTCTTTGAATAAATGAGAATATCATCTATAAAGACAACCACAAACTTATTCAGGTAAGGGCTAAAAATCCTATTCATATAGTCCATAAATACAACTAGTGCATTGTTAGACCAAATACAAGATATTCATAATGTCCATAACGAGTACTAAAGGCAGTTTTAGGAATATCTGATTCCCTAACTCTGATTTGATGTTATCCTGATCTCAAATCAATCTTTGAAAACACTATTGCCCCTCTTAACTGATCCATCAAATCATTTATCCTAGGCAATGAATACTTATTCTTAATTGTAACCTTATTCAGTTGCACTAGGTCGAATAAATTGTTTACCTAACAATTCTTCTATTTGTTTTTTAAGTTCTACCAACTCCAAGGGAGACATCCTATATAGTGCTATAGATATAGGCCCGATTCCTGGCACTAAATCTATATTAAACTCTACCTCTCTTATAGGTGGTAACTCAAAAACTTCTTTAGGAAAAAATTCTGGATATTCCTTCATCACAAGTATCTCTTCTAAACTTTGTTCAACCTCAACATTCATGGAAAACAGAAGAACATATCCCCGAGCTCCTTCTACTAAACAATGGTTGACTTGTTTAGCATTTAAAAACACTGACTCAGAAGAAATAGGTATAGGAGATTTATCTGACATGAACATCAAAGTTTTATCGGAACAATTTAGAACCACATGGTTGGAAGATAACTAATCCATTCCCAAAATGATATCAATACCAATAAGGGGTACATAAATAAGATCCACAAAGAAGATCCTATTTTCTATTCTAACACAAAAGTTCAAACATATGGAAGAAGTGATTATAGGTTTTCTTGTTGGAGTGGATACTAACAAAGTACTGGAGAGTTCAGATATAGGTAACTCTAACCTCTTCACACATTCATATGAAACAAAGGAATTAGAAGCTCCTAAATCATACAATACAATTAAAAGATTATCCTTAACTATACACGTACCTTGAATGAGGTCGGGAGTTCTAGCTGCCTCCTTACCACTCAGAGTGTGGACTCTTCCTCTGGCTTGAGGTCTCTGGTCTAATGTAGCTTTCTGTCTTTGTGGACAACTTTTAGCAAAGTGCCCCTCCTGACCGCAAACATAACATGCAGTCTGACCGAGCAAACAA
The DNA here is from genome assembly GCA_029884605.1 of Ormosia emarginata. Lineage (NCBI taxonomy): Eukaryota > Viridiplantae > Streptophyta > Magnoliopsida > Fabales > Fabaceae > Ormosia > Ormosia emarginata. The sequence goes on along the minus strand of JAQQTP010000031.1, from coordinate 6,990,416 downwards.
GGTCTTCCTCCATGATTTTTCCCACATTTAGGGCATTTGAAATCTCTAAATCCTGCTTGCCCTATTTGCACTTGTTTACCTTTGTCCTGTTGAAACTTTGGTCGAAAAGCACCTCCTTGAAATCTGTCATCCCCTCTCTTCCTCTTTTGAAAACCCACGGTCTTTTGCTCTGTTTGAGGCTTAGACTCACTTGACTCTACAATCTTACACTTTTTTATTAGGGTGGGAAAATCCCTAATCTCGAGGGGCCTAACAAATATCTTAATCTCATCCCTTAACCCAGACTCAAACTTAAGGCACCTCCAATTTTCATCTAGATTCAACCGAAAATAAGAAGAGAACTTAGAAAGTTCTTCAAACTTGGCTTCATCCTAGGCTATAGACATATTACCTTATTTTAACTCAAGAAATTCCACCTCTTTATCATCTTGCACGTTTCTTGGGAAATATTTATCTAGAAATGTCTCCCTAAATACCTCCCATGTCACCTGAGTACCCGCAGCTTCTAACAACCTCCTTGAACTCCTCCACCAATTCTCCGCTTCCCCTTTTAACATAAAGGAAGCAAAGGATACCTATTGTTCATCTGCACATCCCATTACCTCATATATCTTTTCTATCTCACTAAGCCACTCTTCGGTCTTAACTGGATCTGGCTCTCCTCGAAATGATGGGGGATTCAACTTCCTAAACTCTGATAATTTGTGGAATTGTTGATTTCTCACTACTGCTACATCTTCAACCGGTAGATTCTGATTCTATCCCATTCTCTCCATCATTCTGGTGGTAGCCTCAATATGCGTCCTCATTGCCTCCATCATCACTCTGACCATCTCAGACATATTATTATTTTCACTAGTAGCTCGTGTTGTTCGCTTAGGTGGTGCCATAATTTCCTGTGCACACAAAACAATATATATTGAGTTGATCAGTCTCAATATCATGTAACAGTGTGTCAATAACTATTAACAACCAATCCTAAAGCAAGTCATGCAATACAATTTAAATATCTCCCATAAGAGATATAAAGAATGCATAACTCAAACAAAACATTTAAACATGTTCTAAAGCATAGTGATACGAACCTTAGGAAAACCACTCCACAAAAACTAGCCATTGTAGTTGGAGAGCCCAAGACCATATAAACCCCACACTAGAATCCCATACTTCTAATGTGGGACTTAAGTCTTATACCTTGCAATTAGATCCTAACATTCCACCACGCTCCACAGTCCCGGCGCCCACGCGGGCTGGCTGTACACTAGCCCTCTGACTAGTCCCGAGTGAACACTGCAATGCCGGTGTCACCACTCACGCCGCTCGTTTACAGCTGAGAGGCATGGTGGAAGGCTTTGATACAAACCTTAAGAGAACCACACCACAAAAGCTAGCTATTGTAGTTGGAGAGCCCAAGGCCATATAAACCCCACACCGGAATCCCATACTTCCGATGTGGGACTCAAGTCCTATACCTTACAATTGGATCCTAACACATAGTCAGTCCATTCCCCGACTCGACAGGATGAACTGCTTTGATACCAAAATGTAATACCCCAACACTACCACTGTGTATAACTTCAAAATACTCAGACAAATAGTATTAGAATAGTCACTTCTAAATCTAAGTGTGAATATCAACTTGTATAATAATTATCAGCATCTAATTATATAGAGCCTTTAATAACAGTAAAGAGAATAAGATAATTTTACACAACTGAAAACTTGCTCTTTACTACGTAATTTCAAAATATGTCTGAGATATACAAAAGAACTATAACAAACCATAAGGGTATAAGTACAACACTAGTAAATTAAATACATCAAATATATATATATATATATATATATATATATATATATATATATATATAACAACTAACTAGGTCTTCATCGTCCTTCCTTACACCTGTTAAGCTCATTTGCTGGATTTATCATAGAAACAGAAAACTGGGGTGAGAATGGAAATTCTCAGTAGTAATTTTAAAACTTGGTATCATCATAAATCCAACTACTTCAGGGAAAAACCAGTTCATATATGTAAGAAAAATAATTGGAAAGGTGGCACAAGCCAAAATTTAGTCATTTCCCTTCCTGAAGCAGATAACCAATTTAATTTAATAAAACAACTTCGGTCAATTATCTAACATCACAGTTTAAATTAGAACATTTAACTATCATCAAATAGGTGGCTATTGAACTTACATACCCTTTTCACACAAAACAAGACAAATGCCCATACAATTGTCAAATTATGTAGTACATGATTATGCAATGCATGATGTTGCATGAATATGCCTAAGATGTGCCCTAAGATGCTTGTGATATGATTTTTCTAAACAATTTTATTTTAGAAAAGCGCATGTTATTTGACTATTTCCAGGAAGCCCTATTGTTCCTTGTATTATTTTCTGGGTAGGTAGGACGTCCTTTTGTCCAAGCTACTTGGACAAGCTACTTGGTGCCCTTTTGTCCAAGCTAATTGGATCCTTTTTGTCCAAGTCATAATATTACAATATATGAAAATGTCAAATAGCAAGTTTAAAAATCAAACCATGCATAGTACATTTTAAAAGAAAAATCATTTATTCAATTTTCCACTTACACATCACAAAGTCTATCTTAACCATAAGTAAGTGGAAAAATAGCAACCTTATATATTTAGCTCAACATACACATAAAGAACTAAATATTCTCGTTACAATTTCAATAATACCATTTAAGACTTCATTCATTTCAGCTTGAAATTTATCATTCAATTGATATAGTTATCAATCATTTTTCTAATCCTATAGGTGGGTCGCTTGGAGTTATCATTCAATTGACATGGTTATCCATCATTTTCATTCAATTGACATAGTTATCCATCATTTTCCAATCCACTACGTGTAGGTGGGTCCAACAAATTAACTAGTTTCAATTTCAATACATTCCATTCATTTATCAATAGCTAACAATAACACCTAAATTGCATCTTTGACCGAGTGTAAAATATTACTAATCGGTCAAAGATGACCAACAGTAGCCTAAATTTCATCTATAACCAATTATCAATAAGGAATAAACTATTATGACCAGCTGATGTTCAAAATGACCAAACATATAATCGGTTATCTCATAGCTTTTAATCAATTATTGCTCGTTCTTACTCTCTGATTTTCTGAAATAACTGATTACTCTCTAATATAACCGATTAACACTCATACAATATTTTTCAACAGCCCATTAATCGGTTATTATACTAGAGCAACTGATTATTTGGTCAGGAAAAATCAAAACGTGAAACAGCCACCTCACATAGCTTTCATAATTCATGCCGCTTGCACCAGGCAACTATCATCCTGGGATCGAGGTTATCTTGGACGTAACTGATACACCATTAGCCCAATTATATAAGAGGAGGAAGCTTGGGTCGAATGGGCCTAAGAAGGTGGGTGGGCCACTTGGAACAAGAAGTTTGTTAAGCAGTTAGACAGCTGGCAGGCTATGAATGGAAGAGGAATGATTGAGGATTTGCAACAGAAAGGGGAATAAAGGGGATCATGGGGGGTGTGAGAGATAGGGAAGAATTAAGAATATTGGAGAGGCATGGGTTTGGGTGTGCCCTGGTGTTTGGGACCCTATTGTTATCCTTTTCATAGTTTTCTTCTGTTATTATTCTGTGTTTCTGGTTGTAATTCAGAGATGCTTCTCTGCATTAGGGAGCTAGTCTCCATAATATATATCTCTATTATTCAGTCCTTACCAATTTGTATTGATACACCATTAGCCCAATTATATAAGAGGAGGAAGCTTGGGTCGAATGGGCCTAGGAAGGTGGGTGGGCCACTTGGAACAGGAAGTTTGTTAAGCAGTTAGACAGCTGGCAGGCTATGAATGGAAGAGGAATGATTGAGGATTTGCAACAGAAAGGGGAATAAAGGGGATCATGGGGGGTGTGAGAGATAGGGAAGATTTGAGAATGTTGGAGAGGCGTGAATTTGGGTGTGCCTTGGTGTTTGGGACCCCATTGTTATCCTTTTCATAGTTTTCTTCTGTTATTATTCTGTGTTTCTGGTTGTAATTCAGAGATTCTTCTCTGCATTAGGGAGCTAGTCTCCATAATATACATCTCTATGTTAGGAACAGTCCCCCGATTAGGAAAGTGTATGTAAGAAAAAAATAAAAAAGAGTAATGGGCCAAGGCCCAATAGACTAGATGACAGTTAGGCTATTTGTTACTTGCCATAACTGATTAGCTATTAATAATAGGAAAAAGAGAGGAAAAGACATTCGGTTATTCAGTTGGAATTCTGTAGGGAGAGGACAGGCTCTCAAAGTCCTGTATTCTTGTAATTCATTCTTCCTCAATTGGGTATTTTCTATTCCTAATTGAGATACACTTCAATAAAGAACTATTCAGTACATTGTTTCTTTCTCAATACAGTACCAGTTCTCACACTCTATTATTCAGTCCTTATCATAATATTTTTTGTAAAACAAATCATAATAAATATAGCAGAGAATAGAACAAAAGAATAATCACCTTTTTTTCAAGCAATGTGAATTTCAGGACTTTCATGTCCAAGCACTTTTTACCATATCATCCAATTTGATAGATGCATTGAATAATTGAATGTACAGAAGACTTCTGCTGTCAAGCCGGGCATGGGTTCCTTCAGATGAGCATTTAATTTACTTGTATCCAGATTGTGAAAAGATGATCACCAGGGCGTTTATCTGATAATTAAGTAAAACAAATACTTAATGGCATCAGTCTCGTAGAAAATCCTCAGAGGGTCTTTCTGAAATATTAGAAAGGTACAAACTGGTTACTCAAAACTTGTCCAGCAGCAGACTTAAAAGTTAAAATGACCCAGAAACATGAAAACAACAGCAGCATACCTCCTCAGGTGGATCTCGTTTCCGGCCAGGTAAATCATAAACCTTGCTTTTCTCTCTTCTTTGGCTCTGCAGCAGCCTCCCCCTTCTTCTTTTCTTCCAGGCAAATAATTCATGAAGATTGTAAAGAATTGATTACATAACATAATCAAAGAGGAGATTGGTGGACGAAGTGTTACTTTCTATTATATTAACTTAGAAGTTTATATCAGATCAAGAAGAAATGAGGTATGTATGCTGTATTATTCAACTGTAGGCACTGCTATCAGTGTGATATCAGTAACTATGAGATGGATTTACAATGGTAATGAAGAATGACCTCAGACACAAGAAACCAGGGACATTTGAGAGGCTCTGAACTCTTCCACTCTCTTCTTCACACTTCTTTCCTGTGTTATCCCCTCTCTCCTCTTTCCTTATGTATCATTACAATCCATAACAGAATTTCCCTCCCAATTTCCCTGACTGCCATTCTAGCAGTTTGTTACTTTAGTCATACCACCCCGTTATTCATTAGAGCCCCTGATCCCCTATATTCCTTCCTAACATACACCTTAATAATAGGTGGTTTCCTAACAGAAGTACTAATAACAGTGGTAGTGAGCTGATTGTGCAAGTGCAATGACTCCAGACCATGAAACATTGCCATGTACAAGTATAAATAAAATAATTCTTTCCACTTACTCGTATTCTTTCCCAGCAGCCAAACAAGATGAATGAGAGACGCATTTCAAATAAATAAAATAAATTAAATAAACTTATCAGGCTTGAGCAGGATTCTTACAAATGGATATATCTTCAAGAAACTCTTTGACCTGAAATGAAATTTACAGTAATGCTCAAACTCAACTAAAACGAAACCTGCATTAGTAGCAACTCAAACCATTTTTTTGCCAATTGGCACTAACATGAGCATAGTGTTCTTGGATAAGTTTTTTCACAGTGGAATTGTTTATACATTCAAGGATGACAATTGCCTTAACAAACAAAACTATGATAGAGCAATTGACAGAAAGTCAGAAACTGAAAAACAAAGAAACACTATTAGAACACACCAGGCCAAACTTGAGACTAAAATCGGAAGAAAAGCTCAAATTTAAACTTACTCTAATGTCTGTCATGGCATTAAAAATGCATTAAGGCAACATTCCCCCACAAAAGGGATGTCATATTTGGAGAGTTACCATAAGAAATACATACATAAATTCCATGCTATAAATCTAGTACAGTAAACAGATTTTTTGGGAAAAAATGGCCTATATTTGTTGGCTTTCTATTTTAATTTCAATATGGCTTCATGAGAAATCTTTCTTGGGAGCACTCAACCTTAGCATTCCTATCTTACTCCCACTTCCACCACAAACCCCCCCCCCCCCAAAAAAAAAAAAAAAAAAAAAACAGAGAAAAATGCAAAACCAATGTGTTTTAATCAAACACCAACATTGAATCAAGATTCCCACCTAAGTTCTGAAGAAGAAGATAAACTTAGCCATCAGAATGGTAAACCTTGCCTTACTACTTCAATAAGGACTTATTAGAAAAAATGAAAAGTAACTAAAACAGTTCCAGACTAAAAGTGACAAGCTTAAAAACTAAATTTAGTTACCTCATAATACAGAATAGAACTTGACTAGGTCTTTTTATTGATTCAGCTGCACATAGCTACTTCTTCCAAATGAAAGCAATAAACATACAATTGAAGTGTCAAACTCTAACAAAATTATTATACTCAATCTGTTATGTTAGGCCACTTACATTTGAGTTAATGACTAAAACACATTGTTCATTTTACTCCATGCATTAGTAGGCCTGACATGTCACACTAACTTTTTCTTTACATTTTCTTACCTATTACCTTAACAACACATAGTAAGTATCATTCACTAAATATATCTTATTTTGTTGGTTGAATTATTAGAAAATGCAGAGAAAATACTTTTTTTGGGTGAATACGAAGAAAACACTTTGAATGATGCACTTCTTTTTTGAACAACTGTTCAAGCAGAGGAACAAATATTCTATAAGAAAGTGATAAATCCTAAGCGAACTTCAATATTATTTGTGCAGGGTTTAAGACAAAGAAAGTATCTAGAACTCAACAATTTTCCTGAGAAGAGGTTCCAAAGATGAGCAAAGTCTTTGCAGACTATCCAACTTCAAAGCTTCCACGATTACACTACACATGAGTGAGTGAATTAATACTTGAAAGGAATAAATTGTATTGCAATACCTGGCTAAACCTGGCAACTGAATTGATTCGGCAGAGATGACAAATCCAAAAATAGAAAACGGAAAAGATTCAATGCCATAAATTTGATAACCAAAAAGCATAGCACGAATGTATGATTTGTGAAAGCACCAGCACCAGGTAGAAGAGGAATCCTATAGTCAAAGTTATCAATTGAACTCCAGAGATTGCAAATTTATCAAAAATGAACACACACAAAAAAAAAAAAAGAATGAGTCACTTACAAATCAGAGAAACCTAGTGGATTCAATAGAAGTGGATGCTATGAGATCTACAATTTTTGAGGCGGCTTCCAATTTTCGCTGCCGAATACGAGCAAGTGAGCGAGCAACTGGGACAGGATTCAAGTTTGATGATGATGAAAAAAAAGAGAGCGAGAAAATTTACTGTTTGGCTTGAAAGAAAATGGATGTGGAGCTGACTAGGCGTGGAAGAAGAAGGAAGTGAATGCCTGAATGTTGGAGTTTCAACAGCTTTGTAGAGGAATAGGTACTACCACGCAACAGTGAAAAGAGTCTGAAATTTCGGGATGGAAGGGACGAGTAGGAAGAGTTTACTGATCGGGTTAAAATTAGTTTGAATAATTTCATCAATTCTATTAATCTGAATCAAATTAATTATATTAGTTTAGTTTACTTTCAATATTAATTGATGTAGATAAAATTTGAATTGAATAAAATTTAATTAATTTAATTTTTGAATTTAAAATTTTAAATATAACAATCGAATTAAATTATATATATAATTTTTTTTTTGTAATTTATTTTGCAACAAGCAATCAGGTTTTGGCTTGAATTTTTTTATAACTTATAGCTAGTCTTTTAAACTTTTAAGGTAATATTTATAAATACATTAATTATAGTTGATTATTAAAATATAATATATATAAATTCTAATATTTTGTTTATACTTATTATAGGATGTAGATAAAATTTAAATATAAATTAGATTTGATGAATGATGTTTGATAAATCATATTTTTTATGTTTGAATTGACTTTGTGTATTTTTCATTATTATGTTGTGATTGTATTTTCTTTTAAATATGTATAGATTAAGTTTGAGTGTTGTTGTGTATTTATCTTTGTATTAATATCTATTTTTATGTATTTTTTAATTATATTTATTTATTTAGACTTTATCTATTTGTTATATTTTGTAGTATGTTTATTGAGATTAATATGTTTGATTCTATTTCTAGAAATTTTTTATAGATTTATTATGTATATTTTTTTTATATAGAAAGCTAATTATTAACTAATTTTTGTGAAAAAAAATAATCAATCTGATGACTTGAACTAAATCAATCTGTAAATGTTCAATTTAATTTAATTCAAATTTAAGTATCAAAAAATACAAAAATTAAGTGATTACACCCAAATATAAGTTTGTTTGGGGCAGTGACAGAAATATAAGTGACATATACCAACAGTTTTCATATCTGTCCGTGGCTGCAGGGCATTTTTCATATAGTGGAATAGTATTATCCCTTCATTAGTAGTACCATAATCCACAAATTACCTATAATTGTAATTATGGTTACATTTGAATTTAGTAGGAAATTTTTTAGAAAGGCCACCTGCTTGTGATTCACTGCTTGAGCAGTTGGCTACATATTGCAGCATTGTATAGTTCAACATACCGTGATGGATTTCATAGTGAAAATCTGAGCAGAAACTGCTCAGCTTACTAATCCTAAACAAAACTTCCCAAAGTAAACACCCAAATCTCATGGCATGGACAATCTTCCCCTATCGTGATTGCTGTTGCCAAGCAGAGAATCTTGGGTGCTTTACATAAAGTTGAAGTGAAGACATTTCAAAAACCATACTTTCATTAACAACTAAAGCATCAATCCCAAACATATGGAATTATTTTCCAATCTATTATCAACAGATAACAACGAGATAACTCTAGACTCTAGATCCTAGGAGAAATATGAGCCCGCAATGGATTTTTCATCACCATAGTGAATTCCTGTTTTTCTGACAAATCAACATCTCCTCCTTTCGGAACCTTCCAATCAAAATTCCAAACCAAATTGGCCAAAAAGTACTCCAAATGAAGCATAGCCAAATTATAGCCAGGACAAATCCTCCTCCCTGCTCCAAACGGCATCATCCTTATCTCCTTACTGCCCGTAATATCAAACGCTTCAACTCCACTTCCGTCATCGTTCAAGAACCTCTCCGGCTTGAACGCCATGGGATCCTCCCACACCTCAGGGTCCCACGCCATATCCGCCACCATGAAATTCACCGTCCCTTTCTTAGGCACCAAGTAACCATTCAAAACCACATCCTCAGTCACCGCGTGCGGCAACACGAAGTGCCCCGGCGGGTGGCGCCTCAGGCCTTCCAAAACCACAGCCTTGAGATAAGGCATTTTCTCCAAGTCTTCCTCTCTCACTTCCTTTCCCTCTCTATCATCAACAACCTCTCCAATTTCCTCCACAAGCCTCTGTTGCACGTGCGGGTACTTCACCACATTGGCCATAATCCACTGCAACGCCGTGGACGTTGTATCCGTGCCCGCGTTGAGAAACTCCGAACACAAAGACACCATTTCACCTTCATCGAGCTTGCGTTGTGCCTCCTCGGGTAACTTCAAATCCTGTAAAGTATCCACGTACGAAACGATAAAGAATCCATCATCCCGATCAGGGTTATTATTGTCATTGCATAATCCACTTTCCTTTGCTTGCTTTCTCGCTCTTATTAGCGGAACCAACACATCTTCCTGATCCTTCCGAAGCTTCAAGAACTCCTCCCAACGTTTCCGGAACAAAACCTGCGTGACTCTCGGCCAGAAATTTAGTATATTGAATCTGCTGAACCTGAGAAGCAAACTTCGCTGGACGCGCTCGATGTCTTTGACTTGCTTGTCGTCGACTCGTTGACCGAAACACATGAAGACGAGCAAGGAGAACATGGCGTGCTGAAGATGGTCAATGACCCTAACGGAGTCGCTGGATTTTAAATCGGAGTACAACCGGTTGAGAAGGACGTGTAGGACCCACTTGCGGGTTGCGGAGAAGGACTTGACCCGGGAGGGGTGGAGCATCTCGGCGGCGAGATTGCGGCGGAGGACGCGCCACGTGGAGCCGTAGGAGGCGGAGCTGATGTTATGTTGGTCGCTGGAGACGATTTTGTTGGTGGGGAGGGATTTGGGCCGGTCGGAGAAGAGAGAGCCGTTTTGAATTAAGGCCTGTACCATGTATGGTTTTGATTAATTTTTAGAAAAACATTTTTTAAAATGCGTTAAACACGAAATAAACTAATTCAAATACACACCTGGTGGGCGAGAGAGCGGTCAGCGATGAAGATGGAGGGGCGGGAGCCGATGCGGAGGGTGATCATGGGGCCATACTTGGCGTGAAGGGAGCGGATGATTGGCTCGAGCTCGGAGAAGGATTTGGTGAACCATGTGAGGCTGGTGATGATGGGGATGTGGCGTGGGCCGGGAGGGATGGGTTTGGTGGTGGTGGTGTTGGTGGATGAGTGAAGAAGAGAGAGGAGGGCTCTGACGAGCAAGCAGAGGCAGAGGGAGACGAGAAAGATGAACCAGGTCTCCATGTGTGAATGATTAGATTGCTTGAGCAGGGTGAGACTGAATGCTTTGCAGCAAAAGCAAAATAGTAGTATAAATAATATCAGGTTAGGGATCATCTCGCCAACAAAATAGGAGTGGTTGTGTTACTTAACAAAGAAGAATTAAGAATTAAAAAAAAAAACTTATTTTTTTACAATAAGTAATAAGATTTCTCTTATTTTTAGGCAATAAGATATGATCTTTATCCATCATAACAAATGTAATGTGATTGCACATCACAATAAAAAATCCGTTATTGATTACTTAATAATAAATTATTATAATGGAGATGATAGTGTGAAAATGGTTAAAATATCTTGACCACTAACAAATAAAGAATGAATGTTGTGGAAGGAACGTAGTTAATAGGAGAAATTAATGTATGTTATTAGATCATAATAAATTAATGTTTTAGGAAGGATTTCTATAATTGATTTTAAATAAATTTATGTGAATTTTAAGTCATTAATTTAAATTAATATAAATTTTGACTTTAATCTTTGACTTTAATTTTTTCTTTAATTATATTTAATTTTTTTATGTGTTTATTAACTCAATTGAATGAAGTTAAAAATAACAAATAGAGAGAGATTAAGTAAGATTAGAGAAAAGAATTAGAACCAAATGTTAGAACTAAGTTTTGTTCTTTAACTTAATGATGGTTATTTCACCTAGTTAACCTTCCGATCATGACAAAAACATAACTTTAGTTCAAATCCTAACATTCGTTGATAGATGATATAAAGTTTGTGGTAAAGGATTGATTACGTAGAGGGACACAATTTCAATAAAATATCATGGGAAGTTGACAATTTGATCGGGTCTTCCTTTAAACTTCTTGTTACTTAGCCATCAAGTGTGCTTACCTTACCTTGTATTTGTTCTTTAGGAGATGCTAGCAAATGCTACAACGTATAAATGCTTAGATCTATAACTAATCATCCTTAATAAAATAGAGTTATGATATTTACATATTAATAATCTTATACAATTTTAATATTTTATAAGTGTGGATATATATATATATATATTTGGTCCCTGCGAAAAACATCAGTCCCAAATTAGTCCCTGAGTAAAAATAAAAATCTCCTAATAGTCCTTGAAAATGACTATCATTAGACACATTAGCCCCTCTACTAACTTCCCTCTGTTAAACATAACAAATGACATATTAAAGCTTGTGACTTGGCACTCACTCTTGATACTTGAATGTTATTGTCCATATAGATAAGTTGATTGACGTCGTTTTGGCTGAGAGTTTGAAAACCCAAAAAAAAAAAAATCCTATAATCCCTAATTTTTCATCTTCTTCCTCATTCTATCTTTCCCCTAAACCAAAAACCCAAAATCCCTATCAAGCCAAACCACCAAGCTTCCCTATAACTGAACTAAAAGAAACCCAGTAGCAAAATAGGGAAAAACAAAGCAAACACAAGATCAACCATGAAGTCATCCTCAATCTTAATCCAAGACCACAATAGCCCCAGTCACCAAATAACAATAACCACAATCAAACTTCAACCTCATTCCATTAAATCTATCATACCTGAATTAGAGATAAACCACTGTTACCAAGTAGCTTCAATACTCAAGAGGGGGGTGAATTGAGTAAATAAAAACTTTTCGCAAATCTTTCTAAAAATACTTGATTACTAATTTTTGTTAAAGCTATTAATTGATAGAACTGAATGAATGGATAAGATAGATAGATATTGCCAACTAGTGAACCAATCAAGAGAGAAATAATCAAGCAAGTAAATAAACCAATGCTTAAATATAAAGAGAAGAGTTTAGAGAATCAAACACAGTGGTTTATTTTGGTTCGGCCACCAATCCATTAGTAGGTTGTAATGGTGTTACAACACGTTTAGAGGATGTTGGTGAAGCTAGAAATCACTTAGAAACCAATTTTTGATGATTGGAAGTTAAGAAAAGTTGAATAGAGTAGTGCACGGTTTCTGCAGAATTCTGCAGAATCTGAGTTCTGCATGTCACGTCGTGGCGTGGATCGAGGCGTGGCCCAAGGCGTGAGCATGCCGTGGCGTGGGGCAGTTTTCTGCCCAGAAGCTGCACCCGAGAGTTGGGTGCCGCGGCATGAAAAGGTTTGTGCTGCGGCGTGAGATCCTGAAGCTCCAAAATGTTGTTTTTGGATGTTTTAAGATCCCTAGTTGATAGAATCCTTTGGCTATGCCTAGTAGAGTGTGTTGAGGCACTAGAGAGGGTATTTCTTTGAGAGAAAAACCTAGTGGCATACAAGGAAAGATAAAAAAAAAAGTTATGCATCCATTAGACATGGATTGCTAGAGATCAAGAGTTTAGCTTCTTAAGCAACTTAAGGTTGCACAGATGTCACAAGAGAGGTGATGAGTGATTTAAGAAGCGAGATGGCAATAGTAGAGTGCTATAGTGCCTAAGTGGCAAGAGTTAAGGGCCAAGGTGCCGAGTTGGCAAAAGTTAAGTGTCAAAGACCCTAGCTGGCAAGGGTGAATGCCATAGTGCATGAAGAGCTCTCAAAGAGTTAAAGAGAGTTAGTAATGCAAAAATAGCAGTGTACTAAGTCTAGTTGGCATTGGTTCAATGTCGTAGTGTATGAAATGCTCCCACAGAGAAGAAGTGGAGTTAGTAATACAAGATGGACTTAGTATGAGATCATGTGGTGGCTATGTTAGAGTTAGGACATAACTCCGCATTTACACCCACATCACACTTCACATATGCTTGCTATCCCTAGAGAACAGGTAGTGGAGGCATCCACTCAGTGGTGTAGGAGGTCATGTGTTGTGATAACAGACTTTGTTCCTAAACAGTAGGCTATATGGGGTCATATGTTGTCATGGCAGAATTCCTCTACGCCTAGGGTGTAGGAGGTCAGGTGTTGTGGTGACAGACTTCGTTCCTAAAAGTAGGCTATAAGAGGTCACACGTTACCATGGCAGAATTTCTCTGCGCCTAGGGGGAATAGCTGAGTATTCATGACATTGCACCAACACTATCATACACTTTTCTTTGAGCATAAACATACATCATTCTATCATTGCATTATTTAATATTTTGTTAGTTGTGAATATATTTGTGTAATCGTTGCGTATGTGTTACTTTGTGTTATTGGTGACAACTGTATGGGCGGTTGTCTGACTGATGATTTCAAATAATTGTATGGGCGATTGTTTGATATCATCGTGGTTTCGGTTATCAGAACAGAATTATAGTTCGCTTAAGAACGTTACATAAAGAGGGAGTTGTAATTGTTTCTTATGCAGGAAGTATTAGTTCAGTTGGGTTTATTCATTTTGAATGTTTAAACTGCTAGTTTTGGTATACTTATACTGAGAAATGTGATTTCTCACCCCGTTTGTTGCCATGTAAATCCAGGTGAAGGTTCATCCAAAGGCAAGAAGAAGAAGTATGAAGACAAAGATAGTTTTTATACTTTCTAGGTTAAAGCTTGTATTTATCTACATGCTTTTAGTTTGTACAATAAGTTATGTATACAATGAGCCTTTAGTGGCGATGTTATATGTATAACTTTTAGTTTTCCGCAAGGCTCTCCATTATTATTTGTTTAAATGATATGGATTAGTATTATATTAAGTTAGAAGTAGCATAACTAATACTGCTTATCCAGGTATATTCTGATATACTAGGTTACCGGTATTAGGGTGTTACATGTTGGATACACGAGGTTATCCTAATATCCTCACTAATAAGGCTGAGAATAAACACCTAAGAAGACCATAGGAGAATACTGCATCGTTCAACTATTGTGAAGGAAGATTAGCTACACTATCCTGAAAAAATGTCTGGACTGTCTTTGGACCAAGTCAGGTTTAATCAACTTTATTGATGTAGGTAATGATTTCTTCTTAGTAAAATCCTATTCCTCTACTTATTATGCATATGTATTAATTGAAGGGCAATAGCTCATTGTTTACTATTACCTAGCAGTCTAGCAATGGAATAGGATTTCAACTTATTCTGTGATAGTATTCAAAATTTAGTTGTGTGGGTGAAACTCCAAGGTTTTGCCATTGAATATTATGACAAATTATTCTTAGGCATTGTGAATAACCTTATAGGAAAGACACTCAAGGTTGGTCTGAATACAATTCAGTAGAATAAAGGAAAATTTACCTGCATATGTGTTCAATATGATGTTAGCAAACCACTGCTAGCAAAGTGTAAATCAATGGAGCCTCTTACTTTATGGAATATGAGATGATTCACTTAACGTACTTTCTTTGTGTAAAGTGTGGCCATGCAAAGGAAAATTGCCCAAAAACCAAAAAGAGCAAGTCTTAGGGGATGACAGAGCAAATTAGGGTCTTTTAACTTTTAGGGAAAAAAAAGGGAATATTCCGATTGGTGGGGAAAAGGAAGGCAACCATCCATAGGTACAAATTACTCAAGGTGATGATTGATATGGTCCATGGGTGAGAGTACAAAGGAGCAAGTGTACGAAACGTTCTCTAGCAAAGGCACAAGCTGCTGGGACCAACCAATGGTCAAACACGCTCCACTAGGGGAGGTAAGGGTATGCACTTTGAGGAATTTAATAATACTAAGGTAAATGAAGCTAATAGAGTGGATTAAGGGAATAAATCCCAAGAATCTGGGGTGAATTCCACTGCAAATAATAATGAGGGCACTAAAAACTGGAGTATATGTCTAGCGGCAAAATACAGAGAGAGAAACACTAGAGTGTTAGAGTGGGATGCATGGGGAAAGGAAACAAACCCCATAATGAGATTATCAACAATCTTTGTACTAGACAACTGAGCAAAAAAGTGGACACTAAAAGACAAGCCTCTCCAAACATTGGAGTAATAAGGAAAAGTGATTACTTTGTCCTAGGGTTGTCAGTTTATCAAAAACATCATTAAAATTCCCTTGTTAACATCTAATAAAAAATGATTTCGTAATAAATATTTTTTTTGTCTGCCCATTTTTATAAAATATTCGAACATAAATTTTCTGTTTTAATGCTTTTACATATGAATGACCATAATTATACATATTTTTATGTTTTTGAATTTTGTATGAAAACAATACGATAATATTCAAATTTTATTTGATCGTTTTACGTAGTTTGCTTTAAAGCGGTAAAATAAAAATTTTTGATAACACTTGTATTAATTTTTTCTCCAAAGATATCTTCCTCGGAAAATAATCATTATATATTTTATTTGAAAACGTTTTGGACGATTCATCGTTGTGGGAAAAATCCAAAATGACCGGGTGACGTCTCGAGCTCACCCTCCTTTTCTCTGTTTTTGTCTGTTTTTAATTGTTTTCTTCTTGATTTAATCCAGAAAATGTTCCTCTCTGATTTTATATGAACTTTTTGTGTGATTTGCTCGAATAAGAAAATAATATTTTCACAAAAGAGGTGAGGAAAATCTTATTTGATTATTTAGAATTGGGGGATCTTACTTAACCCGATTCTCGAAAAAAACGAAAATAATCTTTTAATTTTAGAAACACAAATAAAATAATTTTATATTATTATAATATTATTTTATTATCGATCATTTTAATATCAAACATAAATAAAATATTTTGCATGACCCACAATTAGCGAACGTTAGATCGGTAGTTTAATTAATCACCGTAAAACCTAGAACTTTCCAGTAAAACAGTAACTCATAAACATCAACATTTATTACATCAACATGACTAAGCCATGTGAGTCATGGAACCAACCAATGAGAAGTAGGCTTGCTCACCAAGGCTTAATCTTAGCCTTTGATTTATCCAATGGCTTGGATGAAGCGCAGATGGTGCCCACCTTGCACCCCCATCAAGTTCACGGCCAAGAGGCCTTAGGAGACAAAAATCACTTTCATCTTCATCACTTTTCTCTCTTCTCTCTCATCAAGAACCCTAGCCACCATTCTTGCCCATTTTCTTCACCATATTCGCCAAGCTCATTTCAAACCATCCAACCATCCAAAAATTTTTCTAACCAAGTTTCCTTAATCTAAACACCATTCTAAGAACCTTTGTAGTTGGAAGTTTCTTCAAATTCTTCCATCTAAGGCTTGGAAACCAACCTTGAAAGTTTTACCTAGAAGGTGAAATTTCATGCTTTTCTTTTCTCTCTTCTTTTTCAAAGTTCTAAGCTTCATATCCACCATAACTCATGATTTTTCCATGGTTTAGCTTCTTTCCATGGTTAGTAACATGTAGGTTTTGTTTGAAATTTTTAGGTGTTTGGTGGAGTGAAAACCGTGACCAGGAGGTGAGAAAGCAAGCTTTTTGTCTTCATTTAATAAGAGGAAGACAATTTTATCATCCCTTTGGTGGTAAGAAGGTGGATTGTTTGTAGAATCCATAAGGATTCGCGTATTTGTGTTTATTGATGTGTATTTGTTAATTTTTGTGGTTTTAAAGTAGCTTAAGTGTTATGTGTTAGTAGCTTTCTTATTTGGTAATTGTAATAATCTTGCATGTCTAATAGCTTTTGATTGTATGTCATATAATACTTTAAATTAGGTTTATGTGTTAGAAATATTTTTTCATGTGTTAAAAATATTTCTTTTATGTGTTAGACTTATAAAAAATGTGTTTAGAATTGTATGATAAGGTTTATGTAATAACATTGAATTTTTTTGAGTGTTCCAAAGTCACAACAACCAATAGCTTACGAAAATGCCAAAGTTGAGGACCAAAATGTTCTCTTGTTTTTGGCCTAAAGTGTAACTTTCCTTAAAAGAATCAAAGTTTCAAATTGATTTGATCAAAGAAAATGCATTTAGAAATCAAATGGTAAAAATTAGTATTTTGGTCATGCCTAAAATTAAATTGACCATTGTTAACTATTTTCTAAAATGATTTAATGAACTTAGACAATATAATACATTTGATATGATTTAAAAGGTGAAAGACATTTTGGAAATTAAATGCAAAATTTTATGAAATTTGGCCAACATGCCACTATAGGTAATAATGATTTTAAAAACTTGATTCCAAACCTTTTTCAATTAGAAAGAAACAATACAAGTTAAAGGGAAATTTTCTATGATGAATTTTTGAAGAAACAAATTGAGTAAATTAAGTTTGAAGGATTAAAATTAGTGATTTTATCATTAGGAAGGAAATACACCATATTAAGAAATTTCTAACATATAGCTCACTTTTGGTTTTGAAGCATGTTAGAGATTTCAAAAAGAATTTAATGAAATGGTTAAAAATTTAGGTAAATAGAAATTTTATGGAAAATTTAGAAAAATTATTATAAGTTTATAAACAAAATTTAAAGTTTTAGTAAAAATGAACCTATAAGATAAACAATATCAATAATGATTTAGATGCATCAAAAATTATTCAATTAGTTTAATTGTACTAAGAATTTTCATCTGTTTAAAAAGAAATTTTAAAGTGATTTTCCAAGAAAATGATGATTTAAAAATTCTACGCGATTGAGAAAACGTATTAAAATGCTTTATTTTAAAAAGTAAAATATCCTTACCCGATTTTTAAATTTTTGTAAAAACGGAGATTTCAAAAACGCGATAAAATTTCTACGCGATTGGCCAATGTTACTATATTTAATTTTTTTGTGGTCGGGAAAATGTGAACCCGTCATGAGGCTTTTGAGGTTATTTTCTTTGGTTTCTTGTTAATGTGAACCCGAGAAGAATGAAAGTTTAGGGTATATTTTTATCTTAAGGGCATTTTCGTAATTTCATATATTTGGAATTATGTTAGGAGTCTTTATGCCAATTTTTGGTGTTTTGGGTTGACGAGACGAATCACGCGTGTTGTCGATGCGATAAGTGTAGTGTAGTTTATTGTTCTAATAAACTTGGAGACTTTTTTATGTTTTTGTTCCATTATGGGTTTGGTAATTTGCATGATACATTAGTTAACGTAATAAACATTCATATATTTAATCGAGGTTTTTGTAAAGTCTATAGTACATTATAGTAGATTACTAATGAAAAGATAGCTACCTTGGTACATTCCTCTTAGTGTCGTAATTTAGTGGATGCATAATAAAATATATATAGCAGTGCGTGTGATCGCGTAATAATAATAATGGTTGGGCAAATTTAGTGGATACTAATAATATATAATAGTTCTCTAATAGATGCATAATAATTTAATAATAATTAGCTCCATGGAGTAGGGTTGTGTTTTGGTGTATTTGAGTATATCTTGGATAATATTCCATTTTAATTATTTATCTTTATCTGGTAAATCTTGGATGTTTTTACATTTTCTATATTTGTATTTATATAATTTTTATGTTAGTTGTCTATTTCTTATCTCATTTTATCTGTGAGACATAATAATAATAATAATTTCTTTATTTGTGTTATATTTAGTGATGTTCATAAACACTAGGATATTTAATATGTTATAGTTAATTCTTCGTATTGTATAAAAAAAATAATAATTAATTGTCGTCTTCTTATTTGCCATGTAGTGATGATTTTATGTTGTCGAAAAATTTATAATGTGTCTCTTAGGTCTATTTATTTTATACGGTAAAGAGTTTGAAGAGGAAAAAGGAATAATTAAGATCGTGTACCCGAGGAAGAGGAAGGTCGAAAATCCATTAAGCAAAACCATCCGATCATCCATAATAATCTGGATTGATTGCGTGGGGGATGGCGACGCCGCATTTTTGGGATTCATAGAGCTGATATTTCATGGAGGTGATCCGGCTTACAAGCATTTTTACGAGGAGATCGTTTCCTAAAACCTATGGGTCCCACGTATGAAAAGTGATTCTACGACAAACGTGGGTCCCATGGAATCCGAAAAGTGGGTCCCACACGACATTATTTCGCACTGGAGTTACCCATCCATTAGACAAAAACCCCGAGTCCTAGTGAGATAAGCATCGTATCGACCGCGCGATCCCGTTTCGCCGTGTGTCGAAATCCGGATATTATCTCCCGAAAATCATTTTCAAATAAAGAGATGATCCATCTAAGGATTATTAACCATGATGTTTTTTTTAAGATCGCGTCGTAATAATTAAATATATAACTCTTTCTTATTGCTTTCTTTATTATTTTCGTTTAAATAGTAGTAGTCTTAGTTGTAAATTATTTGTACGAGTTTATAACTTAACCATATGTACCATAGCGAAAATTATTAGTGATGATGTTTTTTTTTATTTCGTATTTTCCGCATTATCTTTTTATTACATATTTCTGTTTTATCAGGAATTATTTTTACAACCCGTAATAATTTTAACAAATATTCCGCAACTTGGGTAGATTTTATTTCTATTTATTTTATTTTATTTTATGTGTGACATCCTCCAAAGGGGTGTTACAATAATAGGTTACAATTTAGGCCTAACAACTTAAAGCCAAACTCTAATAGGGCTTCACTAAATTTAGAGGAACCTATACCCTTAGATATTTTATCACCTAACAGTGGAAACACCTACAAGGAAATGTATGAAGATATACAACCTATAATATTCCTCAGTGACCCCACCCCTCCTATACAGAGAGATGCTATGCAACTGGCCTGATAAGCCTCTCTCCCTTTCTTATTTTTTCCATGATAATTTTTTCTTGGAGCTGTAGAGGGACTGCTGGTAAGGAATTCAGTATGGCCCTAAAAGAGTATATGAGAGTTCACAAACCTGATTTAGTGGCCTTACAAGAAACTAGATGTAGTGGGTTGAATATTCCTAAGATTATTAAGAATTTAGGCTTTAAGGATTATGTTGTCATTAAGTCAATGGGATTTTCTAGTGGCATATGGCATTTATGGAACCAAAACTCCTTTTTAATAAGGTGTTGTGCTAGAATGATCAATTCCTTCATGTTGAGATAAAGAAGGGCACACAACTCCCCTGATTGCTAATTGTTGTTTATGTGAGCACAAGGGAAAATGAAAGAAGGGAAGGCTAGGAAATTTTAGAACACAAGGCAAAGAATATTAACAAAGGCTATCTTTTGATAGGTGATTTTAACGAATTTCCTAATGCCAATAAGAATAAAAGGGAAGCCCTTATTGATATGTGTCACTATTAAGCCTTTTCCCAAACCTAATATAACCTAATTGATATGGGATCTTATGGAACTCGTTTCACTTGGAGGAGTCCAGAATGTGAGGGGTTGGATATGGACTTCAAAAGACTCATTTAAGCCCTTTGAAATGCTATTTGGAAAATGTGTTTCCAAGAAGCTTATGTTAGCACCTTGACTAGGCTACATTTAGTCACCACTCACTTTTATTGCTCCTTGAAGGTAGGACTCCTCCCTCATCCAACCGTCCTTTCCACTTCGAGCTGTTTTCGATGTAACATGCTAGCTTTTCTAATTTCTTGAAAGCTAGTTGGGAGTTCACTGATTCTTTCAAAGCCATAATGAGAACTTATCAGCAAACTTGTTGAGTTGGAAAAATGAGTTCTTTGGAGACATTTTTAAAAAAGAAAGATCACTAATGACTAGACTTAATTGGACACAGAACACGAAGAATGATAGTCATAGTTATGTGCTGGACCATTTGGAAAAGAAACTACACAAATAACTTATTGAGACTTTGGACCAAGAAGAGATCTGGTGGTTGCAAAAGTCAAAAGCACAATGGATTAGAGATGGGAATAGGAATACTCATTTTTACAGCACCAAAATAATAATAAAAAGAAGAAGAAATAAGGTGTTGTCTTTGAGAAAGTAGAATGGCGAATGGATTGAAGATCATGTTTTGCACTAAACTCATGATTTGGGGTTTTTTAAAACCCTATATAGTGAAAAAAAAGCCTACAAGAATTCTTATCTTCACCAATTCTTCTTACCTAGATATTCTTCCTGATACTGTTAGAGACTAGGATAGACCTATTTTGTGTGAGGAAATTAGGAATTCCATGCTCAGTATTGGTCCTCTTAAAGCTCTTGGTGAGGATGGGCTCTCAAGTATAATCTTTCATAGAAATTGGAGTATTATCTGTGAATGTTGTTAGTCATGGAAATCATCACTCAAGAGGAAGGTTGTAACACCCTACTACAATTTTTGTTAAATACGCAAAATATTTCAAGATAAATCGCATTAGACGTGTCACCTTTTGAGAATGCATATAAATAAAATCTATAATAACCTTTATAGTTAGAATAGAAAGCCTCGAATGATAAAAAGATCATATATACACCTCACTGGCTAACAAGTCATATTGTATAAATAAACTTTTATATACAACCAGAAAGGTAATAGTATACCAACTTGTTCAAAAAGAAATAAAAGTGCTAAACTAAGCCTTCTACTTCTTTTTCTTCTTGCCTTTTTTCTTTGAAGGGTCTTTACCTGGATTTACATGAAATATACAGGGGTGATAAATCACAATTTCTCGATATTCGTGTACCAAGACCAGTAGTTAATCATTTACAATAAACAAAGAACTAAACATATTAATATTTGGAACAATATAAATATCCGAAAATCAATAACATCAAAAGATCAACCATACAATCCTAAGATATTGTCAAACAAACAAACAACCAATCAATCGATCAAGCAATGACAATTGCCCATACATTTGTCAACCATGCAATGCTTTATGTGATGAGATATAGTTATGCTCAAACAAAGTACTAATATAATGATTATGCAATGTAAATGTAAGTTTTAAGATTTGAAAACACAAGCTACTTACTTAATTTCCCAGAAACCTCTGTCTCTTGTATATACAAAGTAGGATAAGCCAGAAAGCCTAAATCCCACTTGGTAATAGGTAAACACCTTCCCCTCACTAATGTAAGAGTACTATTGTCACCCCCACACTGGTAACCTTGACCACAATAGCATACTTGCTACGAGAATCTAGATCAATACCTTGTTCTCTAGCCATATGGTTGTACACACTATGATAAGTTACAATACATAAGAAACTAACAAGTACCAAGTTTGAAAACCAAGTATCAAGAACTATCTCAATTCACAATCAAGACATATCACAAGATTCTCACAACTAAGTGACTATCCAATACTAATACATATAGGTCCTAGCATCACCTATCCCACAAGGTAGCAAGAACTATGTAACTAGTATTTCTTTACCTAAAACTTCTCACCATCACTTCACAAGTGATTTCCAAGTCAACCTCATGTTGATCAAAACTTTAGATTGTCCCTAAGGCACTCTAACTCAAAGATTTGCCTAAGGTTTCACCATTCTAAGACATATATCATATAGTTATTCTCTCCAAGAATTACCCTCATTTGTGTTTTAACACACTTAGGAAAGTATATAAGAATGATCCAAACACTTAAGGAATGTCAAAACCTAAAGAACACAATCCTAATAAATCTGGGTACTCACGCCTAGGTGTGACATTCCCACACCTAGGCGTGGTACTCTCTGTCTCGCCCAAACTGCAAACTGAGCCACTCACGCCTAGGTGTGGTAATCCTGCGCTTAGGCGTGGTCACGCGACAGTAGCTTCTGCAGAATTCTGCAGAAGTGGTACTATTCCATTGGCCAAAACCCATGCAGAATTATGCAGAAGTGGTACTATTCCATTGGCTTGGCCACTCCGATCCAACCTCTAGGTGATTTGAAGTCCTAAACAAGTTCACAAACATGAGAGAAATATAAAACACCAATGGATTTCATCAAATTTGGATCAAAACATAAGATCACCCATCAAAACTCCAAATTCTACACTTTAAGCATTTTAGGTTCAAAATGGATAGTTTTAGTTTCTAATCCAAACTCTTTGCATAAACAAGTCATAAATAACATTTATAACTCATCCAAGCAAGAAAATCACATAACACACCACAAGAACTCAATGGCATATTAAACATCAAGTGAACCTAACATGAAGAAATGAGGAAAAAGATGAAGTTGAGTTCAAGAACCCTTACCTTGAGTTCCTCAAGCTTCTAGGGTGATGGAGATGATGATGGAATGGATCACAAATCTTCAAGCTTTCCTTTCCCCTTAGCTTTCCTGTTCTTCCTTTCCTTCTTTTCTCTTTTCTTTTCCCTCTCTCTTTGTTCTGTTTTCAGCCGTAGAGAGTGAATGAGAAAACAAAAATGAAGGCTTGAATATCAACTAAAGGGAGTCAAGAAAGAGGGCTAAAACCATGGAGTGTTAAGGGCCAAGGGATATCACACTGATAATTCTTGATATGCTAAAAACACTCAACTTAAGCTAAATAAACTTTTCCACTTTCTAACAACTTTCAAATAAATCATAGAATTCATTAAAAATATTGTTGTACCAAAACCATTATTTTCCATATCTGCGTCTATTCATTCTGATTTTAAATAGATAATCAGTATGCCTAAAAATACTAAACTGGCTCTGAAATTCTCAAACTTTAACCACATCACAGAGTATACATTTATGACTTAGAAATAAATTATCCACATTTATTTCCAGTAGCTAAGCCATATATTCTAACATCTAGGTCATTTTAAGCTATTTTTTACTTTTCGACTTACAACAAAATGTCTAAACTAACTCAGATTGTCACAAAATTAAACAGACATTTTAAGCAAGTACTAAGCTACCTCTATAACTATTTATAAGTCTAACATGTTAAAGAAGATGTTACAAAAATGAATTAAGTGATCACAATTTTTTTAAAAAAAATTGAGAAATTATACATTTTGATATACTCAATCAACACATGCAACATAATAAGTCTAACAAAGATACAACTATTGTAGATTACTCAAATATAACTTGGATTATACGATAAATTAGTCAAATAAGCTAGATATCAAATTCTTAAAATCAAAACATCAAAGTACCAAGATGACAAGATATGCAATAAATAAATATATTATACCAAATATTGAAATTAAAGAGTGTAAGGAAGAGAGAATCAAACTCAAGAATTTATCATGATTCAGCCACCAACCACTTGTGACCTACATCTAATCCCTAAGTTTAACTTGAGATTTTATTCACTATCTCCTATACTTTATGGGTACTTAGAAAACTTTTGTATAAACAAGAGCATTCCTTATACCTTGGGATCCTTCACTCTTGTGTTAAAGCCTCCAACAATTCAAGCTTAAAAGGTGCTTGAAAAGCCTTTACATTCAAGAGCACTCACAATACCTTTAGGTTACCTCACCCTTTGTGTTTCAGTCTCACTACAAGGGATGCCTCACTATTTTCTCTCTTGAAGGATACATTACCTTCTTACAATGATTTTAAGATGAAGAGAAAGATTAGAAACTCTCACAAGAGTAGATATACAACTTGAAGAACAAAGGAATAAAAATATTTTGCAATAAAGAACTCAAAATATGATTTTGATGATTCAAGGATCAAATCAAGTATTCAAGAGTTGTAAAAGCTTCAAACATCACTTATATATAGAGCCTAAGTGATAAAATAGTTGTTGGTAGTGTTTAGAAATAATTTCTTATGAAAACTAGCAATTTATAGCCGTTGGGAGTGCATTTTGACATGTTTTATTCCAATAATTATGTGTCCTACTCGAATAAGCCAACTGGATAATCGATTATTGCACTCTAGTTTTGAAAGCTGACTTTAAATGGTCATAACTTTTTCATTTCTTATCCGTTTAAAGCAAATACTAACTCATTGTTAAGATCTTTGAGTCTATTTTCAAATGAAATAAGTTTCAGAAAAAAACTCAAAATATTTTGAAAGTTATGATCAAAATAGTAAGCAAATGTCAGTTTTTCAAAACTCAAACTTGACTATTTTTCATAGTTTTGAACTACCAGTATGACTAGCTTTTCAAAACATGTTTATTGGACATTATAGTGTGTAAGAACCATTTGTAGATATTTAAAAAAATATATATTTGAGCTATTTTATTGTAAAACTTCTATCTTTACATAGGAGAAAGCCTAAAAGGAAAATATATCTATTCTAGTCCTTAGGCTTTTTTATGTAATCTAAGCTTCCAAAAATTTCTTCTCTTCAAATCTTGTAAATGCTTGGAACATCTTATCATTCTCATTCTTTTTGAGTTTAGCATAATTGTGATTTTTTACTTTCTTATTGCAATGCCCACTCTTAGTACTTAGATCATCCTACAAAGTATTGCTCACTTAAAACAAACATAGTTAGTCGAAATTCATAATTCAATATCTTCATATGCATGATTCATAAATTTATGTCTCTAGTTAGTCTAACATACATATAAGACTGTCATAGACATATCCAAATAAGACATTTATCAATTACTAATAGATATACTCTATATAGGATGCAACAAAGAACACTTTGCACATTTTCATCTATATTCATAATTTTTTTTGTCTTGTATTTGTCATCATCAAAACTTAATATATTAAACCATTGGGGCAAACTTATTTCTACAATCTCTCCCTTTTTTATGATGACAAATCACCAAAGAAAAATATGTTTAGCAATATAGAAAAATAAATATTTGTGTAAGCATATCAAACAATAAGCACATGAACATATTTTTCTTTCCAATTCTCACTCCCCCTATTTGACATCAACAAAAAGGCTTAGGAAGAAAAAATAATATTTTCTTTCCCCCTATAGATAAAACTTATGTTGCTAAAAAGAATAGGATCGTCAAAACCAAAAACTTCTTCAAGTTATTCAAAACATAACTATCTCCCCCTATTTGATTCTAGATATGATTCAAGAATAGAGAGATAAAACAAGCATGCTTTCAAGATAAAAAAGATTATTCATACAATACTTGTCATATTTTGGTACATCAACATTTAGCATATGATAGCAATAAAACACTTTATGTAATCAAATAAGGATGTAAGATAAGAGATATAAACAACTTAAGAGTTAGGCTCCCATTCATTGAAGCACAAGATGGATAAGGAGAAATATGTATGTTATGACCATGTAAGAATGTTACTATTAGATTAGGAAATTATATTAGCACATGTTTATATTAGTTGTCAATCTATTAGCTGTAGTTTAGGAAATTAATATCCCTATACTTTTTCTCTTTATTTATTGTAATCAGTGTACATATATCAATGATCATGTGTGCAGTAATATACACACAATTCTCTAAACACTTCTTCATGGTATCTAGAGCCTAAAAGAAAGGCAACCCTAAAACCCTATATACCCGGTGGACCCACTATCCTTCGGTGACAATTTTTTTTGGCCAACCGTGTTTTTACTCCGGTTCATTGTGCCTCATCTGCCCGCCACCACCACTGGAAGTCGTGCTTCCTCCTATTCGGCCTACCCCCAAAAGCCCAGGCCCAGAGCTTCTCATACGCACCGGCAACGTGTTCTGCCTCGATACACAAGCGTCGCCTTCACAACGCGTGTGCCAACGTGTCTGAGCCTCTTTCCAACAGCCGCTTCCATCTTCGATCTCATCTCCCTGTCTCCGGTATTCCCCTGCCATCACCACCCCCTCTTTGTCACTTTTCCACCCCCAAGACAGCATGTCCGTCTTTGGCCATCCCTCCGACTTGTCCTTAGCCTTCAATTTCATATCTGTTCCACTCATTTCCTGTGAAAAATTGGTGGGCTCTGCAAACTACAACTCCTGGTCCGCAACTATGGAGTTATGGTTCGAAGGACAAGGCTGCCATGATCATTTAGTCACATAGGCCAAGAATATCCCCACCAAAGACCAAGCCAAATAGAAACAAGTGAACGCTTCCTTCTATAGTGTGTTATGGTACTTGTTGGATTCCAAACTCCAGTCGCAATACCGCTCTTACCGCACGTGCTACGATGTTTAGACCAAGGCCAAAAAATTTTACTCCAACGATGTCAACCCCTTGTACAACATTGTTTTGAACTTGATGGACGTTAAGAAACAAGACATGGATATACAAACACTTTGGTCATATTGAGGAATTGTAACATCCACCGTAGGGTGCCACATTTATGTTACTTTATTACCAAATTACCCCCAAGTTATAAAATATGATGTTATAATAAAATACGAGTTGTAAATTTTTTTTTCTTTGATGACAATAAAATAAACTTAGCGAAAAATAAAACTATTATACATCATCACACATAATGTACATCATTATACATAACAGTCATCACACGTAATTTACATCATTATACATAACAGAAGTACTGTCAGGATTATTTATATACAGACCAAGTTCTCAAAGTAATTAAACATAATTTAAGACTCACATATTGCCCAAGTCTGACTAAACAGCAGAACCCTCAGATGGGTCCTCCTCAGATTTCTCAGCAGATAGGAATCCGTTATTACGTGAATCTCTACGGACAGGTGTCCGTGCAGACGACACGATACTTATCTCACTAGGAGTACGGTAGTAGGCTCCCCAATACTGCCTAATGGATATTGGAAACTCTAACTGTACATATATATTGACACTAAAATAGGGGTTCCCTTGTTCAAGCCTACTATAGGTAATGTTCAGATCCCCTATATAAAATATACACTGTCGATCCAAATGAACATGCCACGCCTCTGAACCTCCACGAAACTATAATGTCACGTATCCTAGGAAGCTGAGCATCTCCATCTTCAAAATTCTGCGTTTCCAGACGTGAGAAGTAGTTCTTCTTCTCCTTCTTGTACTGTTTCTTCCTCAACGTCTTCAACCAATTATAAATACCATATACAAATATATATATATAAAGAGGTGAGATCACCTACGCCAATACCAACATGATAGTACAGAGATAATACAAACAACATATCATGCAAAAATATCATGTCATGATCACAATTTTGCCATCATCATAGTGTAAAATAATAATTGCCATCATGCCACTATCACTGTTTAAATCACAAAATAATTACAGTAACACCATCACATAGATATAGATGCTCAGTTTCATGCATGCACACATAGACTCAATGTCCTACTCCATGGAGCTAATACTCATGTCGGAGAAATTGATCAAAAAGATCTGCCGGTACCAAGTGCCTCAGACCAAGTGCTATAATTATATCCTGCACATCTAGCACATACATGACAGTCTTTATCAGATCTCGATTAAGAATAGTGTCTCGGTCCGGATCATCGGTGTGTTGCATTGGTCTAACTCACGGTGCAGGAGAGCTACCAACTGCCCATTGCGAGCAACCCGCACCCCGATGCCTCCAAGGTCAACAAGTGACCTACACTACGCGTATCGCACCCACTCAAGAGGTGTATGTTTTTCCTAGGCAATTAGCCATATACAGTCCATCGGATCATTTTCAATGTATGTGTAATGCACCAATTACCAACCAAAGGTAAATCACATAATTTCTCATACGAGGTTCAAATACTGTTTTACGTTCATGTATTAATGCCAATTTCAGGTAAACTTCTCAATTTCTTGTACATTATTCGTATACTGATTTTAACTGTAAAGTTTACTGTATAATTAACAGCAAAAACACATTACCATGTTTTTCTCATTCGTAAAATATTTTTGTCACGTTTTCACTGTCACGTAATATTTTATTACGTAAACAATGATTTGTAATATTTTTGTTACGTTTAAAAATTCGCGTAATAATTTTTTACTGTATTAAAACGCGTAAAATATTCTTTCATTTTTAAATCGCTTAGCGATATTTTTCTACAACATTTCGATCGTGTAAAATATTTAAACGCTTTAAAAATCGCGTAGAAACATTTTAACGTTTTTCAAATCGCGTAACTTAAAAGTTATGTTTTTGAGTTACGTAAATTGTTTTTCACCGTTTTTACCCTTCGTAAAATATTTCTTAAATTTAAAAATAGTATTTGGGACTTTTCTTACAATAATATAATTTCTTACTTTATTTTCTTCCTATTCTTAGTCAAAAATTCTTTTCCGTAATATATTTTCTCAAAATCACTTTTTATTGATTTAATCTTATAAAATCACCTTTAATTGATTTAATCACTGTTTCTAATTTTAAATTCCCTAACATTTTCCAAAACTCAATAAATAAATTCTACGTTAGTAAATTTAAGTTACAAACGTTTTCTTTTATATTTCTAAATCACTTCTAAAAATTAATTCTCTTTAAAATAATTTAAAGTTCAACACTTTAAATCCCCTTTTTCTTTTATTTATGAAAATTCCACTTGACAATACTTTAATTCCTTTCCAAAATCCTTATTTGAAAATTCTTATATTTTATAACATCAAAACATTTTTTTCTAAATTATCAAAACCTTATAGATGGCCATTGGAACCATAAAATATTTTTCTTCTAACTTAAACAAATGTCATTCTTGTTTCTACACAAAATAAATTCATGAAAATACTACTCAAAAACCGTGTGCACTCTTTTTGCAAAATAAACTCTTTTGAGTAATTTCTTTACTTCTTAAATCATTCAATTCTATCATTTATGAAAATATAATTTTGTGAACACCAAATTAATTGATGTCTTGACCAAAAATTTTATTAAGTTTGAGGACCAAAAATTAACTCCATTGTTCTTGAAAAATTTCAATAGAAATCCTTATTTTAGAAGTCCAAAACCGTGACCTCCTCCATGGCCTTTGGAGCCAAAATTTTATTTATTTCAACATACATCCATCATAATATATTCAACATATATCATTAAGCATATTATAAGCATATCATATAAACAAATAAAAATCATACTAAGCATGCATACACAAATAAATCATGCAAAGCATATCAAGCATAAGCAAAAATAATTAAAAGCACATAACACACATACAAATTATTACATGACCATGGATAGGATCCTCACATGGATATCCATCAAATATCAAACCATCTCTCACCACCATGTGCTTGGTTGGTGAGATGAATCTCCCTCTTACCTCTTGAAGAACCACCAAAAAGCTTGTTGATTTGTGTTTTGAACAAGATCTCCACCAACACAAGTTCTTAAACATGAAACAAATACAAGAAAATTAGTATATCAAGCTTGAATAAGAAGAACCATGGATCAAACATGGTTTAGAACATGAAAAAGAAAAGAATAAATGAAGTTTTCTTACACTTCACTAACAAAAACTCTAGAACTTGATCTTAGTAAAAGTCCTTCAAGATGGAAGATTTAGAGAAAGTCTTCAACATAAAAGTTGTTTAGAATGAGGTAAAGATTCAAGAAACTAGGTTGTATGAAATTAAAGAGTGATGGAAGAGTGAATTGGAGTGCTTGGCCGAATGGTATGTTTTTGGGAGAAAGAATGAAATTTTCTTTGGTTTGGTCTTGAAACTTAAGTGGAAAAGTGAAGAAATGATATTATGAAGTATAGAAATGAATGTTTTTGGTCTTCAAGGGAATGCATTGCCGTAGCATGCAATTAGAGAGAGTGGAAAGTGAAGTTTGAAGAACATAAGCATTAATGATCAATAGGAATTGGTCTTGACACTTGGCTTGTCTTCATTCTTTTTTTTTTCTTTGGCCTAAAAAGCCTACACTAAATTGTCTCCCTTCATCCTTGCTCTCCAAACCGTCCCCCCCTTCTTCATGCATTCCAAATGTGCCAAATTACATAGCCATCACTATAAGCCATCCTAACCATTGATTAAAAGAATGGTTTGGATTTAAATTAGCTACTAGGTTTAGGTTATAGATGGAAGACTTCATTTGAGCCATTGGATCATTTTTGGCTTGCAATCCTAACCATTGAATATGTCTCCAAAATGAAGGGTCAAGATTACACCTTCAATCTTTAATCCAAGGGTCCAAAATGGTTGTAGTCATTTTTGATGACCAATTCTCCACCATTGATCTAAATTCAAATCCAATGGTTATTAATGATCCATCTTCACCATTGATTAATTCTACATCCAAGGGTTGATAATGGTCATAGCCATTTATAAGATTAAATCTCTACCCTTGATTTAATTTCCATCTAACGGTTATAATTGATCCTATTCAATTTTAAGATCAAATCTCTACCGTTAATTAAATCCAGATTAATTCTCCAACGATAATTAAATTGATAGTGGATATCCAAACCACTAATGTTAACTTAATAATATAGAATTTTATTTTATTTTATCTGTTATAACCTAAAAAAAAATAATTACTGTATTTTTATCGTCCGATAATTAAATACAGTACAAAATACAGTAAAGCAAATTTTCTAAAACTGTTTCCGGATTCAGGTTTAGTAAGATCTCCTGTCTCCGTCTAAACAGTACAAATTTTTCTGTACGTAGAAAAATTTTTCATTTTGCGAGACCTACCTGGGTCCACGTATGGCCACCTGAGCCCACATACACCTCGTGGGGCCCACAAAATAGTAAAAATTCCAAAATCACACATAAAATTACAAAAATTAGAAAACTCACAAATATCAAATCAGATTACGTAAATTAATTAAGACTAAACAGTAAAAATTAATTTACGTAAATTTTTCCGGCCTGAAAATTATTATTTTTTTGACACAGAGCAAATCACACAGAACAATCAAATATACAGACGAAATATTCAAAATAATTTTACAGTACATAGAAATCGCTAAACAGTAGAATTCTGTTAACCGTTAAAATTATTGTTCCTAAGATAGAAAGTTCGGGGTGTTACAGGAATAATATGAAACTTAAGTCAACTAGCAGTTCAAAAGTATGAATGTTGCTCAGGTTGTTCCATCTGAGTCATTTGAAGATGTTTCCCTATCTGCTATTGAGTATAATGAGTATATCTAGCTCAAAGTAGCCCATCAGTCCACTACGCATATCGCTTTTGTTGCTCAGACTGGTAATCTTGTTGCCTTTATCTCACAGTCCTCTTCCCTCAGTCCTTGGATTCTTGATTCAGGCGCTTCTGATCATATGTCTGGTAACAAATCTTTTTTTTCCTCCATCACCTATACAAATACATTCCCTAGTGTCACTTTGGCCAATGGTTCCCAAACCATAGTCAAAGGAATTGGTCAAGCCAATCCCCTTCCCACGCTCTCCTTAAACTCTGTGCTTTTTGTGCCTGACTGTCCTTTTAATTTGATTTCTATAAGCAAACTAAGTCGCATATTGCCTTGCTCTGTTATTTTTTGTATTGATTCAGTTCTTATGCAGGACCGGGGTACCAAATAGACGATTGGAGTAGGACGTGAGTCTCGAGGATTGTATCACCTCACCATACTTGTTTCTCCTGTCGCTTATTTTGCTGTTAAGTCACCAGTCATTATCCATCAATGTTTGGGACATCCTAGCCTATAGAAGTTGCATCTCATGGTTCCTGGTCTTTCTAAAGTGTATACACTAGAGTGTGAGTCTTGTCAATTGGGAAAACATGTTCGTAGTTCTTTTCCCGATCGAGTCAATAAATGAGCTACGTCTCTTTTTGCTTTAGTTCATTATGATATTTGGGGTCCTAGTCATGTCATTTCTACTTTGGTTATTTGTTACTTTTATTGACGATTTTTAATGTTGTTCTTGGTTATTTTTAATGAAAAGTCATTTCAAATTGTTTTTAATATTTCAAGGTTTTTGTTCGAGATTCAAATCCAATTTGATACTCCTATTCAAACTTTGTGAAGTGACAATGCACGTGAATATTTCTCTACCTCTTTTCAATCCTTTTTGACTTCACAAGGTATTTTACACTAATCATCTTGTGCTCACACCTCACAGTAGAATGGCGTAGCCGAAAGGAAACAACTCGTACTTTACTCTTCCACTTCTATGTACCATTCTGTTTTTGGGGGGATGCTCTCCTTTCTGCATGCTATTTAATTAACTACATGCTTTCTTCCGTCCTCCAAAATCAAGTTCTTCATTCTATCTGTTTCCCTAAACAACACCTTTACTCTCTTCCACTCCGTGTCTTTGGGTGTACTTGCTTTATCCATGACCTTACTCTAGGCAAAGATAAATTGGTCATCAAATCCCTAAAGTGTCTTTTCCTTGGTTACTCCCGGTTGCAAAAGGGCTATCGGTGCTACTCTTCCAATCTCAAAAATATTTTATTTCGGCTGACGTCAGCTTCTTTGAGACCCATCCTTTTTTTTTTCAACCGATTTAGATATGCATCATGACAATGATAGTATGCTTCCCATTGGTCACTCTCTCCTTCCAGTCCATCCACTGTAACACCCCGAAATTTTACTATTTTACAGTAATAAGAGAATTGTACTGTTTTGTGATTTCTGTGTGCTGTAAAATTATTTTGATAGTTTCATGATTGTATTTGATTGTTTTGTGAGATTTACTCTGGGATAGGAAAATAATAATTTTCTGGTCGGGAAAAATCTTTACGTATTTATTCGGAGCTGGGGGATCTTACTAAACCCAATTCCGAGATATGCATGACATAATCTTTTAATTTTTAGAATTTATATGTGATATAAAAATATTTTATATTTTTATTATTATTTTATTATCCAGTGGATGATACCTACTAACTTAGGAGTAGTAGCTTTTGTTTAGTGGACAATAGGAACCGGTAAAGTCTTGAGATTTACTGATAATGAACCAATAGGAATGAAGTCAACATTAGTGGCTTGACCTATTCTAAACCAATGGAAGATGGTCAAATTTAGTGGTTGGACTAGTTAGATATAAACTAGAAAATCTAACTAAGTTAACTTAAATCTAACTAGGTTATTCTAAAAGCTTAGGAAATAATCAAATAGAGACAAACTTAGTTACTAACCATTAGGATTCTTATTATAAGAAGGTTCTCCAATGTTCAAGAATCAATGACTATTACCTAAGTAACTAGATAGTTGGCTAAGGAACTAAGTAAGCTAACTAGGTTTACCTAAGCTTCACAAGGTAACTAAATGAAGCCAAACTTGGTTAGTGTTTTCCATTACACTTCCACGTCCATTTGGTCTTCAAGGAAGGTTCAAGGCTCAAAATTTTGAGCTTATCACTTTGTTAAATATCCTCACTTCATAATGATCTAAATAACAAGATAAGATTAAACAAAAAACTTACCATTCATTCCCTACACTCTCACGGCTAACACCAAGTCATAAGAGACCAAAATTATTTCACCTTCATCATTTTTATCACTTAAGCTTTTCTCTCCATTCTCTCTCTTCCAAGAAAACACAAAAAACTCCATTTTCTCTTCTTTGAGAAGCTCTCGGCAGCCACACCATACATCAACATCTAACCTTCCATAATTTTATCTAATCCCATTTCCTAAACCTAAACCATATTCTAAACATCTTTCATGTTGCAAGTTTCTACAAAATCATCCATCTAGTGCTTGAAATCCAAGCTTGAAGTTTCTATCCTATAAGGTAAAGATCCCTGTTTCTTGTTTTCAAGATGATTCTTAAGTTCTAAAGCCATGATTGATCCATGATTTTTCTTTTTCAACCATAGTTTGTGACTTTGTAAATTTGTTTAAGCTTGATAGAATTTTTCTTTGAGCCACACGAAATCCCTAGGAGAAGGATCCAATAAGAGTTTGATCTTCCTTAAGGTAAGAAGGAGATTTATCACACCAACCAAGTATGGTGGTGAGAGATGAAATTATTTGTGATGGATGGTGAATCCATGTTAGAGTTCATATCCTTGGTTGTTTTCCTTGGTTGTGTAATTATGTCATTTTTATTGCTTTATGGTATGCTTGATTATATGATATGATGATTATATACATGTATGCCATGATTGATGATGGAAAGGAAAACAAATTTTGGTTCCAAAGGCCATGAGGCTTACGGCCTCAACACCTCAAAATAGGTGTTTCCAAGTTAAGATTTTCATGAATGATAAAATTGGATGCTTAGAAAGGAAAGAAAAAGAAAAGATATGATGGTTTCAATGGCCATGTACCCACAGTTTTGAAGGCTTGGAAAGATTTGGTTTTATGCACAAATATGATTGTAAAGTGGTGATTTAGTTGATTAAGTACAAGGATTTAAGAAATGGAAATAAAACATTTTGTTATTTGAAAATGAAGATTTTGTTTATGAAAGGAAAAGAGAGGTTGAAAGTGTTTGAACCTCAACTTGTTTTAAAGAGAACTAATTTTTAGAATTGATCTCATTATTATGGTGATTATGTTGGTGACTTGAAATTTACTAACGTATAGCTCACCCATTTGGTTTTTGAGCGTGTTAGGAAATTTTAAATGAGAAAATATGGAAAAGCAAAGTAAGAAATGATATGAATTTTTAGAAAGGCCAAAGTGAGGATTTAAAGGTTTAGAATATTTTACGCAGTTGAAAAATGGTGAAAAATGCTTTACGTAACTTAAAAATGTGATTTTTAAGCTACGTGATTTGAAAAATATTGAAAAATCGCTACGCGATTGGGAAAACGTTTAATATTTTTATGCGATTGAGAAAGTGTTGAAAAATCAATACGCGATTTGAAAATGCGACAAAAATATTGCGCGATTGTGAAAATGTAGTAAAATGCTTACACGATTGAAAAATACAGTAAAAATACTGTTGTACCAGTGTGTGGACCCTGTATATGAGATTATGAATTTGGACTATGATAGGATTGTATGCATTGAGCATGCATTAGAAAAAGTCCAATGTACTATGTTAAGGCTAATGGCCTAGGAGAGACTTACACCTTTTGAGTGGATGCGATATGCGTAATGTAGGTCACTCATTGACCTTGGGGGCATCGGGGTGTGGGTTTTTCACAATGGGCAGTTAGTAGCTATTTTGTACCATGGATAGGACCGATATAACACACCGACGATCCGGACTGAGACACTATTCTTAATCAAGATCTGGTAAAGTATGTCGTGTATATGCTAGATGTGCAAACACTTATGGGAGTTATGGCACGTGGTCTGAGGCATGTTGGTACAGACAGATCTTTTAGATCAATCTCTCCGATTTGTGTTTTAGCTCCATGGAGTAGGAAATGAGTCAATGAGCATATGCATAACTTGAACATATCTGGATATCTTGGAGATATTTTATCTGACGAATATTGAGAAATGTTGGATGAAATGATTATATTTATTGTTTATTATACCTGTACTATTGTGTGATATATCTGCATGGTATGTTGTACTTGTTGTCTCCATGCTGCCATGTTGGTATTGGCGTAGATAATCTCACCTTTTTATATGTCTATTCTTGTATTGTATTTATATATTTGGTAAAGACACTGAGCAAGGTATTGAGTAAGAAGGCGAAGAGGTGCAGATTCCTGCTAAGGAGGCTGAGTTCTGATTTGATGGCAACTCGATCTAGTTTCTTTGGGTATATGAGATTATAGTTTCATGGAGGAGCTGGTGCTTGGCGTATTAGTCCCAATGAGGAGGGACTTATCTATCAGGGACATTTGACAGTTAATATGAGTAGGATCTTTCATAGAAATCCTTTATTTTCTATGTATATGTAGAATTTTCACTATCTATTAGGCAATATTGGGGCGGTCATTATCAAGTCCCAACTGAGATCAGTATTGTATCGTCTGCTCGAACACCTGTCCGTAGGACGACTTGTCAACTAGGATTCCTACCTTATGAGGAATCTGTGATCCTGAGGAGGACCCATCTGAGGGTTCTACTATCTAGGTGTGCTTGGGCTAGTATGGTAATGTAGAAAGGTTTAAATACTTTTGAGAACTTGGTCTGTATATAAATAAGTTTGACAATACTTATGTGATGTATATGATGTAAATTATTTGTGATGATGTTAAATATTTTATTTTTTATTATGTTTATTCTATCAGTATCACAAAATTTTACAACTTGTGTTTTTATTAAATGATATTATTTTATAACTTGGGAATTATTCGGTAATAATTAATATAAATGTGATACCCTACGATGGGTGTTAAATCCACCACCAGCCTCAGATCCTCCATTGCTTATGTATCAATGAAGACTGTGCTTAAAGCCGATTGATACACCAATCGACCCTATTGATCCTCCAGTCACCCTTACCGCTGCTTACAGTCCTTAACATGACTCACTGCCTACTCTATCAGACTCTTATGCTCTGCCTCCTGCATTAGAACTGCTCATAGCATTACGCAAAGGTATCAGATCTACTCATAATCCTAACCCTTTTTATGCTTGTCATTTGAGCTATCATCATTTATCTCTTTCCTATTATGCCTTTGTATCTTCTTTATCTTCTGTTTCTATACCCAAAACTACAAGTGAAGCTCTCTCTCACCCAGGATGGCGACAAGAAATGGTTAATGAAATGGCTGCTTTATACTCCAGTGGTACGTGGGACCTCGTCCCTTTACCTTCTAGCAAGACGACTGTTAGTTGTCGATGGGTCTACACGGTCAAAATTGGCCCTAATGGGAATGTTGATCATTTGAAAGCTCTCTTGGTTGCTAAAGACTACACACATATTTTCGACCTCGACTATGGAGATGCCTTCTGCCCTATGGCCAAGATTGCTTTTATTCTCCTTGTTCTTGCCATGGCCACGATTCATCCCTGGCCCCTTCACTAGCTTGACATTAAGAATGCCTTCTTACATGGTGAATTACAAGAAGATGTTTATATGCAGTAACCTCCTGGTTTTATTGCTCATAACACACTTGACTTCGTATGCCGATTGCTTCGTTCACTATATGGCCTGAAACAATCTCCCCGTGCCTAGTTTGGGAGATTCAGCTCTGTTGTCTAGCAATTCGACATGACTCGGTGTGAGGTTGATCACTCTATATTCTTTCAACACCCCTCACCTGGCCTTTGCATTTATCTGGTGGTTTATGTCGATGACATTGTCATTGTAGGAAATGATCAAGTTGGCATTTAGCAGCTTAAGCAACATCTGTCACATCACTTCCAAACTAAATATTTGGGTCCTTTCAAATGTTTTTTGGGGATTAAGGTGGCTTAATCTAAAGTAGGTGTTGCCATCACTTAGTGCAAGTATGCCTTAGACATCCTTGAAGAAATAGGTATGTTGCACTATCGACCTAAAGATCTATGGATCCTAACATCAAACTACTACCGGGTCAGGGGGGAGCCTCTAATAGACCCTTGTAGATATAGACGTCTTGTTGGTAAGCTTAACTATCTTACAATAACTCGACCTGATATCACCTTTGCTATAAGTGTGGTGAGCCAATTTCTGAATTCTCCTTGTGATTGTCATTGGGATACTGTGGTTCATATTCTTAGATACATCAAGAGTGCACCATGTAAAGGCTTGCATTATAAAAACAAAGGCAATGCTAAAGTTATTGGTTATTTTGATGTTGATTGGGCAGGTTCACTGTTTGATAGGCACTTAACTTTAAGATATTATATCTTTATTGGAGGTAACCTAATCTCATGGAAGAGCAAGAAACAGAACATTGTGGCTAGATCCAGTGTAGAGGTTGAGTATCATGCTATAGTGGCGGTAACTTGTGAGCTCACATGGTTGAAGCAATTGCTTCAACAACTTAAATTGGGAGAGGTCAAGGACATGAAACTAATATGTGACAACCAAGCCACTCTGCATATTGCCTCTAACCCAGTTTTTAATGAAAGGACTAAACACATAGAGATTGACTGTCATTTTGTTAGAGAAAAGGTTCTTTCAGGCGAGATTACTACTGGCTTTGTCAACTCCAAAGACCAGCTAGATGATGTTTTCACTGAGTCCCTTAGAGAGCCTCGGGTTGATTTTATTTGTAACAAGCTTGGTGCATACAACATATATGCTCTAGCTTGAGGGAGAGTGTTAGATTAGGAAATTATATTAGCACATGTTTATATTAGCTGTCAATCTATTAGCTATAGTTTAGGAAATTAATATTCCTGTAATTTCTCTCTTTATTTATTATAATCAGTGTATATATATCAATGATCATGTGTATAGAAATATACACACAATTCTCCAAACACTTCTTCAATTACCATAAAGTAAAGCAAGACAAAAGATACTTATTCTTAATCCATCAATCAAAAATTATTTTAAAACTTCTCCCCCTTTCAAAAAGAATTTTATAAGAACACATTACATTTTCAAAAGCATTTTAGAACGGTACAGAGGTTTTATATTAAAACTACATATTCCTTGCGAGAGATCAAACCTAAGTCAAAAGAACATTTGAAAGTACATCTCCTCTCTTTCTCATTTAACAAAAGCCTTGAGAAAATAAAACACTTTGAAGAACAAGGCTTATCTTTTGAAGTATTAAGATGAGCTCTACAAAATATTTCAAAAGATTTATTTGAAAACTTTCTTAAACATTCTCTTAAGA
Organism: Ormosia emarginata; assembly: GCA_029884605.1. NCBI lineage: Eukaryota > Viridiplantae > Streptophyta > Magnoliopsida > Fabales > Fabaceae > Ormosia > Ormosia emarginata. Next base: position 6,950,728 of record JAQQTP010000031.1, on the reverse strand, counting down.
TTTAATAAAAATTTTCAAAGTAAATGAAGAGAATATTGGGATATAATCCTACATATTGGGATATAATCCAAATAACCATAAAAAATCCTACAATAATTTCTTTGTTACATCTAGAACATCAAGTACCCCCTTTATCAAATGCTTTCATTGTGGAAAGAAAGAACATAATGCATCTATATATAATGCTATAAAGAAAAGAAACACCAAAGTAGGAACTAAAATGGTTTGGGTTCCTAAGGGTACCGTGCCTATTTCTAACACACAAGGACCCAAGACAATTTCGGGACCAAATGTTAAAACTTGAATGTGTGTTGTAGATGTGCTTGAAGTCCAAAAGCTCAAGTTGGTATCTTGATAGTGGATGCTCTAAGCACATGACTGGTGATGGCTCCAAGTTTTCCTTCATTACACCCAAGAAGAGTGGTCATGTGACTTATGGTGACAACAACAAAGGAAAGATTCTTGGAGTTGGTAAAGTTGGTAAGATCCCTTCCTTATCCATTGATAATGTTTTACTTGTTGAAGAACTCGAACATAACTTGCTTAGCATTAGTCAATTGTGTGATAAGGGGAATAGAGTAATATTTGATTCAAATTGCTGCATAATTGAAGGTAAGGATGATAAACATGTTAAGTTTGTTGGTCATAGGGTCAATAACATATATATGATTAGCCTTGATGATATTTCTTCAAATGATGCTAAATGCTTTATGACTAAAGAAAATGATTCATGGTTATGACATAGAAGAATTGCTCACATTCACATGGATCACATAAACAAATTGGTTTCTAAAGAACTAGTAATTGGTCTTCCAAAGCTCAAATTTGAAAAAGATAAACTTTGTGATGCATGTCAAAAGAGAAATGTCTCTTTTAAAGCTAAAAATGTGGTTTCAACTTTTAGACCTCTACAACTTTTGCACATGGATCTTTTTGGTCCCTCTAGAACTATGAGTTTTGGTGGGAATTATTATGCCTTAGTGATTGTGGATAATTTTTCTAGGTTTACATATACATTGTTTTTGTCTCACAAAAATGATGCTTTTCAATCAATCAAAACGCTTGCTAAAGTTATCCAAAATGAAAAAGGTTTTTGTATTGCATCCATGAGAAGTGATCATAGTGGTGAATTTGAAAACCATGAATTTGAAACCTTTTGTGATGAACATGACATTGAGCATAATTTTTTGGCCTCTAGAACACCACAACAAAATGGTGTTGTAGAAAGGAAAAATTGATCTTTAGAAGAAATGGCAAGAACTATGCTCAATGAGGGCAACGTTCCTAAGTATTTTTGGGCGGATGCGGTTAACACTGCTTGTTATATTATGAATAGGGGTCTAATAAGGCCAATTTTAAAGAAAACCCCCTATGAATTATATAAAGGAAGGAAACCAAATGTCTCATATTTTCATGTTTTTGGATGTAAATGCTTTGTTTTAAATAATGGAAAGGATAACTTGAGGAAGTTTGATACAAAATCTGATGAGAGAATATTTCTTGGTTATTCTATACATAGTAAGGCCTTTAGAGTTTAAGACAAACGAACTATGACCATAGAAGAGTCCATACATGTTGCATTTGATGAAACTAACCCAAATGAGTCGAGAAAGGAGCTTGTTGTTGATGTTGCAGAAATTATTGCAAGAACTCACCTAGAAAATTAAGAAAAAGAAGTCATGAAGCAAGAAGAAAGCCCATATGATTCCCCAAGACAATAGGACTCTCAAATCATGGATCTTCCCAAGGAATGGAGAACATCAAGATATCATCATCTTGAAAAAGTGATAGGTAATGTATCAAAAGGGGTAATCACTCGTAACTCTTTTAGAGATGCATGTAATCATATGTCTTTTGTTTCTCAAGTTGAACCTAAAAACGTAAATGAGGCCATTAATGATGAACATTAGATCTTGGCCATGCAAGATGAACTAAACCAATTTGAGAGGAATCAAGTTTGGGAATTAGTTCCAAGGCCTAATGATCATCCCATAATTGGCACCAAATGAGTTTTTAGGAACAAACTTGATGAAACAGACTTAATAATATGAAACAAAACTAGGCTTGTAGCTAAGGGTTATAATCAAGAAGAAGGTATAGATTATGAAGAAACGTATGCTCCCGTAGCTAGATTAGAAGCCATTAGAATGTTACTTGTATATGCTTGCATCATGGATTTTAAACTTTTTCAAATGGATGTCAAAAGTGCCTTTTCAAATGGATTTATTCAAGAGGAAGTGTATGTGGATCAACCTCCCGGTTTTGAAAACTTCAAACTGCCCAACCATGTTTTTAAACTTAAAAAGGCATTGCATGGCTTGAAACAAGCTCCTAGAGTTTGGTATGAAAGGTTGAGCAAGTTCCTTTTGGAAAATGGCTTCTCTAGGGGAAAGGTTGACACTACTCTTTTCATTAAGCATAAGAAGCATGACATTCTACTTGTTCAAATATATGTTGATGATATCATATTTGGTGCTACTAATGATTCTCTTTGTAAAGAATTTGCTAATATCATGCAAAGTGAGTTTGAGATGTCCATGATGAGTGAGCTCAACTTCTTCCTTGGCCTTTAAATCAAGCAAACAAAGGATGAGACTTTCATAAGTCAATCTAAATATTATAAGGAGTTGCTCAAGAAGTTTGGAATGGAAGGAGCCAAGCAAATGGCTACACCAATGGGGACTTCTTGTTACTTAGACAAGGATGAAGGAGGTAAATCGATAGAAATCACTAAGTATAGAGGTATGATTGGCTCACTCCTTTACCTTATCGCAAGTAGGCCGTATATCATGTTTAGTGTATGTATGTGTGCTAGATTTCAAGCAAATTCTAAAGAATCACACCTAAGTGCTATAAAATGTATTATAAAATATCTAATAGGCACTTCACATATGGGATTGTGGTACCCTAAGGGTGTTTCATGTTGTTTGATTGGTTATTTCGATTCTGATTTTATTGGGTACAAAATGGATAGGAAGAGTACTAGTGGGATATGCCACTTGCTTGGAAGCTCATTAGTTTCTTGGCATAGCAAGAAGCAAAATAGTGTTGCATTATCAACAGCTGAAGTTGAATATGTTGCAGCTGGAAGTTGTTGTGCTCAAATCCTTTGGATGAAGCAACAACTTCTAGACTATGGTCTTAAGTTGGATCACATTCCCATAAGATGTGATAACACTAGTGCAATCAATTTGTCTAAAAATCCTATTTTACACTCAAGAACAAAGCACATTGAAATAAGGCATCATTTCATAAAAGATCATGTTCAAAAGGGTGATTGCATGCTTGAATTTGTGAAAACCACTAAGCAACTAGCTGACATTTTCACTAAGCATTTAGCAAAAGAAGCTTTCTATTATATAATAAATGAACTTGACATATTAGATCAATCATGCATAGGCTAAATTGCTGCATAATATACTGTTTGCTGCATAAACATGCATTTTTCTGCATAATCATGACTCTTTGCTGCATAACTTTTGATTTTTTGATCCAATATTGACTTGAGCGTCGGTGATTCCCCTTAAGTTGTTTTGCAGGTGCTTCCTCATGTCAAAAACCTCCAAGAAACTAAAAAACATCTCAAATCCATCCAAATGGGGTAATTCTTGGTAAACGTAGCAATCTTGTATGATTATGTGTTTGAATCACAATCTGTTTGGATTATATGCCTACATGATGTTTGCAATTGATTTAAGATGCTTTGGAACTAATTTGAATGGTTTAAAATTGATCCCTCACTGTTTGAAATGCAATATCTGAGTTTTAGAAGGTTGGTAATTGATTACAAGACCTTTGTAATTGATTACAAAGGTTCTGTCAAGCAAATAATCGATTACATCACACTAGTAATCGATTACATTGAACCCAGAACTCAAGTAATCGATTACACAAATAATGTAATCGATTACAAGGTTCCCAGAAGTGTGGTAATCGATTACATTGATATTGTAATCGATTACAGGGGCAAACAGAAGGTTGGTAATCGATTACACTGATATTGTAATCGATTACAGGGGCAAACAGAAAGCTGGTAATCGATTACACAACCAATGTAATCAATTACACAGGAGTTTTAAAAGGTTTTCTAACGCGTGAAAGGTCGTTTATTCAGAAACCACTTCTCCTTCTCCTCTACACCCACGAAGACCTCTCCTCCAAAATCCCTCATTCTCACTCCATACTCTACCAAATCTCCTCATTTCACCTCCCTACTACTCGAAATTCATCCCCCAACACAACCCAACCATCAAATCTCCTCCAAATCTCCAAAAATATCAACCCAAATCCTTCATCGTCATCCCCTTCATCCTCCATGAGCCACACCACCCAAAACCACCATTCTTCCATCTTTCCCTTCACCCACGCACCTCCAAACACTCACCTATACACCTCCAATCATCAAATGGATGAACCATCCTAACGCACCAAGTGTGCAAGAACAGGGGTCACTGCTGGAGAATCCTCAAGTGCTCCTGCCCGTAACATCTCAGGGTTGGACCTCACAAGACACTTCTCCACCACCAAAAAAGCTTAGCTTTTCAGGAAAAAATTTTAACTGAGGAAGCTCATCTCGCCAAGGTATCTCACCCAATCTTTCTGCACTAGTGAACCCCTGGAGAGCTTTCAATTAATCGAGAGGCTAGGACTCCTTGGAATCTTCAGCATTCATAAAGCCATCTATCCCAATTTGGTTAGAGTGTTCTATGCAAATTTGAGGTATGAAGATCACTACCAAATTTCTAAAGTAAGGTAAACTCAGATTAAGATCTCTAGGGAAGAATGGTGTAGGTTGACCAAGCTAACCTATGCTGGGACAAGCTTCTATGGCAATGAAAATGCTTGGGGAGCTGAGTTTGAATATAAGAATGCTCTGACGTCCCTGATTCGCTTTGGTTACGTGCTTCCAAGGAATAACGAAAGAGTGATAGCAACTGGCCTGACAATAGAGAATAGGGTACTCCATTATTTGGTTGTTCGAGGCTTAATTCCCAGAGACGGGAATTACTCCCAAGTCTTACAGGACGATATGGTGGTCTTGTGGGCAATGACCACAAGCAGGCCAATCAATTGGGCCAACTACATCATTCAGCACATGCTGGATGTGAAAAAGAAGAATAACTCTACTCTTCCCTATGCCATGCTGGTGACAGATATCCTGGAACACTGTCACATCTCCTTGACTGAGGAAACCAAGGATACCAGCTCCAAGGGCCCACAAGCAATTGGATTGCATACTCTGAAGAAGCTTCAGCTGAGCAAGGTTGATAGGGGATGGTACTATCTGGCCCATGGCAGTTACGAGCATATCCTTCATGGTCCGGAGAGTGATGATGAGGATGAGGACCAGCAGCCTGCACCAACTCCACCAGCTCTAGCCACATTGGATCTTCTACTTCAGGAAATACGGAGTTTGCAACTACGGTGAAAACTCAGATGGACCGGATTGAGCAAAAGGTGGATCACCTTGAGTTAAGGATTGACTACTCCGATCAGGAGCTTGCTTCTATTCGCTCTTTCCTGGAGGGCCCCGGACACACTTCACACAGACCTGCTACTGCACCTGCCACCTCCTCTGCCCCACCTGCTCCTCTATCTTTTGTCGATCCCTCTGCCACTCCTGCCGGAGTTCCTATTGACGATGAGGAACTCTTTGGCTCTAAGGATGATCTCGAACCCGGTGATGATGATGTAGACCTTGGAGATGTTGTTGCGGTCGTGGACAGTGATAGTGAGGCGACTGATAGTGATCGTGGACCATTGCCTTGATATTTTTCTTTGTATTTGGTTGTATATGACATTGAAACAATTTATATAAAATCAGTTAGTATTTTTTATGTTTATTGATTTTATTGGATCCTCTTGATATGATTACTAATGATATTGATTCTAATATGCATTTGGATACTTATCTAACTAGTTATGAACTGCTCATACTCTGATTGCCTGGATTGTATTGGTTTTCTGTTGTTTAAAATTTTGGGAAATCATGAAAATCAACAGAAATGCTGCCAAAATTTTGACTAAATGCTAATGTGTTTTTGATAATGCCAACTGGGGAGAGATTAGTGACTTGCATAAGTACGGGGGAGCTTGATTTAAGCTTTTACATGAACATATTACTAACCCTATCTTGTGCATACATTCCAAGGGAGAATAGTGCTTAAATCTCTGATATACATATATATATGCAATTGTTTCTCTTCCTTTCAATGTTCAGTTTGTCATCATCAAAAATGGGGAGAATGTGAATACATATGTCTTGAAGCATGTCAATTAGTTTTTGATGATAACAAAGCTAAAGATGAAGATCAAGTGCAAAAGAGAAAACCAAGGCCAAAGAAAGAAATCAAGAGGTTTAGACATAGGCCTTAGAATATCAATGTTAAATGCTCTTAAAATATCTCAAATGATTTTTCAAAGATGTTTTAATCAAAATGCTTTTCAAAGTTCACATCTCTAAAAAGATGATATCTTTAATCTTGGATCATGCGAAACAAAGTTCAATATTGTTCAAATCCATGTTTTCTAAAGTTAGGAATGACATGAAACCTCTTTCAGGCTTGAAAAATGTGTTTAAAGTGTAATGTAATCGATTACACATGTGTGGTAATCGATTACAAGCTAAATAGAAGCCTTGTAATTGATTACATAAACCATGTAATCGATTACCAAAAAGTTAGAGGGTGTGTAATCGATTACACACCAGTTGGTAATCGATTACCATATGCCTAGAAAGGCAAGAACACATTCAAAACAGCCATGTAATCAATTACATCAATATTGTAATCGATTACCATCAAGTCAGAGGGCGTGTAATTGATTACATAAGTCTTGTAATCGATTACCACAAACCCAGAAAGCCAAGAACACGTTCTAACTGCCATGTAATCGATTACCAGAGTCTTGTAATCGATTACCAGTGTTCTGACATGCCCAACGGCTATATTAGGTGCATTAAATGCTTGGATTTAATCACCCCCAATGGCTCTTTATCTGCATATCTCTTTAAATACAAAAGTTGGGGCATCATTGATGGTTGTTCTTGAACCTGAAACATCTTAGTATCACATCAAAACGAGAATCAATCTTTGAATCCATTTCTTGCTCTGTTTTTTGTGAAAAACTTGAGACATCTTTTGAGAGCATTCTTAGAGCTTCAATTTGTATTATTTACTCTAGTGAGAGTTTCATTCAATCAACCTTGATTGCTTTGTAAGAGAGGGTGAGGCATCCCTCCAAATTGTAAAGGGTGAGGCATCCCTTTGTTTGAAGAGGCTTAAGTTCAAGGGTGAGGCATCCCAAGGAGTTGAGTGCTCAAGTTTGTAAAGGTTGTCAAGCACCTATTGACGCTTGAAGATATAGTGAAAAATCTCGAGTTGTTGCTTGAGGACTGGACGTAGGTCACAAGTGGATTGGTGGCTGAACCATGATAAACTATTGTATTTGATTCTCTAAACCCTTCTCTTTACATTTGTGCATTGCTTATATTCCTACTTGTTTACTTCCCTCTTGGTTAATTATTGAGCAATATCTATCATTCTTATCTATTCATTCATTTTAAATAGTCAATAGCTTCAACGAAATTCAATAGTCAAGTGTTTTGCGAAAGAATTGTGAACTTGTTTTATAAACTCAATTCATCCCCCCTCTTGAGTATTGAAGCCACTTGGTAACATATATTCATTAGTTCGTGGATCATATTTTCTTATATAATGTGGATATGTTATATTAGAAATGGTTTAGTAGTTAGTAGCATGCTTGAATTTAATTATTGTGGTATAATACATGTTATACTGATGTTATTAAATTTAGGATGTTACATACCTTATATTCATTTTCTTTTTAAATGAATGTGCATAAATGGTATAAACTTTTGATACCTTGGCCCTGGTAATCAAGGAAACTCTTTTCCTTACCCATTGCTTCGTTTTTGGTATTTTGAACTTTATAAGTTTCACATTATGCATATGAGAATTTTTAGTTGAAGGAACCTTCCCTTCATGACCAAGAAGTCTATCGTTGTGTTTTGGTCGCATTCTCCTTGATGATTCATCTTTCCGTTGACCAATTAGTCCATCCTTTTGAGAGATTTTCTACATAATTGAAACACTAGGAGGATGTTTTGGTACCTACTTCATCTTGGGTCCTTGAATGTTAATACTAGAGCCTTTAAGACTTTTAGAAACTCACACCATGCTATTTATCATATAATGATTTCTTCTATAATTGCACAAATGAGAAATATGTCCTAAATGACCACAAAAATTGCAAACAATTAAATTCAATGATGGCTTGGTCCTTTGAATATCATCTTTGAAAAACTTAAGTCTTTCGTTGTTATTACATTCTAAATTATTTTTGCTATAAGCCTTGCTTGAATTTTCATGTGGAATGACATTAGTTTTATTCTCATTAACAAGCATGGAATGTAAGCAATTAGAATCATTAGCTTTGTAAAATTTGAAAGATAAGTCCCCAACTTGATTTTCTAAATCAATGCACTTTTCATAAGAAGTTGAGGTTTCACATTTCAAAGACATTTGCTTATCAAGAAAAGCATATTTATTTTTCAAAGTCTTAATTTTGTTTTCAATGGAGGAAATATTTTTCAAACAAGATAAATTTTTATTTTCTAAATTAAACCATCATATAATTTTTCATATGCACATTGTAGCTCATCATAGGAAGGATTATAATCTAGTTTAGTATTATTTACCTCAAAGTCCTTTTTAGCCATATGAGAAGTAGTCTCAATTTCTAATATACTTGGCTCTTTAAGGGAATCACCATCTTCCAGAAGACATTTTTCAATATTGCCTTCCTCTAAAGTCTTTTGCTCTTCTTGCTCTATATATATAACTTTATGCAAAAAATTATTATTAGTAAGATAGATAGCACCAAGAGTATCCGAAATATCTTTAGCACAAGAGCAACTCTTAATTTTAGCATAAGCTTCATCATTCAAACCACTTTTCTAAATTTGCATAGCTCTAATGTTCAAAGAAAAGTATTTCTTGTCATAAGCATTCCAATCTTGTTTTGGTTTAGGAGAAAATTCATCAAGCATAACATCCCACAAATCCAAATCAATAGATTGCATATAAAACTCCATCCTAACTTTACAATAAACAAAATGCACATCATCAAAGAATGGAGGTTTATCAATTTCAAAACCTTCCATTTTGAAAAGCTTTCAATGGTTGCCAACAAACAAGGATCTTTAACTCTAAGTGATTAAGCTTTCAACAGAGCACAAAGCTCTGATACCACTTGTTAATCATGACAACCATCACCCAAGAGGAAGGTGAATTGTGTGATCACAAATTTTTAAAGCAACTTTGAGAAATTATACATTTTGATATACTCAATCAACACATGCAGTGGAATAAATCTAATAAAGATACAACTATTGTAAATTACTCAAATACAACTCAGGTTATAAGGTAAATCAGGAGAATAAGCTAGATAACAAGTTCTTAAAATCAACACATCAAAGTACCAAGATGACAAGATATGCAATAAATAAATATATTGCACAAAATGCTGAAATTAAAGAGTGTAGAAAAGAGAGAATCAAACTCAAGAATTTATCCTGGTTCAACTACCAACCACTTGTGGACTACATCCAGTCCCCAAGCTTAACTTGAGATTTTATTCACTATCTCCTATACTTTACGGATACTTAGAAAACCTTTATATAAACAAGAGCATTCCTCACACCTTGGGATCCTCCACCCTTGTGTTAGAGCCTCCAACAATTCAAGCTTAAAAGGTGCTTGAAAAACCTTTACATTCAAGAGTACTCACAACACCTTTAAGATACCTCACCCTTTGTGTTTTAGTCTCACTACAAGGGATACCTCACTATTTTCTCTCTTGAAGGATACCTCACCCTCTTACAATGTTTTTAATATGAAGAGAAAGATTAGAAACTCTCACAAGAGTAAATATACAACTTGAAGAACAAAGGAATAAAAAGATTTTGCAATAAAGAGCTCAAAATATGATTTTTGATGATTCAAGGATCAAATCAAGTGTTCAAGAGTTGTAAAAGCTTCAAACATCACTTATATATAGAGCCTAAGTGATAAAATAGTTGTTGGTAGTGTTTAGAAATAATTTCCTATGAAAACTAGCAATTTATAGCTGTTGGGAGTGCATTCTAATGTGTTTTATTCCAATAATTACGTGTCCTATTCGAATAAGCCAAGTAGATAATCGATTATTGCACTCTGGTTTTGAATATTGACTTTAAATGGTTATAAGTTCTTTATTTCTCATCTGTTTAAAACAAATGATAACTCATTGTTAAGATCTTTGAGTCTATTTTTAAATGAAATAAGTTTTAGAAAAAAACTCAAAGTATTTTGAAAATTATGATCAAAATAGTAAGCAAATGTCAGTTTTTCAAAACTCAAACTTGATTATTTTTCATAGTTTTGAACTACTAGCATGACTAGCTTTTCAAAACATGTTTGTTGGACATTATAGCATGTAAGAACCATCTGTAGATATTTAAAAAAAAACATATTTGAGCTATTTTATTGTAAAACCTCTATCTTTACGCAAGAGAAAGCCTAAATGGAAAATATATCTATTCTAGTCCTTCGGCTTCTTTATGTAATCCAAGCGTCCAAAAATTTCTTCTCTTCAAATCTTGCAAATGTTTGGAACATCTTATCATTCTCATTCTTCTTGAGTTTAGCATAATTGTGATCTTTTAATTTCTTATTGCAGTGCTCACTCTTAGTACTTAGACCATCCTACAAAGTGTTGCTCACTTAAAACAAATATATTCGAAATTCATAATTCAATATCTTTATATGCATGATTCATAAATGTATATCTCTAGTTTGTCTAACATGCATATAAGACTTTCATAGACACATCCAAATAAGACATTTATTAATTACTAATAGATATGCTCTATATAGGATGCAACAAAGAACACTTTGCACATTTTCATCTATATTCATCATTTTTTTGTCTTGTATTTGTCATCATCAAAACTTAACATATTAAACCATTAGGGCAAATTTATTTTCACAAATGCTTATTTCTTGAAGGTTTTGATGATAACAAAGTAATGAGCAAGACCTAGTCCAAGGGAAGCTTCAAGGCAATAGATTTATAGGACTTACGATCTTGAATGTGAGAAGTAATCTTTGATATCTCATTAAGCTCACATTGGTTTTCAAAGGCCCATTATGAATTCCATAAGTAGGTGGTTTTAGCTTTTGAAAAATCTAGGTTGTTTTGCATAATATCATGTTTTAGCACCTAAGTTATGAAAATTATGTTTAAATCTTTGAAAATCCAAGTTTTGATGTTTGGTAATCTATTACAATCGTTGGTAATCCATTACAAGGCTTGATCTTTTCAAAATTTCGTTTTTAAGGTTGAATGTAATAGATTACAAGTTGTTGTAATCCATTACGAAGGTTCTTATGTGTTTGTAATCTATTATGACTAACGAGATATTGTAATTGATTACAAGGTTTTCAAAATGCTTGTAATTGATTGCCATGACTCTATAATGGATTACAAGACATGGAAATCACTCGTAATCCATTATAACATGGTGTAATCGATTATCATGTGATAATAGCCTAATTTTTATCTATTTTTCTTATAAAAATAGGCATTATCATATCTCATTATATTTAATTTTAGTGACTTTATAATACTATTAATTTAATTTATTTAAAGAAGTCATTAATTTAATTATTGTGATAATTGTAGGGAATTTGTTGCAAATTCAGATTCAACTCGTATTTTCTGACCTTACTTCTATATTTAGATCATATCTTGAGTTACAGATCTCAAATCTACGTGATTCTTGCTACGTTGGAAAGCTAACAGAAAATGTAACAACTCTTCTGTTGACCTCGAAGGCTGATTTTATCATCTGAGTGATAAGAAAAATAAAGAGAGAAAAAGACAAAAATCTGACAGTCTTCAATCAAAGGAGATTAAGTTTTCAAAAATTGGTTTCCTAAATCCAATCAAACTATTTTTATTATTTGGAGACCAATTAAGGAGATTGAGTTCCCTAAATTTAGTTTTCTAAACCCAATCAATATCTTTTTATTATTTGGAGACCAATTAAAGAGACTGGGTTTCCTAAATTTAGTTTTCTAAATCCAATCAATATCTTTTTATTATTTAGGGATCAATTAAGGAGATTCTGTGCAAGATACACTCCTATTAGAAAAAAATATCTTATTAATAGACAAAGAGAAGAAAGAAAAACACACGAGAGATACATATTCACGCGAATCGAAGCAGCGCAACCACGTTGCAACAAAGAAGAAAAGAATAAGTTGTGTACAATTGAAAATATTAGTGAGATGATTTTATTGTGTTCAGATTTTATCATATCTTATTAAATTCTTTGTATTAAGGGGATGATGAAACCTTGATTATTTTAGCATTGGTATGTTAAATTGTTAATACCTAATTAAAGGTTTTAACTTTTATTGATTCTGTTTTTCTATCAAATTATATGAATAAATTTTTCGATGAGTTCAGTCATGCTTTGAATTTTTTTGTGTTATCTAAATGTTAAGAGTAATTATTGGATATCAATTGTGATTTTTTGTTAGGGATACATTTGATGATTTGATAATTACTATTAATTAAGCAAAATAAAATCATATATCTAATTACCTGTCTTTTGTGCTTCATTGATAGATTTTTCATGAGCACATGCTTTGCCGCTAGATGTTCATGAGATAAATTATTTGGGTATCATAATTTAACATAGTTAATGTTAAAATTAATCTTTGTGGATTTTGACCTTTAGTCTTTTTACATATGGTAGAAACCTTATCCACATACTTGCTTTCTTTTAATTTGTTTTTTATTTTAATTATTTATTTTATTCTATTTTTTCATCTTTGGCTTGTTAATTTGTGTAACTAGATTAGGAAAAAATTCTCAATACTTAAAATTTAACTCTAAATCTTTGTGGAAATGACTTCATACTTACTCAATTGTACTTCGATACGGCTCGTGCACTTGTGAGTATTTAAAGGTTTTTTAAAAAAAGGTCATAACACCAAGTTCATGGTTAAGCCTAGAAACATGTTTTTGGCTTGTGTAATCAATTACCACTTTGAAGTAATCGATTACAAAACTTCTAAAACACTATAACGTTTAGTTTTCGAAGTATTTAATGCTCAACTAACCCTTCCTAATGAATTTATTTCATTGATGAGCTATAAATACAAAGTTTAGGATACTTAATGCTAACTTTTGAACACCCAACAACTCTTTGCAAAGCATTAAATCAAGTTTTAATCCTTTCTACCTACCTTGCTCTGTTTTTTAAGCTTACTTGAGATATTATTGAGAGCTTCTTAGTGTTTTAACTTGTATTATTAACTCTTCGAGAGAGTGTGATCTTTTTAATCTCTATTATTAACACTTGTGAGAGTAGAATATTCCTCTAGGAGATAAAGAGGTTACTACACATAAGAGTGGATGATCCTCGATGTGTAAGAAGGGCTAAAAAATTGTAAGGGTTTCTCAAGTACCTATTGAAGCTTGAAGAATAGTGAAAACTCCTGGGTGGATGATCCTAAGGGATTGGACGTAGATCATAAGGGTGATTGAACCAATATAAATCTTGTTTGCACCTTTTTTTACCCTTAACTCTTTACATTCAAGCTTATTTTTTTGTTATTGTATACTTGTTGCTTCATCCTCTACTCATTCTCTTTTTCTTTGAAAACGTATGTGAGACCTCTTGTTGTCACCAATCCATTCATGTCATAAGAACATAGCTTCAAAAAAATAAAAAAAAGGCCTTGTTTTTGAAAAGTTTTAAAAAACTCAATTCACTCTTCCTCGAGTTTTGAAGCCACTTGGTAGCAAGTGGTATTAAAGTTTAACTCTTGTTTAAAGAGCTTAACAGCTTCAAGAAGAGTAACGACTTCTTTTCAAAGTGTTTTAACTAAAGGTTCCTCAATTAATAGGCCCCTTGCTTTTAATGGCATCAGATATACCTATTATAAGGAAAGAATTAAAATTTTTATTGAAGTTATTGATCTTGATAATCGGCATGCTGTTGAAAATGGTCCATTTATTCTTACCAAGATGGTTGAAGGTAGTGAAGTTATAAAGCCAAAGGTTGAATGGATTGATGAGGACAAATAGAAAGTTCAATACACTATTAGAGCTAAGAGCATCATCACTAGTTCTCTAGAGGATGATGAGTACTTTCGAATTTCTAATTGGGAAACTTCACAAGAAATGTGAGATGCTCTTCAATTTACCTATGAGGGAACTAGTGAGGCGAAGAGAGCAAGAATTAACACTCTCACATATGAATATGAGTTGTTTATAATGAATCAAGGAGAAATCATACAAGATATGTAACACCCACCATAGGGTATCACATTTATGTTGCTTAATTATCAAATTACCCCATTCCATTATAAAATATGATTTGTAATATAAATATGATTATAAAATTTCCTTGATATCAATAAGATAACCTTAGCAGAAAATAAAAATATTCCAATATCATCACAAATAATTTACATCATATATACATTACAAAAGTACTGTTAAGATTATTTATATACAGACATAGTCTTCAAAGTATTTGAACATTATTTAAAACTAACATACTGCCCAAGTATTACTAAGCAGCAGAATCCTTAAACGGGTTCTCCTCAGATTCCTCAGCAGGTAGGAATCCAGCTCGAAGTGAAGTCCTACGGACAGGTGTCCGCGCAGATGACACGAATCTCACTAGGAGTACGGTAGTAAGCTCCCCAATACTGCCTAATGGACAACGGAAACTTTAAGTGTACATAAATATTTATACTAAAATAAGGGTTCCCTTGATAAAGCCTACTTAGGGTAACATTCAAGTCCCCTATATAGAAAATGCACTCTCTATCTAGGTCGACATGCCATGCTTCCGATCCTCCACGAAATTGCAACCTCATATATCCTAAGAAACTAAGCATCGCCATCTTCTTAGAATTCAGCTTCTCCCATAGGAATCTGCTCCTTTTCACCTTCTTGTGCAATTCCTTGCTCAGCGTCTTTACAAATATAAATATAGTACAAAATAGGCATACAAAGAGGTGAGATCACCTACGCTAATACCAACATGGTAGCATGGAGATAACACAAACAGCACACTATACAGATATAATATACCGTAATTACAATAATGCCCTCAACATTATTTATCACAACAAATACAATAAATACAATCATGCCCTTAGTCATTATTTATCATAACAAATATAATAAATAATAATTATGATTATACCCTCAGCATTTCCAAATTATTCAATAATTATAATTATGCCCTCAACATTATCCAATATTCCACAATTCATAGTATAATCACACGATAATTACAATAATGTCATCAACATTATCCAATATTTCTTAATTAATATATTACACAGATATAGATATTCAGATTATGCAGGTGCATAAAGACTCACTTTCCTACTCAATGGAGCTAAAACTCAAGTCAAAGAAATTGATCCAAAAGATCTATCTGTACCAACATGCCTCAGACCACGTGTCACTATTTTCATTAGTGTTTGCACATCTAGCATATACACGGCAGTCTTTAATAGATCTTAATTAAGAATAGTGTCTCGGTCAGGATAATCAATGTGTTGCATCGGTCTAACCCACGGAACATAAGAGCTACAACCTGCCCATTGTAGGCAACCCGCACCCCGATGCCCCCAAAGTCAACGAGTGACTTATACTATGCATATCGCACCCACTCAAGAGGTGTACGTCTCTCCTAGGCAAATAGCCTTATCCAGTCCATCGTACTTTTCCAATGCATGTATAATGCACCAAATGTCAATCACAGGCTAATCTCATAATTTCTCATACAGTATCCATACACTGATCCAACAGTAATCCTACTGTATATTCAATCGCAAAATCATATTATCGCGTTTTCACAATCGCACAACATTTCTGTAATGTTTTCACAATTTTGCAACATTTCTATCGCATTTTCAAAATCGCGTAGCGATTTTCCATCGTTTTCTCCATCACCTAAAATTATTTCATCATTTTTGAATCGCATTAGCGATTTTTTCACAATATCTCAATCGCGTAAAAATATTTAAACGCTTTCCAAATTGTGAAAAAATATTTAAATGTTTTTGAAATTGCGTAGCTTAAAAATCACGTTTTTAAGTTACGTAAATTATTTTTCACCATTTTTCCACTACGTAAAATATTTTTCAACCTTCCAAACCTCATTTTGGCCTTTCTCAAAATAATATGACTTCTCACTTTATTTTCCACATTTTCTTACTCAAGAAAATCCTTATCACAATTTATTCCATAATTTCACCATTTCATTGAATTAAATCAATGTTTCTAACTTAAAATTTCCTAACGCACTCCAAAACCCAAAGGATGAGTTATACGTTAGTAAATTTTAAGTCACCAACGTATTCTTTATAATTCTAAAAAAATCAATCCTCTTTAAAATAAATTGAGGTTCAAATACTTTCAACCTCTCTTTTCCATTCATATACGAAAATTCCATTTTTCAAGTGACAAAACACTTTGTTTCCATTTCTTTAATTCTTGTACTTAATCAATTATATTTCCACTTCGAAATCACTTTGCCTCATAAAACCAAGGCATTACAAGCCTTCAAAAACCGTGGTACATGGACATTGAAACCATCATATATTTTTCCTTCTAAATCAACTAAGTTCCATTCATGTTTTTACACAAACAAAACCATTAAAATTCCTTCAAAAACCGTTAGACACTTGTTCTTTGAAACCAAAACATTTGTTCATTTTTCTTGCTTTTCTAAACCTCCAATTTTATCATTCATGAAAATATTAATTTGTGAACACCTATTTTGAGGTGTCTTCGCCGAAATCCTCTTGGTCCTTGGAACCAAAAATTATTTCCCTTTCATCATCAAATCATAGCATACATATTCATATTCATCATATCATATAATCAATCATACCTTAAAGCAATAAAAATCACCTAAAGCATGCAAATACAAATAAATAATTTAAAGCACATAAACACCCACAAATAATTACACAACCATGGATATGAATCCTCACATGGATTCACCATCTATCAAATACAAAATTCATCTCTCACCACCATACTTGGTTGGTGAGATGGATCTCCCTCTTACCTCTTGAAGAACCTCAAAAGCTCTTTGCTTTGCTTCTTTTTCAAGTCCTTCACCACAAAGGACTTCTCAAAAACAAAACAAAACACAAGTTCATTAGCATATCAAGCTTGAACAAGGAGAACCATGGATCAAACATGGTTTAGAACATGAAAAAGAGATAAAAAGTAAAGTTTCCTTACACTTCACCTTAAAACCCTACAACTTTGCTCTTGAAGAAAGTCCTTGAAGATGATGGATTTAAAACTTGGTGTAAACTACAAAGTGTCTTGGATTGAGGTATAGATTCAAGAAGTAAGGTTGTTTAAAATTTTTGAGTGGTGGAAGGTGGATTTGGGTGCTATGGCCATGAGCTTGAGTAAAGAGAAATGAAGAGAAAAGTTTGAAGAGCTTAGCTTTTTGGAATGATCAAGAATGATCAAGATGAGTAATAATGGTGTCTTCAAACTTTGTTATGGCTTAAGGCCATCACAAAACCGTCCCCCCTCCTTGTACACTCAATGAGTGACTAATTTCACTAGCCACCATTTTGAGCATTGTTAGCCATTGATTAGATCAATGGTTAGTATTAATGTAGATTCTAATTATAGCCTCTGGATTATAAGACTAAATCTAGGCCATTAGATCTTTCCTCCTTGAAATCCTAGCCATTAAATGTATCTCCAAAATGATCGGTCAAGATCACCTCTTCATACTTACCATCCAATGGTCATAAATGATCCTAGCTATTTTATAAGACCAAATCTCCACCGTTGATTAAATCAATGGTGGATATCCAAAGGCTTCAATATTAAACTTGCTTCCTATTGGTCCGTTATAAAGCTGTCATAACCACTGATGTTGACTAAGTAGTATAATATTTATTTTTATCTGCTATTACCCTTCGAACAATATTTTTACTATATTTTTATGTTTCTGATAATTAAATACAGTACAAAACATAGTAAAAGAAAATTTTAAAAATTGTTTCTGATTTCGGGTTTAGTAAGATCCCCCTTCCTCATCTCAACAATATAAAATTTTCTGGCTGCAAAAAAAATTTCACTTTTCCGGACCCGCTGGGGCACCATACAGCCCCCTTGGGCCCACAGATGGCCCATGGATAATATTAAAATAATCAGAGAAATATAAAAATTTCATAATCATCCACAAAATCATAAAAATATAAAACTTATGAAAATCAAATCAGATTACGCAAAATAATTAAGACTTAACAGTAATAATTAAAATATGTAAGATTGTCCCCAGCCCGAAAATTATTATTTTCTTGACACGGAGTAACTCACACAAAACGATCAAATGTATTCACGGAATACTCAAAATAATTTTACAGTACAGAGAAATCACTAAATAGTAGAATTATGTTATTACTGTCAATATTACTGTCAAATAGTTAGAAAATTTGGGATGTTACAACTCTCCCCCTCTAAAAAGAAGTTTCATCCTCGAAACTTGATAAAGTTGATTTCACATCCTCAGAATAAATATGGATATTGCTCTTTTATCTTTTCTTCCAATTCCTATGTAGCTTCACCGCTTACGTTGTTCCAAACTACTTTAACCAATGAAATCTCCTTACCTCGAAGTTGCTTCGTCTTTCGATCCTCAATCTTGACTGGATACGTTTCATAGGTCAAATTTTCCTTCAGTTGTACAGTGTCTAGTTTGATAACATGGGTAGGATCAGGAATATATTTCCGTAGTTGCGATACGTGAAATACATTGTGAAGATTTGATAGTAAAGGTGGTAATGCAATCTAATAAGCTATCGGACCTACCCAACGGAGTATCTGATACGACCCGATAAACTTTGGAGTAAGCTTCTGTGACTTAATCATTTGCTCAACTCCAGTCATAGGTGTCACACGCATAAATACATGGTCACCTTCTTCAAACTCAAGCGGTTTTCTCCTTTTATCATGCCAAGTCTGAGTTGTCCTCATTTTATCTTGAATCATCTTCAGTTTATCAATTGTCTGCTGTACAAATTCTGGCCCTACAATAGCACTTTCACCATCATGATACCAACATAACGGCGTTCTGCATCGTCTCCCATACAATGCCTCATAGGGTGCCATCCCTATACTCGAATGAAAACTATTGTTATATGTGAACTCTATCAATGGCAAAAATTCATCCCAATAACCAATTTGTTCTAGAACACAAACAAGTCTTCTAATGACTGAATCGTTCTTTCTGACTGACCATATGTTTGTGGATGGTAAGCAGAACTCAAACGTAGCTTTGTTCCCATAGCTTCTTGTAAACTATTCCAAAACCTCAACGTAAATCTCGGATCTCGATCTGAAATAATACTGAATGGTACACCATAAAGTCTAACAATTTCATTGATGTACACTTGGGCTAACTTTTCCATTGAGTACTTAATATTAATCGGCAAAAAGTGTGCCAACTTTGTAAGCCGATCAACAATTACCCAGATAGAATCTTGACCTGTTCGAGTCTTTGGTAGTCTTGTTACAAAATCTATTGCTATGTCATTCTATTTCCATTCAGGAATAGGCAAAGGTTGCAATATTCCCGATGGTCTTTGGTGTTCCACCTTAGCCTTCTGACAAATTAAACAGGATGATACATATTCAGCGACATCCTTCTTCATTCCCTGCCACCAATATAACTGCTTCAAATCTTGATACATCTTTGTGGCTCCTAGATGCATACTCAACTTACTCCTGTGAGCTTCATCCAAAATTAATTTCCTAAGTTCTGGATCGTTTGGCACATAAACTCTTCTTTTAAACTTCAGAATTCCATCAGCACCTTCGCTAAATTCCAACACCACTCCTTGGCTCCTTGCTTCTTTTGCTTCTTGCAAATACTGGTCACTGTTTTGTCCTTTTCGTATTCTATCCATCAAATCATTTGAAATGGTGATCATGTTTAAACGTATTCTCCTTGGCGTCAATTTCACAGACAAATGCATATCCTGAAATTCTTCTATCAATTCCTTCTTCTTAATTATCATAACAGAAGCACTAAGCATTTTCCTACTTAAAGCATCCGCTACGATATTCGCTTTTCCGAGATGATACTGTAACTGAAAGTCATAGTCCTTTAGAAACTTTAGCCTCGTCTTTGTCTCATGTTCAACTCTTTTTGGTCAAACAGATACTTCAAACTTTTATGATCACTAAAAACAGTGAACGTTGCCCCATAGAGAAAATGTCTCCACACTTTCAACACAAACACCACAGCTGCTAATTCCAAATCATGAATCGGATAATTCCTCTCATGCACTTTCAACTGCCTTGAAGCATAAGCCACCACTTTACGGTTCTGCGTAAGTACACAACCCAATCCTTGGTATGAAGCATCACAATATACTTCGAAAGGTTCGTTCGGATCAGGTAGAATCAAAACCGGTGAAGTAGTCAGTTGTCTTTTCAACTCCTGAAAACTTTCTTCATATGCATCAGTCCATACAAACGGTTGATTCTTTCGTGTAAGTTGGGTAAGTGGTCCTGCTATCTTCGAAAACCTCTTAATAAATCGTCGATAGTAACTGGCTAATTCGATAAAACTACGGATCTCCGATACAGTCTTCAGCCTTTCCCATTCAATAATTGTTTCCACCTTTGAAGCATCAACTTCAATTCCTTCCTCTGATATCACGTGTCCCAAAAATTGAACTTCGCTTAACCAAAATTCACATTTGGACAACTTGGCATACAACTTATTCTCCTTCAAAATCTGGAGAACCATTTTGAGATGTTCAGCATGTTCCTCTTAACTTCGAGAATAGATCAAAATGTCATCAATAAAGACAACAACAAACTTATCCAAGTACAAACAGAAAATCCTGTTCATAAAGTCCATGAATATGGCAGGTGCATTAGTCACACCAAACGGCACCACTTGATATTCATAATGCCCATAACGAGTCCGAAACTCAGTTTTGGGAATATCCTCTGCTTTCACATGAATCTGGTGATAACCAGAGCGTAAATCAATCTTGGAAAATATTACGGCTCCTCGCAATTGATCCATCAGATAATCAATTCTTAGAAATGGATATTTATTCTTAATCGTAATCTTGTTCAATTGTCGGTAGTCTACACATAAACGAGAAGTTCCATCCTTCTTCTTTACTAACAATACTAGAGCTCCTCATGGTGACACACTTGGTCTCACGAATTGCTTCGCTAACAAATCCTCCAACTGTTTCTTAAGCTCTGCCAACTCTACTGGCGACAGCCGGTAGGGCGCTATAGATATCGATCCAGCTCCAGGTACTAAATCAATAGCAAACTCGATTTCTCTTTTTGGCGGTAGTCTAGGCATATCTTCAGGAAATATCTCAGGAAATTCATTCACAACGAAAATATCCTTCAAGACATCTTCACACTGAACCTCCAAAGAAGATATCAATAAGTACCCCTGATCTCCTTCCTTCAAATAAGCTTCTACTTGAGTAGAAGTTAGGAATCTAGAATCCTTAGTTTCAGGAAATACTAACGTCTTACTGGAACAGTCTATCAGGATATGGTTAGAAGACATTAATCTTGGAAAGAGGCAAACAAATCAAATCCACATAACAGATTCTATCCCTAACACATACAGGACAATTCAAACATACTTTTGTAGTAATCACAGGCTTATCAGTAGGAGTAGCCACACTTAAATCATAAGGCAATGTAGTCACACTCAATCCCAAACACTCCACACAATCACATGCAATGAAAGAATGTGTTGCTCTTGAATCATATAACATTGTTAAAGGATTACCTTTGATGGCACACTTCTCCATAATCAAGTCCTCAGATTTTGCGGCTTCCTCTCCGCTCATGGTATACACACGACCACCCGCCTGTGGCCTCACAACACGAACATTCCCCACCGATGGTTCCACCTTCAACTGATCACATTCCTTGGAGAAATGTCCAGGTTTCCCACATCTGTAACAGATAACTCCTTTATGCTGATAATCCTTGGTTAAATGGTCCTTCCCACACTTGAAACATTTAAGCGTAGAAGTTCTAGCTTGACTTGCCTTACTGCCACCAGAACTTCCTCCAACAAATTGCTACCGGTTCTGACCTCTTGCCGGTTTGGTATACAGTTTCTGCTGATAACGGTTGCCACCGCTACCCTTTCCTCTTTGGAATCTTGTAGGTCCAAAGTTCTTATTTCTTGCTGCATGCTGATGATCAATCTCCTCAACCTTACAACACTTGTCCAATAATTTTGGAAACTGTACAATTCCCAAGGTTTCTACAGCTCGCTTAATGTCAAGTTTCAATCCCTCGTCAAATTTTCTGCACTTCCAATCCTCGTCTGGGTGCATCTGAAAATACCTCGAAAACTTAGATAAGCTTTCGCATTTTGCAGCATATTCACTTATAAATGTCACCCCTTCTCTCAAACTAAGGAATTCCATCTCCTTAGCATGACGAACACTTGTTGGAAAATACTTTCCCTTAAACTTTTGCCTAAAGAGCTGCCATGTCACAACTCTTCCCTCAGCTTGTATATATCAATCTTCTGGCTCCTGCCCACCAGTCTTCTCCATCTCCCACTAACACAAAAGTTACAAAAGTAAGCTTCCGTTCATCGGTACAACCCATACCTTCAAATATCTTTTCTAATTCTTTGATCCACAGATCAGCTTTCTCTGGGTCAAATTCTCCACGAAACTTTGGTGGATTGTTTCTACGAAATTCTGACAAACTGTGAGCATCCTCAGTTGCCCTTTGGTTTTGCTGTACAACGACATCAGCCATCCGTTGCATTGCTGCTACAGCTGCAGCCATGTTCTGGTTGTCATCACCAACATTTCCCATTCCTACTCTAGTATTGACACGTCTTCTTCCTCGTCCAGCCATTACGTTTTCTCTCTAAATCAAACTAGACAACACAAAGAAGAGTTAAGGTCAATGATAAACACGTATTTTATTCATTAAGAAACCCTTATATTTAGTCATTTACACTCTCCATATTCTTAATTGATTGAGTTTGACATGATTTTGTGAGTTTGATCTCAAATTAGTCCTAATTGAATATTTTCAGCATTATTGAGATTTTACACTGTTTCTGTATTTTGGCCATAACTTGCGTTCCTGATATCTGACAATCATGAATTTTATCTTGTAGGAAACCTAAGAGGAAGCTCTACAACTTTGATGAAGAGCTCGAAGTCCGATTCAGATGTATAAGGGACCTAAGTTTACATGGAAGTCAGAATACAGGTTCTGTCAGTAGAATCCGAACAGTGTGCACTCATAAAATCATATCTCAAGATGTAATAATGGAGATGGGCTGAAATTTGGACAGTGGATAGTCAAGATCCAAATAAACAACTTTCATGAAGAACACATTTTGAGAAAAAGAAGTCTAGTAGGTCATTTTGAGCTTGCAAGTCGGAACAGAGGTGCTGAAGTTGGGTTTGAGCAACCTACGGTATTTGGGACATATCTTAGGCTTAAGGACGCCAAATTTGACGAACCAGCTATCCATTTTATACCAAGAGAAGGATCTATAACTTTCATGAAGAACACTTTTCGTGAATCTGAAGTATAGTGGGTCGTTTTTGGCTTCCAAGTCAGACACGAAATTTTCATCCATCCACTAATCCACTAATCCACTCATCCATCCACTAATTCATCCATCCACTCACCCACTCAACCACTCAACCACTTATCCACTCAACTAACCCACTCAACCAATATTTAATCCACTCCACTCAACCACTCACCCACTAAACCAACCCACTCAACTAAATCAACCAATCATCCACTCACCCACTCAACCACTCAACCACTCATCCACTCAACTAACCCACTCAACCAATATTTAATCCACTCCACTCAAACCACCCCACTTAACCACTCACCCACTCAACCAATCCACTCAACCACCCCACTCCACTAACCCACTCATCCATCCACTCACCTTTGTCATTTTGTTACCCTAGACTTCTATAAAAGGGCACCATTGGTTATCATAGGGAAGGGGGAACTCTCCTTCATTTTCTCTCGCTTTTCTTGTGATTTCTTTCTAGCTATGTGTAACTAAACCTCCCTTGGTTAAGGGGTGATGAAACCGCTAGTATTAATATTGTAAACTTTGCATATTTGATTATTTCAACACAGCTTATGTTTTTATTCATATATTTCTCGAATCTATTGTTGGTATGAAGGTTTTTGTACTTGTTCCTACTTTCAAAGTAGTAGATCTAGGTTTATTATGCGCGGTTGCGGTAGTAGATCTAGTGGGATGTATGATGTTCATGTGGGTATAATTAGCTTTGTGCTATTTGCCGCTTATAAAAGTGGTAGATCTGGGTTTATTATGCGCGGTTGCATGGTATTAGATCTAGAGAAATATATGTTCTAAGTAATTTAATCCCTGTGTGATTAGACCTTAGTGTAATTGGTTTTCTAAATCTTAATGCAATTGTTGGATAGTTGTAAGAGCAGTTGCTTTATGACTAATCAGTGATTAGGAGTTGATTTGAACGGTTGCTAAATTAGCCAACACGTAAGGAAAACAGAGATTTACTCTCACAATTGCATAAAAACATAATTGAGCATGTTGGAATAAAAGGATATGTGGATTTATATTATAATGTAAATCTAGTGGTGGATTCAATCTCTTAACCAATTTTCTTATATTGTTGATTTCAGGTTTGTTTATTGTTATCTTTGAAGTCGTTCATTGTTCATCAAAACTCCAAAACCCCCTTTTACTTGTTTATTGTTAATCGAGTCTAAATTGGGAATTGTTTAATAGTGTTAATTGAATTGGTTCTCTGTGGATCGACCCTTACTAACTACAACTAGTTGTAAGGTTTTTATTTTCTCGGTGGGCCCGACAACCGATTTTTATCTTAATTTTAATCACTACATCCGCACGCATCGAATTTTGGCGCCGTTGCTTGGTGAACTAATTTTTTCAATTACACTATTAATTTATTTCCTATTTTTATTCTATTTTTATTTTATTTTATTTTATTTTTAATCTTTCTTTCTCGAGTGTTTTGTAGGTGTTGATGTCCTTTGAAGGAGTAGACGAAGGATTGCTAAATTGAGGAACTATATTGATCAACTCACTTCACATCCTCAATTTCCCTTCCATCCTGGCTAACTTCCAACTCACACCCGCCGACATTGAAGTACACGCCCGTTACATTGATCTATCAAGTTTAGAGACATTTGAGCCATCCGAAATATCCGAAGAAGTGACAATGGCGAGAAAACACTTTAAGGGCATTGGGTGCTCCAGATCTAGATCAACAAATTTCTCTTTGCATAGACATTCTTGAAAATGAAGAGGCATTTGAATTGAAATCCGGTTTAATCCATCTCTTGCCATCTTTCAATGGATTACCCAGAGAGGACCCCAACAAGCACTTGAAGGAAATCCATGTGGTATGTTCTAGCATGAATTCCGCAGAATTCATGTAGAGCAAGTCAAGTTGAGAACTTTTCCATTCTCATTGAAAGACTCACTAAGGAGTGGCTTTACTACTTGCCACCCGGATCCATCCAATCATGGCAGGACATGGCCCGAACTTTCCTAGACAGGATACTTCCCCGCCTCAAAAGCTGCAACAATCGAAAAGAAATCAGGGTATTCAACAAAGGCATGGAGAATCACTCCATGACTACTGGAGAGATTTAAGAAGCTATGTTTCAGCTGCCTAAGCCCATCATCAAATAAGTGAGCAACTTTTAATTCAAGATTTCTATGAAGGCTTACAAGTGATGGATCGCAACATGATTGATCTTTCTAGCGAGGAGCATTGATTGATAAAACTCCTCAAGAAGCTAGAAACTTGATCTCAAGAATGGCCGCCAATACTCAACAATTCTACTCTAGAAATGACACCGGAGTAAGAGCGAAGAAAAAGAAGTAGAGACAAGTGAAATGTATACAAAGAAGAAATGACTCAATTGACTCGCTATGGTTCAACGGTTAATGGATTCGGTAAAGCACCGATCCTCATGCTTGTGGGATCTGTTGTTCATCCGGACATCCCACCGATATGTGTCCCACTCTCCAAGAAGACACAAATGAGGAGGTAAGAGCAAGAGGGGATATCTTTGGACTTTCAAAAAATTACAACCCCTACTCAAACACATATAATCCGGGTTGAGGGATCATCCAAATTTCAACTATGCAAAGCAACCTCAAAATCAACCTCCAGATGGACCTCCAGATTCCAACAAAGGCAAGTACCTTTCCCTCGAGACAAGAAGAAGTTCAAGCTCCTAAGCAATCTGAGCCTTCATTAGAGGAGCTAGTAAAACAAATGGCCACTAATAATTTGCGCTTCCAACAAGAAACAAATGCAACTATACAAAGTTTCAAACAAGAAACAAGGATCGCAATCAATAACTTGCATAGAATCGATAGACAGTTGTCCACGAATTCAACAAGTTTCAAAGCCAAGCTTCAGGAAACTACCCTCACAAATGTAAGTGAATCCGAGGGAAAATGCTAGTGTCACACATTGAGAAGCGGAAAGACGATGGATGAGCCTACCTCTCTTCCACCAATCATTCAAGAGAAGGATGAACCACCCAAAGAAGCAAATGATAAGGGCAAACTTCTAAAACCCCTAAGGTAAGTATTTCTGAACCCCTTCCTAAATATGTCACTAAAGCTCCTTTTCCTAGTAGGTTGGTTAAAACCAAGAAAGAAGAAGCGTAAAAAAGAAATACTTGAGACTTTTAGGAAGGTAGAGGTTAATATCCCTTTGTTAGATGCCATTAAGCTGGTACCTAGATATGTAAAATTTCTGAAAGAATTATGCACTAACAAGAGGAAGTTAAAAGGAAATGAAAAGGTCCAAGTGGGAGAAAATGTTTCAGCTGTAATTAAAAAGAAACTCCCAACCAAATGTAAGGACCCTGACACATTCACCATTCCATGCACTATAGGTAACACAAGGTTTGAAAGGGCAATGCTTGATTTAGGTGCATCTATAAATGTCATGCCATATTCTATTTATGCATCTTTATACTTGGGTCCTTTGGAACCTACTGGTGTTGTTATTCAATTGGCTGATAGATCTAATGCATACCCTAAGGGTGTGGTTGAAGATGTTTTGGTACAGTGAATGAATTAGTGTTTCCGGCACTTCTATGTTTTGGACATGGAAGAGGATGAGTCTCCCAAATCTGCTCCTATCTTGCTAGGAAGACCATTTTTGAAGACCGCACGGACAAAAATTGATGTGCACTCGTGAATTCTAACAATGGAATTTGATGGGGAATTAATTAGCTTCAAAAATATTGAATCTATGAGATACCCAAGTGATGTGCACTCGCTTGTTTAATTGATTCTTTTGATCCTTTTGATTCTTTAATTTACTGCAGCTTTTGATACCGACCATTTTGATGCTCTTGATACAATTCTAACTCATAGCTTAGATGTACGGGAGGAAAAGAAGAAGAGTGAAAAGAGCCATGGAGTGAAGACATTGATGAAATTGTTGCTGCCTTACAAGAGCTCTCTTCCACTCTGAAGAGCATGAGGTAACTTTTGTTGATTTACCCGTTACTACCGATATACCTCAACCTTCACAGTTGTGCAGGCACCGAATTGGAACTGAAAGCACTACTCCATGATCATCTTAAATACATCTTCTTGGGGAGAAGGACACCCTTCTAGTAATAATTGCAAAGTCACTCACCCAAGAGCAAGAAGAGAAACTGGTAGCTGTTTTGCAGGAACATAAGACAACCATTGGTTGGTCAATAGCTGATATCAAGGGTATTAGTCCCTCCGTTTGTATGCACAGGATATTAATGGAGGAGGATACTAAACAAATTGAGAGACCCTCACGGAGATTGAATCCTCCCATGATGGAGGTTGTGAAAAAGGAGATACCGAAGCTCCTAAGTGTGGGGGTGATCTACCCCATTTCGACGTGCAAGTGGGTAAGCCCAAAAAATCCCGTAGTACCAAAGAAATCTGAAATTACCGTGGTAAGAAATGCTGAAAATGAGCTTATTCCCACTAGGTTACTAGACATGGTGGCGTGTTTGTATTGATTACAGAAGTTGAATGCCGCCACGAGAAAAGACCACTTTCCTTTACCTTTCATTGATCAAATGTTAGAAAGATTAGCTGGTCATTCTTATTATTATTTTCTGGATGGTTTTTCAGGTTACAATCAGATTGTCATAGCTCCAGAAGACCAAGACAAGACTACATTCACTTGTCCATTTGGTACCTTTGCATATAGGCGAATGCCTTTTGGACTCTGAAATGCACCAGGAACTTTCCAAAGATGCATGATGAGTATATGATGGGATTTAATTATAATTAAATGTTTTAACCCAAGTGTAGGTTGTCTCAAGTAATAAAGTCTCGGGAGTCCGAGGTCGATCCACAGGGAATTGATGAAGAGAAACTAATTAATTGAGGTAAAGAGACTATTTGTCACAAAATTTAAGATGATTTAAGTTGTTCACAATGAAAAAGATTTGCTTGGGTTAGGAGATTCACTCTTAATAATAAATTAAGAATAAGATTATTTCATTTTATAACTCAATTGAAATTATGCATATTGAAAATTCCAATCGGAAGATTTAACATTCAAAGTTCAATCATGTAATTATATTATGATTCCAATAATTATTGACTAATACTTGTAAATCGTCAAAAGCATCCAATGTGCCAATCCTATTGTCTACAATGGATCAAGATATTCATTATACAAGAATAGTATTTAAATTAATTGGAAACAACATATAATACATATAAAAGTCACATAAAAATATATCATTTAAAGCACAAGAAAGAAATAAATCTAACCTCAATTTATTATTAAAAGCTTCACTCTTTCACCCAAGCTAGATGGAAATTAATTACACATGAAAAAGAAGAAAATAAAAGAAAATAAAAAGAACAGAACTGAAAACAGAACAACAGAGAGAGAGAGTTTCTCTCCCCCCGGCGCACCCCTCCTCGGCTGGCTGTCCGAATTTATAGAAAATTTGAGGTTACTGTGCATATGCACAGTAACCTGCACAGTAATTTTCACGTGATGCTACAGTGCTACAGTAACTGCTACAGTAATTTCGTGATGCTACAGTGCTACAAGATCGCTACAAAGCTACAAGATTTGCTTGCGTCATGCGATGTCATGTCACGACGTCATGCTACAAGATGCTTACAAGACTGTTTTTTTTTTTTTTTAGAAAATCTTTTATGCAATCACATCCATTCTTCGATCCTTTGCATTTACCTAGTAAAAATACATAAAAATACATAATTACAACACAAATTAAAATACTAAAAATATAACAAAACTCAAGAACAAACCCAATTAAAAAGATTAAAAAGAATGAAAAACACACACAATGAACTCGTAAAAATTGTAAGTTTTGCGTGTTCATCACACCCCCACACTTGAGCTTTTGCACTCCTGGGCAAAATATATAAGACCAAAGCTAGGAAATAACACTTGAACTAAAAGCTAAAAACTTAAAAGATTTAATGAAACAAGAAGAGCAACTAGTCATTCAAGGGAACAAAGCATTTTTTTTTTTTTAATATTTCTTCACATCTCAAACCATCAAACAAGGAAACTTCAGTTAAAAAGAATGAATCAAGAATGAAAGATCCTCACAGGATTTACTCTCAATCCCTCTAGTGTTTAAAATGGTAGATATTTCACTCGATTCAACCCATGAAAAATTGCACTACCATAAGCTTGCTTATCTTCTACTTCTCCACTACTCAGAACACATGCACACAAAAATCAAGAGGACTTTATTCAAGGTTATAACAGGATCATGGTAAAGGAAAATGGATAATATGGACATGAGAAGATAAATACCAAAAAGAATAAAAGAGCATTATGACGCTACGCTTAGAGTGGAAAAGATATTTGAGAATATTCATCAATAAGGACAATGACCAATATCTAACTAATGTTTTATTGAAGATTAATCCCTAAATTGATGAGTTGAATTCATTTTTAGGCATAAACCTTCTCCTTCTCTTCCCGTTATTTCCAAGCGTCTATCTTTATTCTAAATATGGATATGTCACATAGTGTATCAAATGGTCGGTTTTTTCTTTTCTTTTTTTTTCTTTTTTTCTTTTTTTTTTTTTTTCTTTTTTCTTTTTTTTTTTTTTTTTTTTTTTTTTTACACACACATACACCCCCACACTTGTTTAAGAACAAAGTCAATGCTCTCTTATTCCCTAAGGTCGAGGTAAAAATATTTTTTTTTAGGACACGTAATAAGTTAAAAACAAGAACTGGCCAAGTAGGCTCAAAGGGGTTATACAAGGGAAAATATACAAGGATGGCTATTTAGTCAAAGTAGCTATTTTAAAATGCCTCAATCATATTTATGTATGCATGTGAAAATGTAGCCTCAAAAAGAATCAAAGCAAGTTCTAGAGTAACAATTTCACGAGTGAAAATCACACAAGAAAGAAGAGAATGGTACAAGTGTTCAATCCATTCATCAATAGGTTCAAAATCTCACAAGGCATATTTCTATCATTCTCAATTCACCAATTTAACATTCAAATCCAAGCATGTGATTTTTAAGAAAGAAGAAAATTTATGCTATGACCCAAGATATGCTTTTTGCTATTTCTAAAACATTTTTTTTTTCAACTATGATGCATCTCAAAAGCAAAATTACCTATTCGGCAAAATTTACCCCTTACTCTGTCATCCTTAATTGGTTTTGTTATAGGTTTCTGACAGTCATCTCACTAAACATACCTCACAATTTAAATGCGTCTCAGAAGTTAAGTTACTCCTTACTCAGCCAATATTTATTGGTTTAGCAAGTTCATGAAAATCATATCATACTTCCCTAATTTTTTTTTTTTTAAAAAAAACAATCTTTCCCCCCAACTAGATCACAACATTATCCGCAATGTTAAAATATAGATGAGTAAGGATAGAAAATAGTACCTGTTGGAGAAATCCGATGCAAATTTAAATAGAAACAAAGTACCAAAGATAAAGAAAAGTTGTAGATGACGTATCAAATCTGGCTTGCGTTTCATGTTGCTTCCTTCACTGTTTCCTTCTATTTTTTTCTTTTTCTTTTTTTAATTTTTTTGTTAGCCGACACTATTTACATCCCCATACAAAGGCTCCGAAATCTGGGAGGCACTTAAGCCGACTCAATAAAAATACAAACAAAATACTAAAAACTTACCTTAGCTTTGGTAGACAGAATCTTCTACCAAAGTCTTGACTACATCTGGATCTTTTAACTCAAGTTATGGCTTCAACTGCTGACCATTTACCTTCCTCCAATTTAATTTCATGAGAACAGACTAGGGGACGACCACATTTTTTATCAGGAAAACTCCAACCTTTATTAAACAACTTCTTAAACTTTGGATGCCATCCCCGAGTGTCATGATCCTGAGTTAAATAAAAGTTAGTGCAATTATCAAATACATTAGATGGATTACTGATAAAATTAAACTCAGAATTAACAAGAAGATTCTCAAGGGGTTCAAAGGTTGTAGAAAGTTCCTTCTCTATGATTGAGTCAATCATGTATATTTGGTGACCCTTGTCGTTATTTTCTTGCTTAACAGGATTCTTTGTCACCTCAGGTTCCTTGGGTAACTCGACATTACTACTATCTTGATTCTTTTTCACATCTTCTAGCTCATTCACACTCAAGGAGTTCATCATTCTAGACACTAGGCTCTTTATCTCCTTACTTTCTTCAACAACATCTTTGGGATTTAGTTGAGGTTGAGAAGAAAATTTTTCTTTTTCGTGAATGGTGAATGCAGAAGCAAGTTTAGCAAGAGTGTCTTTTATGTCAATCATGGTTTGAGTGGTTTGTTTATTGATGACCTCTTGCTTTTCTATGAATGCATGCAAAGTTCTTTCAAGATTTTTCCAATATGATGGGACATAAGGTGCATATCCTTGAAAATTTTGAGAGTCTTGTTGTGCCTGAGGAGGTGGTGGTTGCATGAATTGTGACTGAGTATTGTTCCTCCAGCTGAAGTTAGGATGATTTTTCCATCCCGGATTGTATGTATCACAAATTTCTTCATTTTGCACAGATTTGATTTCTTTTGCTTTTCTTAATTCCATAGCTTCAATCCTTCTAGCCAAACTAGCATACCTTGCATTTAGATCTTCTTCTTGACTAAGATGGTATTTTCCTTTTCTAGCATTTGCAAGGTTATATCTAATTGAATTTTCAGAAGGATTAATTTCATGCCAAGATTGAGAATTTTCAGCCAAATGATTTAAATAATCTAAAGCATCTTCGGGTTCTTTATCAAGAAATTCACCATTACACATCGTTTCCACAAATTGTTTAGTTTCGGGTGTTAAACCTTCATAAATAAAGTTTATAGTGCGCCATTTTTCAAAACCATGATGTGGACAAGAATTTAACAAATCTTTAAAACGTTCCCAACTTTGAAAATATGCTTCATTTGATTTTTGGGAAAAAAATTGGATTTGTATTTTCAAAGCATTAGTTTTATGTATTGAAAAAAATTTCTTTAAAAACTCACTTTGCATTTCTTGCCATGTACAATTGATCTTGGTTTCAAAGCATTAAGCCAAGTTTTTGCCTTATCTTTCAAAGAAAAAGGAAACAATTTAAGCTTAACAATTTCTTCAGTGCAATTTTGATCATTGAAAGCCATACAAACTTCTTCAAATTCTTTTAGATGTAAATATGGGCTTTCATTTTCTAAACCATGAAAATTGGGCAGTAAAGAAATCATACCTGGCTTAAATCTAAAATTATTAGCATTAAGTGGAAAGATAAAACATGATGGACTAGAATTTCGTGGTGGTTGCAAATATGCACGCATAGTTCTCAATGGTTGATTTCCTTGTTCATCATGTATACTTTCATTTTCACCGTTGTGTTTGATTATCATGTTCAACATGTGCACCTTCAAATTCAGCCATTGTGTTAATTGTGTGTGATTGTGATTCAAATAAATCAATATATAAATGACTTGGATTAATTTTAATCAAACGTCCGAATTTGAATCACGATACCGCTTAAGCATAAATAAGTGACATAAAATAAAAATAAAAATAATATACAAGTAGGCGGTATACACCGGCAATATTAAATATTAAGTAGGATGTGGTATAAACCAGCCACCCAAAAGTAAAAAAAAAATAAAAATGACATAATTTAAAAGTTAGATTGCGAAAAAAAAATGACAAATTTAAAAGTTAGATTGAGAAAAATAAATGATTAATTTAAAAGTTAGATAAGTTAGATTGCATAAAAAATAAAAATGACAAAATTAAAAGTTAGATTGCGAAATTAAAAGTTAGATTACGTAAAATAAATAAATAAAAAAAAGGCGGTATACACCTACCGTTAAATAGTAAAAAGGATGGGGTAATTAACCACCACCAAATACAAAAAAAAAAGTAAATTGCGTAAAAGTAAATTACAAGAAAATAAAAGGGAGAATTAACCCCACCGAGTTAATATATACAAAATGTTAAATTTTTTTTATTATTTTTTTTTATTTTTTTATTTTTTTTTTTTTTTTATATTTTACTATTAACTATTTACTATTTACGTTACTATTTACTATTTACTATTTATATATATAAAATATATATATATATATATATATATATATATAATAATAATAATAATACTAGTTAGTATATTAGTAAATAAATAAATAAAAATTGAAAAGAGTAAAGGAAGAATATACCCTGGCAAGTGAAGTTTATTTACGAGAAAAGAACCTCAATATATTAGAACTTCAAATCAAGTCCCCAAGAACGGCGCCAAAAACTTGATGGGATTTAATTATAATTAAATGTTTTAACCCAAGTGTAGGTTGTCTCAAGTAATAAAGTCTCGAGTCCGGCGTCGATCCACAGGGAATTGATGAAGAGAAACTAATTAATTGAGGTAAAGAGACTATTTGTCACAAAATTTAAGATGATTTAAGTTGTTCACAATGAAAAGATTTGCTTGGGTTAGGAGATTCACTCTTAATAATAAATTAAGAATAAGATTATTTCATTTTATAACTCAATTGAAATTATGCATATTGAAAATTCCAATCTAAGATTTAGCATTCAAAGTTCAATCATGTAATTATATTATGATTCCAATAATTATTGACTAATACTTGTAAATCGTCAAAAGCATCCAATGTGCCAATCCTATTGTCTACAATGGATCAAGATATTCATTATACAAGAATAAGTATTTAAATTAATTGGAAACAACATATAATACATATAAAAGTCACATAAAAATATATCATTTAAAGCACAAGAAAGAAATAAATCTAACCTCAATTTATTATTAAAAGCTTCACTCTTTCACCCAAGCTAGATGGAAATTAATTACACATGAAAAAGAAGAAAATAAAAGAAAATAAAAAGAACAGAACTGAAAACAGAACAACAGAGAGAGAGAGTTTCTCTCCCCCCCGGCGCACCCCTCCTCGGCTGGCTGTCCGAATTTATAGAAAATTTGAGGTTACTGTGCATATGCACAGTAACCTGCACAGTAATTTTCACGTGATGCTACAGTGCTACAGTAACTGCTACAGTAATTTCGTGATGCTACAGTGCTACAGTACTTGCTTGCGTCATGCGTCGACGCATGCTACAAGAATCGCTACAAGACTGTTTTTTTTTTTTTTTTTTTTAGAAAATCTTTTATGCAATCACATCCATTCTTCGATCCTTTGCATTTACCTAGTAAAAATACATAAAAATACATAATTACAACACAAATTAAAATACTAAAAATATAACAAAACTCAAGAACAAACCCAATTAAAAAGATTAAAAAGAATGAAAAACACACACAATGAACCGTAAAAATTGTAAGTTTTGCAGGTTCATCAGTATATTTTCTGATTACATTGAAAACATCATTGAGGTTTTTATGGATGACTTTAGTGTCTTTGGAAATGATTTTGAAAATTGTTTGGAACATTTAACTTTGGTGCTTAAAAGATGTATTGACATTAACCTGGTACTGAATTGGGAAAAATGTCATTTCATGGTGAATGAAGGTATTGTGTTAGGTCATGTAATTTCTGCTAGGGGAATTGAAGTAGATAAAGCTAAGGTAGAACTCATGCATTCTTTGCCACCACCCACTAGTGTGCGGGAGATTCGTTCTTTTATTGGTCATGCGAGGTTTTTCTACCGGAGATTCATTAAAGACTTTTCTAAAGTCTCATTGCCCTTTGCGACTTCTTCAAAAGATGTTAATTTTAACTTTGATGAGAAATGTATGGAAGCTTTCAATAAACTCAAGAAGTTGTTAATCTGTTGCACCTATCATCGGCCACCCAACCGGGAGTTACCTTTTGAACTAATGTGTGATGCCGTGACTTTGCAGTAGGAGTCGTCTTGGGACAACGAGTTGATAGAGTTCCTTATGCCATTTACTATGCATCAAGGACTCTAAATGATGCTCAACTTAATTACTCAACCACGAGAAAAGAACTTCTAGTCTGTTGTATTTGCTTTAGAAAAATTTAGATCATATCTAATTGGTTCTAAAGTGATTGTGTTTTCAGATCATGCAGCCTTGAAGTATCTTCTAACAAAGAAAGAAGCAAAGCCTAGATTGCTCGATGGATTTTATTGCTCCAGAATTTGACTTGGAGATTAAAGACAAGAAAGGGAGCGAAAACTTGGTGGCCGATCACTTGAGTAGATTGGTAATCGAAGAGGAAGAAATGCCTATCATGGAGACTTTTTCGGATGAATATTTGATGGTTGTCAACACCATAATCCCTTGGTATGCTTGACATTGTTAACTACCTGGTTACTAAGGACTTTCCTGGAGGGTTTGAACAAGGCCCAAAGTGATAAATTAAGGAGTGATCAGAATACTATATCCGGGATGACCCATACTTATGGAAGCATTGTGCAGATCAAGTCATTAGGAGGTGCATTCCTGATTCTCGAGACACACTCCATCCTCTCCTTTTGCCACACCTATGCATATGGAGGACACTTTGGCAGTAAAAGGACAGCTAATAAAGTGCTTGACAAGGGTTTCTATTGGCCTTCAATTTTCAAAGACGCTTACAACTTCGTAAGTCTTGTGACCGCCGTCGAGAAACAGTAATATTGGTCCTCGTAATCAAATGCCTCGGACTCCGATCTTTTTGTGGAACTCTTTGATGTGTGGGGTATTGATTTCATGGGACCATTCCCTCCTTCATTTGGTTTCACATACATTCTTTTATCCGTTGATTATGTGTCTAAATGGGTGGAAGCAAAAGCCACTCGATCCGATGATTCTAAAATCGTGCAGCAGATTTTGTTAAGTCACATATTTTCTCCAGTTCGGGACCCCAAGGGCTATCATCGGTGACCAAAGGACCCATTTCTACAACAAAACCTTTGATGCTCTATTGAAGAGATATGGAGTAATGCACGAATTTCCACTCCTTACCATCCACAGACAAATGGGCAAACCGAAGTGTCCAACCGGGAGATTAAGTCAATCCTTGAAAAGACAAAGTGAATCCCTCAAGAAAGGATTGGAGCACTCGACTTGAAGATGCTTTATGGGCTTATAGGACTGCCTATAAGACTCCCATAGCATGTCACCATTTTGGTTGGTGTATGGAAAGCCCTATCATTTGCCCGTTGAGTTGCAACATCGATCTTACTAGGCCATTAAACAAGTTAATATGGAATTGGAAGGTCTTTGGAAAGCAAAGGAAGTTCCATTACAGAATTGGAAGAACTAAGAAATGAGGCCTTTGAGAATGCCCCGATTTATAAGACTAAAGCTAAGGCATTCCACGACCAAATGATTTCCGAAAGAAATTTCATAGAGGACAAAAAGTCCTGCTATTCCAATCAAGACTCAAATTATTTCCGTGTAAACTGCGTTCTAAGTGGATTGGGCCGTTTGTGGTAACTAATGTTTTTCCTTTTGGTGCAAGCTTGAGATCGGGAGTGAAATTTCGGCAAAGCATTTAAGGTCAATGGTCATCGTCTCAAACCATATCATGAACTTCTTGACAAAGCGAGAGATGGAAATGATGACCCTCATCCTTCCACAATATGAGGAGCATTGAAAGTATCATCATGTCGGCCGAGGACAATAAACTAAGCGCTCATTGGGAGGCAACCCAAATGGATTTGCTCTCTTTATCCCTTTTTATTTTGTGTTTTCATTAGTTTCTTAGATTATGTTTTTATCTCGTTTGTTGGTTGTAAGCATTTGAATCTCTAAAAAAAAAACCAAAAAAAAAAAAATAACTGTGTGCCCGACAATAAGGTAGGTAGTGCTATTAAATTTTGTCACTCGGAAGCATGTGAAGGTCACTTTTCTTCAGCGACAACAACTGCAAAAATCTTGCAGTATGGATTTTATTGGCCTACTTTATTCAAGGTCTCATTTGCACCTTTGCAAAAGTTGCGGAAATTGGTCAAAAAGGTTCTGCTTTGAGATTATCATCTGCACCTACTCCTTGAAAAATTGAGATCTAGGTGGCGCGGTTCTTTTCTTTGTCAAACACGTGTATCCTCTCGGGGCCGTAGATATTGAGGATCCTAGGAATGGTAATGCGCTTAAAGTTAATGGACAAAGACTCAACCATTCCCGAAAAACCAAGTTCTTAAGTTTTTTTTTTTTTGTGTTGCCTTAGGTTAAGTGGCGGATACGGTACTCGTGACTCTCAAGTCGGTTTATTTTTCGCTTCCCAAAATAACCAATCCTTCTTCTCCTTCAAAATGGATGTCATTCTTTCAAACCCGAGAAAACATTTTCCTTCTCTTCCTCAAAATGCTCGAGAAAAATCTACAAAGTTCGATGTGAAAGATTGAGACCGGCACGTTAATGCACAAAGGTATGCCGAGAAGATGTACTGCCGGATAATTGAAGTAAAGGTTCGATTAGCGGTGAGTCCTCAATTTCATTTGACTCATATATGCCCTGGTCTTGGAAGAAGTTCATATTCTAAAAGGAGAAGAGCAAAAAGGTTACAAGTCTGTCACAAATGTAGACGATGGAACTCGTAACAAGCGATGTCATACTTTGGGGATTGTTTCCGCAAATAGAGAAGATAAAATTTTCTTCATTAAGAATGGATCGAGTAAGGAGTCATTAGATGATATCTTATCGACTCTTGAGACGCATTCTTGTGGATTGGTGCATCGTGAAATTCTTAAATTGTGGAATCTCTTCAAGGATGAAGAAAAACGCTACGATCTTGGGAATCGACTCTAAAAGACTGCTTTTGCCAATTTTTAAGAAAATTGGATGGGAAGCTTATCCTCGACTCATGGAAGACATTTAAGCCGTTACTGGACGTTAAACCAGAGGCAAATGTGAGCCATATCCACAAACAATCTGTATATATCATCTTCTTCTTTAAAAAAAAAAAAACAAAAAACAAAAAAAAAAAAAAAAAAAAAAAATTAAAAAAAAAATTAAAAAAAATTTATGTATACGTCTTAGGGTTGGCTTTGGTAACACACACCGTGAATGGGGAAATGCATGCATCCTGATCCAGCCTTCTTAATTGAAAAACAAAGAAGGTAGATTGTATCTCACATGTGAGGCAGCCAGTCGTATTATGGCCACTTGTCTCTTTTGGGAGCCCTATGTTGCGCTGGTCTTGAATGGGTCGAATACTGGTCAACAATGCTTTGGCACAAAGCCGAAAGAGCAGACTACCTCCATCCCAATCTTAAGTAAGTATACACTCATCTTTCATCAAGTTTTTCTAACAATTTCAAAAAAAAAAAAAGGACGTGATGTCTACTGCACTCATGACGCGCAGTATAAAGATACGCCATGGACACTGTACATACAGGTATGTCATCATTTTCTATTTCTTTTATCTTTGTATCATTTTGTTGTATTTTGATTTTTGTACAGACGATCCTTTGAGCAGGGTCCTTCAGGGGTTTCTAGACTTCTTTACCTTGATGGTTTTCTTGAAGTCAAACAAAAAAAAATAAAAAAAAATAAAAAAATAAAAATAAAAAAATAAAAAAGTAAAAAAAAAAAGGAGAAAAGATTCTGTGTTTCTTAATTTCAACCTTTTCTGACAACAGCCAACCTACCCTCATAGGTGCAATTATTCCCCTTTCCATTCTTTTTCCTACTTAAACACTCCATTTTCCTTCAACTCAGAAACACTCAAAGGGAGGAAGAGTATAGAATGGGGCCTTCTATTTGTAACCTCAAAAATGTCTGTGTTTTTTGTGGGTCGAGTTATGGGAAGGGATTAGAGTTTGTAAACGCAGCTAGCACTCTTGGTCGATCACTTGCTGCGAGGAATATTCATCTTGTATATGGGGGAGGTTGTCGTGGGTTAATGGGGGCTGTATCACTTGCTGCTTTTATAGGAGGCAGTCAGGTTTTAGGTGTTATTCCTAAACCTTTGGCTGAAAATAACATCACTGGAAAGACAGTTGGAGAAGAAATTCAGGTAACATCTATGCATGGACGAATGAAAACAATGGTTGACAATTCTGATGCATTTATTGTCTTAGCAGGTGGTTTTGGTACTTTAGAAGAAATTTTTCAAATTGTCTCTTGGGCTGAACTGAACATCCACCATAAACCCATTGGTTTGTTGAATGTTAATAATTTCTTTGATCTTTTGTTATTTTTTCTTGACAAAGCCGTGGAACAAATTTATCACTCCTTCAAGAAGACAACTTCTTATCTCTGCCTCCACTATTGATGAGCTCATTGATAAATTAGAAGCTTTTGAGTATGTACTGATCCGGTATTAGCTCGGATAGATTGGTCAACAGAAGCAACGAAGGAAGTAACAAGAAACAAAAGCCGATCTGCGACTTCATCTTTAATGGGTTTGATTTTATTGTACCTTGTTTCTGTTCAAATTTGTGTCGACTTTCTCCAACAGTAATATCTTCTGTCCTTTACTCATCTATATTTTAACATTGAGGACAATGTTGTGATTTAGTTGGGGGGAAGGATAGTTGACCCAAATATATATATATATATATATATATATATATATATATATATATATATATATATATATATATATATATATATATATATATATAAATAATAAAAAATAAAAAATAAAAAAATAAAAAAAAATTTGTTGTGTTGTTTGGAAAGTATGATATGATTGTCATGTACTTATTAAATCAATTAGTGATGGCAGAGTAAGGAGTAATTTTACTCTTGAGACGCATCTTAATTGGTGGCAGAGTAAGGAGTTTTTTAGGTAGTAACTAATTAGTACTAAAGTTTTATTGTTTGATTTCTTTTCGTGGTCCGATGCGGATCGACAAAGGTGTTTCTTTTCTCCTTGGCGTTGATTCACTTCTTATCGGTTGTGTTACTCTTTTCTATATCTCTTTTCACATTGAAGGCAATGTTATATTAAGCGTGGGGAGAGATTTCAGCATGTTCTTTTTGTAAAAAAAAAATAAAAAAAAAACAAAAAAAAGAATAGAAAAAAAAGGGGGTTCATTGCATGATTGAATAACTTTTCTCCCTTCTTGAACTGATATGCTTAGTGATGGATGATTAAATTGATGAATTGAGTTTGATGGATGCATACCTTGTGAGATTTTGAGCCTAATGGATGGATTCAACATTTATGTCATTCTCTTCTTTCTTGTGTGATTTTCACTCATGTTAATGACCACTCTAGAACTTGCTTTGATTCTTTTTGAGGCTACATTTCACTTGCATGCATGAACATGATTGAGGCCCTCTTTCTTAATTAGCTAGTTTAACCAAATAGCCAACCTTGTTTTCAATATGATATCAAGCACCCTTTTGACTTCTTGAAAATTCTCTAATTCCTGCCAACCTTGTATATTTTCCTTTGCTTAACCCCTTTGAGCTTATTTGACCATTCCTTATTTCTAGCTCATTATGTACCTTAAATGAAAAATCGTGTTCTTATTTTACTTTAGGGAATAAAAGAATATTAGCTTTGTTAATGGATGAGTTTTTGAACAAGTGTGGGGGTGTGTATACAAAATGGTTGTTGAAAAAGGAAAGAGTGCCTAAAAAAAAGAAAAAAAAAAAAAAAAAAAAAAAAAAAAAAAAAAAAGGATTGGGAAATGAATATGTAAAGGGATATACATTAGAGTTTGGATGAACTTTTATGCTTGTTATTTGAACTCACTCTCATTTGCTTTTATTCTCTTTGGTATTTATCCTCTCATATCTATCTTATCCTCTTCTCATTACCTTAACCTCACTACAACCTTGAATAAAGTCCTCATGATTTGTGTATGCATGTGTTTTGAGTAGTGGAGAAGTAGAAGATAAGCAAGCTTATGGTAGTGTAATTTTCATGGGTTGAATTGAGTGAAATACCTACCTTTTAAACACTTGAGAGATTGAGAGGGAATCTTGTGAAGATCTATCATTCTCGATTCATGTTGAAGATACCTTGCTTGTTGGTTTGAGATGTGGAGAATTGTTAACTCATGAATGTTTTGATCCCTTGAACCTTTGGTTGTTCTTCTTGATTGTAAAATTTTGGACTCTTGAATGTCGTTGGAATTTAAAATTTTGTTAATCTCTTATGTCCTTGTTTTGGTCTTGAGTTTTGCCCAGGAGTGCAAAAAGCTAAGTGTGGGGGAATTTGATAAACACATATTTTATTCATTAAGAAACCCTTATATTTAGTCATTTACACTCTCCATATTCTTAATTGATTGAGTTTGACATGATTTTGTGAGTTTGAGCTCAAATTAGTCCTAATTGAATATTTTCAGCATTATTGAGATTTTACACTATTTCTGTATTTTGGCCATAACTTGAGTTCCTGATATCTGACAATCATGAATTTTATCTTGTAGGAAAGCTAAGAGGAAGCTCTACAACTTTGATGAAGAGCTCGAAGTCCGATTCAGATGTCTAAGGGACCTAAGTTTACATGGAATTCAGAATACAGGTTCTGTCAGTAGAATTCGAACAGTGTACACTCATAAAATCATATCTCAAGATGTAATAATGGAGATGGGCTGAAATTTGGACAGTGGATAGTCAAGATCCAAATAAACAACTTTCATGAAGAACACATTTTGAGAAAAAGAAGTCTAGTAGGTCATTTTGAGCTTGCAAGTCGGAACAGAGGTGCTGAAGTTGAGTTTGAGCAACCTACGGTATTTGGGACATATCTTGGGCTTAGGAAGCCAAATTTGACGAACCAGCTATCCATTTTATAGCCAAGACAAGGATCTACAACTTTCATGAAGAACACTTTTCGTGAATCTGAAGTATAGTGGGTCGTTTTTGGCTTCCAAGTCAGACACGAAATTTTCATCCATCCACTAATCCACTAATTCACTCATCCATCCACTAATTCATCCATCCACTCACCCACTCAACCACTCAACCACTCATCCACTCAACTAACCCACTCAACCAATATTTAATCCACTCCACTCAACCACTCACCCACTAAACCAACCCACTCAACTAAATCAACCAATCATCCACTCACCCACTCAACCACTCAACCACTCATCCACTCAACTAACCCACTCAACCAATATTTAATCCACTCCACTCAAACTAACCCACTTAACCACTCACCCACTCAACCAATCCACTCAACAACCCCACTCCACTAACCCACTCATTCATCCACTCACCTTTGTCATTTTGTTACCCTAGACTTCTATAAAAGGGCACCATTGGTTATCATAGGGAAGGGGGGGAACTCTCCTTCATTTTCTCTCAGTTTTTCTTGTGATTTCTTTCTAGCTATGTGTAACTAAACCTCCCTTGGTTAAGGGGGTGATGAAACCGCTAGTATTAATATTGTAAACTTTGCATATTTGATTATTTCAACACAGTTATGTTTTTATTCATATATTTCTGAATCTATTGTTGGTATGAAGGTTTTTGTACTTGTTCCTACTTTCAAAGTAGTAGATCTAGGTTTATTATGCGCGGTTGCATGTAGTAGATCTAGTGGGATGTATGATGTTCATGTGGGTGTAATTATCTTTGTGCTATTTGCCGCTTATAAAAGTGGTAGATCTGGGTTTATTATGCGCGGTTGCGGTATTAGATCTAGAGAAATATATGTTCTAAGTAATTTAATCCCTAGTGTGTGATTAGACCTTAGTGTAATTGGTTTTCTAAATCTTAATGCAATTGTTGGATAGTTGTAAGAGCGGTTGCTTTATGACTAATCAGTGATTAGGAGTTGATTTGAACGGTTGCTAAATTGGCCAACACGTAAGGAAAATCGAGATTTACTCTCACAATTGCATAAAAACATAATTGAGCATGTTGGAATAAAAAGGATATGTGGATTTACATTATCATATAAATCTAGTGGTGGATTCAATCTCTTAACCAATTTTCTTATATTGTTGATTTCAGTTTGTTTATTGTTATCTTTGAAGTTCTGTTCATTGTTCATCAAAACTCCAAAACCCCTTTTACTTGTTTATTGTTAATCGAGTCTAAATTGGGAATTGTTTAATAGTGTTAATTGAATTGGTTCTCTATGGATCGACCCTTACTAACTACAACTAGTTGTAAGGTTTTTATTTTCTGGTAGGCCTAACAACTTATTTTTATCTTAATTTTAATCACTACATCCGCACGCATCAGTCAATCTTCAAACAATATTTTTTTTTCAGAAAACAATCACAGAGAATCACACAACTTAAACAAGACAGACCTAACCACAAACCCACAAGACTCTAACTTGGGCTATGATACCAACTAATGTAACACTCACCGTAGGGTATCAAATTTATGTTGCTTAATTACTAAATTACCCCCTTCCATTATAAAATATGATTTGTAATATAAATATGAGTTATAAAATTTCCTTGATATCAATAAGATAACCTTAGCAGAAAATAAAAATATTCCAACATCATCATAAATAATTTACATCATATATACATTACAAAAGTACTGTCAAGAATATTTATATACAGACATAGTCCTCAAAGTATTTGAACATTATTTAAAACTAACATACTACCCAAGTATTACTAAGCAGCAGAACCCTCAGACGGATCCTCCTCAGATTCCTCAGCAGGTAAGAATCCAGCTCGACGTGAAGTCCTACGGACAGGTGTCCGCGCAGACGACACGATACTAATCTCACTAGGAGTACGGTAGTAAGCTCCCTAGTACTGCCTAATGGACAACGGAAACTCTAAGTGTACATAAATATTTACACTAAAATAAGGGTTCCCTTGATAAAGCCTACTTAGGGTAACATTCAAGTCCCCTATATAGAAAATACACTCTCTATCTAGATCGACATGCCATGCTTCCGATCCTCCACGAAATTGCAACCTCATATATCCAAGGAAACTAGGCATCGCCATCTTCTCAGAATTTAGATTCCTCTATAGGAATCTGCTCCTCTTCACCTTCTTGTTCAATTCCTTGCTCAACGTCTTTAAAAATATAAATACAATACAAAATAGGCATACAAAGAGGTGAGATCACCTATGCCAATACCAACATGGTAGCATGGAGATAACACAAACAACACACCATACAGATATAACATACCATAATTACAATAATGCCTTCAACATTATTTATCATAACAGATACAATAATTACAATCATGCCCTTAGTCATTATTTATCATAACAAAAATAATAAATAATAATTATGATTATACCCTTAGCATTTCCAAATTATTTAATAATTACAATTATGCCCTCAACATTATCCAATATTCCACAATTCAGAGTATAATCACACGATAATTACAATAATGTCATCAACATCATCTAATATTTATCAATTAATATATCACATAGATATAGATATTCAGATTATACATGTGCATAAAGACTCACTTTCCTACTCCATAGAGCTAAAACTCAAGT
Organism: Ormosia emarginata; assembly: GCA_029884605.1. Taxonomy (NCBI): domain Eukaryota; kingdom Viridiplantae; phylum Streptophyta; class Magnoliopsida; order Fabales; family Fabaceae; genus Ormosia; species Ormosia emarginata. The sequence goes on along the minus strand of JAQQTP010000031.1, from coordinate 6,905,756 downwards.
TGGAGAAATTGATCCAAAAGATCTGTCTGTACCAACATGTCTCAGACCACGTGCCACTATTCTCATTAGTGTTTGCACATCTAGCATATACACGACAATCTTTAATAGATCTTGAGTAAGAATAGTGTCTCAGTCAGGATCATTGGTGCGTTGCATCGGTCTAACCCACGGTACAGAAGAGCTACCAACTGCCCATTGTAGGCAACCCGCACCCCAATGCCCCCAAAGTCAATGAGTGACTTACACTACGCATATCGCACCCACTCAAGAGGTATACGTCTCTCCTAGGCAAATAGCCTTATCCAGTCTATCGGACTTTTCCAATGCATGTATAATGCACCAAATGTCAATCACAATCTAATCTCATAATTTCTCATACAGTGTCCATACATTGATCTAACAGTAATCCTACTGTATATTCAATCGCTAAATCATATTATCGCATTTTCTCAATCGCGCAACATTTCTGTTATGTTTTCACAATTTTGCAACATTTCTGTCACATTTTCAAAATCACGTAGCGATTTTCCATCGTTTTCTCAATCACGTAAAAATTATTTAATCATTTTTCAATCGCATTAGCGATTTTTCCACAATATCTCAATCGCGTAAAAATATTTAAACACTTTTCAAATCGCGTAAAAATATTTAAACGTTTTTCAAATCGCGTAGCTTAAAAATCACGTTTTTAAGTTACGTAAATTATTTTTCACCATTTTTCCACTACGTAAAATATTTTTCAACCTTCCAAACCTTATTTTGGCCTTTCTCAAAATAATATGACTTCTCACTTCATTTTCCACATTTTCTTACTCAAGAAAATCCTTATAACAATTTATTCCATAATTTCACCATTTCATTGAATTAAATCAATGTTTCTAACTTAAAATTTCCTAACGCACTCCAAAACCCAAAGTATGAGTTATACGTTAGTAAATTTTAAGTCACCAACGTATTCTTTATAATTCTAAAAAAATCAATCCTCTTTAAAATAAATTGAGGTTCAAATACTTTCAACCTCTCTTTTCCATTCATATACGAAAATTCCATTTTTCAAGTGACAAAACACTTTGTTTCCATTTCTTTAATTCTTGTACTTAATCAATTATATTTCCACTTTGAAATCACTTTGCCTCATAAAACCAAGGCATTACAAGCCTTCAAAAACCGTGGTACATGGACATTGAAACCATCATATATTTTTCCTTCTAAATCAACTAAGTTCCATTCATGTTTTTACACAAACAAAACCATTAAAATTCCTTCAAAAACTGTTAGACACTTGTTCTTTGAAACCAAAACATTTGTTCATTTTTCTTGCTTTTCTAAACCTCCAATTTTATCATTCATGAAAATATTAATTTGTGAACACCTATTTTGAGGTGTCTTAGCCGAAATCCTCTTGGTTTTTGGAACCAAAAATTATTTCCCTTTCATCATCAAATCATAGCACACATATTCATATTCATCATATCATATAATCAATCATACCTTAAAGGAATAAAAATCACCTAAAGCATGCAAACACAAATAAATAATTTAAAGCACATAAACACCCACAAATAATTACACAACCATGGATATGAATCCTCACATGGATTCACCATCCATCAAATACAAAATTCATCTCTCACCATCATACTTGGTTGGTGAGATGGATCTCCCTCTTACCTCTTAAAGAACCTCAAAAGCTCTTTGCTTTGCTTCTTTTTCAAGTCCTTCACCACCAAGGGCTTCTCAAAAATAAAACAAAACACAAGTTCATTAGCATATCAAGCTTGAACAAGGAGAACCATGGATCAAACATGGTTTAGAACATGAAAAAGAGATAAAAAAGTGAAGTTTCCTTACACTTCACCTTAAAACCCTACAACTTTGCTCTTGAAGAAAGTCCTTGAAGATGATGGATTTAGAACTTGGTGTAAACTACAAAGTGCCTTGGATTGAGGTATAGATTCAAGAAGTAAGGTTGTTTAAAATTTTTGAGTGGTGGAAGGTGGATTTGGGTGCTATGGCCATGAGCTTGAGTAAAGAGAAATGGAGAGAAAAGTTTGAAGAGCTTAGCTTTTTGGAATGATCAAGAATGATCAAGATGAGTAATAATGGTGTCTTCAAACTTTGCTATGGCTTAAGGCCATCACAAAACCGTCCGCCCCTCCTTGTACACTCAATGAGTGACTAATTTCACTAGCTACCATTTTGAGCATTGTTAGCCATTGATTAGATCAATGGTTAGCATTAATGTAGATTTTAATTATAGCCTCTAATTTATAAGACTTAATCTAGGCATTAGATATTTCTTCCTTTGAAATCCTAGCCATTAAATGTATCTCCAAAATGAAGGGTCAAGATCACCTCTTCATACTTTCCATCCATTGGTCATAAATGGTCCTAGCCATTTTATAAGACCAAATCTCCACTGTTGATTAAATCAATGGTGAATATCCAAAGGCTTCAACATTAAACTTGCTTCCTATTGGTCCATCATAAAGCTGTCATAACCACTAATGTTGACTAAGCAGTATAATATTTATTTTTATCTGCTATTACCCTTCAAATAATATTTTTACTGCCCGATAATTAATTACAGTACAAAACACAGTAAAAAAAAATTTAAAACTATTTTCGATTTTGGGTTTAGTAAGATCCCCCGTCCCAATCTCAACAGTACAAAATTTTCTAACTGCAGAAAAATTTTAACTTTTCTGGTCCCACCTAGGCCCACATACAGCCCCCTTGGGCCCACAGACAGCCCATGGATAATATTAAAATAATCAGAGAAATATAAAAATTTTATAAACATCCACAAAATCATAAAAATTATAAAACTTACGAAAATTAAATCAGATTGCGTAAAATAATTAAGACTTAACAGTAATAATTAAAATACATAAGATTTTCTCTAGCCCGAAAATTATTATTTTCCTCACACGGAGTAAATTACACAAAACGATCAAATGTATTCACGGAATACTCAAAATAATTTTACAAAGACACGTAAATCACTAAACAAGAGAATTCTTATTATTACCAAATATTATCACAAATAGTTAGAAAATTTGGGGTGTTACAAGATATACAAAAGAGATTTATTCATTTTATTAATCATCTTGCCTCATTAGGAAAAACAATTCCTAATAAAGATTTGATTAACAAAATGTTGAGATGTTTAAGTAAAGAATGGTAGCTCAAGGTGACCGCTACAGCTGAATCAAGAAATCTTGACACCGTGACTCTTGTAACACTCTTTGAGAAGCTTCAATAACTTGGAATGAAATTATCAAAACTGCACCAAAATGAAGATATAGATAGGAAGAAGAAAGGGCTAACTTTTATGTCCTCATCATCCCATAATAAAGAAGATGATGATGAAGATGATCTAGAGGACTTAGAGATGAATGAAGAGATATTCAACATTCTTGTTAAAAAATTCAACAAATTTCTAAAGAATAAGGGAAATGGAAGAAGACCACCCTTCCCTCCTAAGAAGAACTATGTGAAGGGTGAAAGTTTAACTTCAACTCCTCCCACTTACTTTGAATGTGGAAAACAATGGCACCTGAAGATGGACTGCCCTCTATATCAAAAGAAGGGAAATAAGTTTAAAAAAAGGCCAAGCAAGGAGAAGAAAAGAAGAAAAGCATACATTGCATAGGAAGACAATAACATGGACTCTTTAGATGAATTGGACAATGAAGTGGCCAACCTTTGTCTCATGGCCAAAGATGACTTGGAGGTAGAATCTCAAACTTATGAATCTCAACCTTCTTATAAGAAATTCCAAGATTCCTTTAAGGAGTTGCATAAAGAATCTATGAGACTTGCAAAAATGGTTTCATCTTCAAATTAAACAATTTCCTCTCTTGAAAATCAAATTTATTCTTTAAACAAAGAAATTGAGCAGTTAAAATTGGAAAATAAGACTCTTGAATTAATTGTTGCAAATTCCTTATGCTCTGTTTGCTCTTCTAAAAAAAATGCTCCTTCTTTATCTTCTTCAATTCATTCATGTTTATCTTTGGAAAAAAAAGTTGAAGATTTGAAAAATAAACTTGCTAAGTTTACCTTGGGAAAGGATAACTTGAACATCTTGCTTGGGAAATAAAGATGTGTGTTTGATAAAGCAGGATTAGGTTACAATCCTAAGAAGTAAGAAAAGTTTTATAAGAACTTTTTTGTTCCCTCAAGTGTGCTAAGTTTTCTTTTTGTTACATGTTTTCAATGTGGAAGAAAAATTTATAGTGTAACATCTTAATACCGTAACCCAAGTATATCTGGCATATACACAGGTAGACAGTATTAGTCATGTCACTTCTAACTTGATAACATTAAAATATATCCATAATCACCAAAGAAGTCATTACAGAGAGCCTTGAAGGATGTAGAAAACATACATATATCTATATATACAACACTAGCCTTAAAAAGGCATATTGATATACATCACTCTTTTTAAGAACTCAAAGCAAATATAATAAATACAAGCTTTGTACTAGAAGCAATAAAACTAAAACTATTTTAGTCTTTCAGCTTCTTTTTCTTCTTTCCCTTAGCAGGGTCTTGACCTGGATTTACAAGGAAACACAAACGAGGTGAGAATTCACAATCCTCAGTAATGGTATTCCAAAACCACACATAGCATAATTATTACAAAATTATCCATTTACATCAGAATATGCTTGCAACTAGTAATTAAGCTACTACTCATTATTCAAAGAACAATTACATATTATAAACTAAACTCATTACATAGATAAGACAATTGCCCATACTTGTCATCGAAAGGCAAATGTGCATGTTATGTTGTATGATTATGCCTAACATATGTCATAAGATAATGATTATGAAATGAATTAAAATAATGTTGGTGCAATGTCATGAAACTCGACTATTCCTAGGAACCCGATTCATTGTATTATTCTGAGTAGTATGACTATGACCATTTAACACTATCTGGTAATGAATGGACTCTTTCTACTCATTACAATGAGTGTACTTGTACCACCACATATACCATTTATAGATACGTAAGAATAACAAGTATGTAAAAATATGCCAAGTTATATAAAGAAACACATTTAAGCACAACAAAGGATACTCACCTACATGAGTTTAATCTATTTGCTCATACACGAGTTTATCCTCCTTCACAAGGTTTCCAATCATTACTATAGGTGTAACACCCCTTGATTTAATAACTGCGGCACAATCGTCATTATACCACAATCACTAAATTTAGGTGTGCTACAACTCAACAACAGGTTTACCAATTTAATCATTGTGCATATAAAGAAAATATGAGCCACAAATGAAGTATATTTATTACACAACCATAATATCGTCCAAAAGGAATTACATTCCAGATATACATATATACATATAGCATAATACAATAACACATACAAAATGTAAAACATGCTCGTTCAACGATATATATGCAGCTACCACAACCAAGCCCATATTGACCCAAAATAGGAAGTAGAAACCCATAACATGTCCTACTCAAAGGTAGGGTAACGTTCCCAACGTACCAACATGCTCTAACTCCAAGGGAGTAAACTATACGTCGACACCTCCAAGAAAACTGCATCTCCACGAACCCATAAAGAATCTGCCTTGCCGCTATCTTAGTTTTCACGGGTCATGAATATAAAATAGAACGAGACAAGAAAGAGGTAAGATCCCCTACATCAAATCCAATATGACAGCAAGAAAATGATACGAATGACAAAGTCATTTGATACATACAGATATATTCCAGTTATCAATTTCATAAATATCATTCAGAAAGCATATCCCACAATAATATAAACATTGATAGCACTATAACAATAGATATCCATAATAGGTATGTAATGATTATGCCACCATAATATGTATGTTAACCATGTCACGACAATATGTGTACTGACCATGTGTATGCATACTGAACCAGTTCCTACTCCACGGAGCTAATACTCAAATTTAGAGATGAACGTTCCAGAAGATCTGCCACATTCAATGACAGTCTACACCAGACCACGAAAAGAGATAGTGTTGTCGGGCGTGTAATGCGTTGTAACAGTTCATCATGGCCAGAGGTGTATAAGATGAACAATTATCGCTATGAATCATTGCGCCTTATGGTCCCCTAAGATCCATCATAGATCTCACTATTCGATTCTCATTCACTCCTTGGCAACAAAAGCAATACAGACACAGACTGTATGATGTTCAATGCATGATAACTTAATGCATGATAACTCAATGCATAACTCAAGTCACCATTGTACTGTTCCCAATGATACCAAGACAACCGCCCATACAATTGTCTGATACCATTAGTATCAATGATATTACATAATCGCTCATGCAATTACATAATAACACTGATCCACCAGGGTCCAGCACATCGGCACAATAAAAGAACATTGTAGAATGTTCAACGTATGATAGTGTTCAATGCACGATAATTCAATGTAGAATCTAAGCCACCAAAAGCCATAAACCATATTTTTAACAAAATTGGGTTCAATACGTCAGTCTGACAGCAAACCGCTATTTTCATAATCGCATAAATGTTTTCCGATGTTTTTTCCCAAAAATCTGTATTATATTACTTTACTAAAAACTACTTCTATTACCTTCATTAAAATCCTCTTAAATAGAATACCTTGAGTTCTAAATCACTTTTAAAACTTATCCCCCATCATTTTAATTAAAACATTGTTATCTAATAATAAAACTTTATTCCATTCTCCTTAAAACACTGTTATCTATTGCAAAATCATTATTTATTCAATAAAAGTTATACATTTCCCTACTCCTCTAGATATCCTTTTTAAACAAAATACTTTAAACTTAACATCATCTTCCAAATTCATTCTTTATGACCTATACCAAAAATCCATTCATTCCAATTAACAAAATCACATTAATTTCCTTTCCACACTTAAAAATCTTTGATTCATATCCCTATTACCTCATCAACTAATTTCACAATTTATAAAATATTTTTGACTTGGATTGCCCCAAAATGGGCTTAATGGTTGTGAGCCTCATGGTCTTTAGACCTCTGAATTTTCATCCTCCAACAACAAGATCCCAAGCACATATCATACTTCAATTATCAAATCATACTATAGCACATTCATGCATGAATCATAATAGAGCATAACTAAGCACATAAGCATAAATCATACAAAATCAAATTCATATAAAGCAAATAAGCATGAACCATCACCACACAATCAAGTGAAGCAATCTTCACATGAATTCTTCACTTACAAACACAACATTTTCATTTTCTCACCACTATATTTGGTCGATGAGGTTAATCTCCCTCTTATCTCAAGAGAAGATCAAAAGGAAGCTCTTTTAAGCTCTTGAAATTCGTCCAACTCCTCCACCAAAACCCTAGAATGGTCAAACTCACATAATCACCAACCAAAACTTAAAAGAACAATCCTTGATCACCAAAGTGACCAAGGATCATGAAAAAGAGAAGAGAAAAATAAAAAGTCATGAACTTTACCTCAAAGCTTCAAACTTTAGAACTTTATGGAAGAAGATGAAAATGGTAGATTTAGGTGATGGTCACAAAAGAGAAAAGGTTTAAGATAATGTGGACATGTAAGAAACAAGGTTGGTTGAGCAAGAAAATGTGGATGGCCAAAAGTGGGTGTCTTGGTCGTGGAAGAGAGGAGAGAATAGAGAGGAAAAGTTGAGTTCTTGAAGGTGGTTCCAACAAGAAATGAAAAACTTCAAAGGAAATGTGGGTTCAAGCAAAGTGGTTGCTTGAAATCAAGCATCCATGGAGGACAAATGGAGGGGTGTAACTGTGGAAGAGAGGAGGAAGAAGGAAGAAGAAAATGTGAGAGAAAAAATGAGTGAAGAAAAATGGTAGAGAGAAAATGATAGAAAAGTGATAGAAACTTTTATTTGAATAAAAGGTGGAATTGTTTTATGAAAAGATGACAAATTTTCTTGTCACTTTTTCTCCCAAAAACCGTGGGCCACATGGAGAGGAGAGAAGAAGAAGCTTCCTCTAGAAGCTTGGTGCAAAGCTTCCTTGAGAAGCTTTGTTACTTTTTGCAAAAGTCAAAGTGATGATGTCACTTTGATGATGTCATTAAAGTGCTCTTCTAGAAAAGATGATTAACACTCCACTAAAACCATTATCCAGTAGACAAAAGTTACAGTTAACAAAATCAGTATTTATTGTCCAACGGATAATAAAATATACTGCAATTTTATTTATCAGATAAAATCTAGAAAAACGAAAACTCCGTAAACTATGCCCAACCTCGGGTTTAGTAAGATTTCCCATCGACATTTCCATAGTTTAAGGTTTTCCAGCCTCACAGAAAATATTTTATTTTTTCGGCTCTGTTCAGCGCACATACAAATCGAGAAATATATTAAAATAATCAATGTTTCTGGAAAAATCTACAAAAATTTACAAAAATCACAAATATTATAAAATGACTATGTATCATGAAACAAACAATTTTTGAGGTGTTACAATAGGAATACTTACATACTTACTCTATGTAATACTCTTATCACATATTCAACATCACAAGTTCCACACTAACTAAGTGAACTAATGCAATCTAGTAAACATGCACTCTCAGTTCACTTTACCTCACAAAGGAGCTACTCATGTTTCTAGGTTATCCTCACAGCTCCATTTTAGCAAATAAGGAAAACAACTATCATTCAAGAACCTTAAGCTTAACTTTCAACAAAAAGAAGCAACTCATGCATAATGATATACTAATTATGCTAAGCAGGTCAGTATACTACACCTAGTATACCACAACATTACATCACAAGTGATACAAGCATACAACTCAAGATCAACCCTCAACAAGTGCATGAAAAGTCTACTTTCACTAGCAACTAATGCACAAAACGCTAATTCATAGGTTAAATCACTCATCATAGTGAAAACCTTTACAAACTCCTCATTTGGTGCCTTATGGATTTTCCAATTCCTTAAAATAGGGCAGTTCTATTCGAATAATCCTTCCTATTATTCAAATAGAACCCTCAAAATCTATTTTCTGAAAAGGTTTATTCAAATAACCCTTGCGGTTATTCGAATAACACCTTAAAAAGGTGCAATTCATTTTCTCTTTGTTTCATATTTATTCGAATAACACTAGGTGTTATTTGAATAACACCCACGAAACTTTACTTTTTGGAGATCTCTGTGATGCTTTATTCGAATAGCCACCTTGTTATTTGAATGACGAATTGCAGAACAACATTTGTAACGCCCATTTTTGGAGAGGGGACGTCGCATTATTCAACATAAAAGAAAATGTGGAAAATAAAATTTTAACAATTCAAGACCCAGTTCATTAGTTTAAGTTTAATTTGTTCGGTACTTAAATACGTGAGTAAAAATAGCAGTATAATTTTTTTTTCTTTTAATGGTCCATCCTTTTAACAATGCGGAATATAATTGGCAATAAAGAATAAGATAGTAGGCAACATTCACATCTGAATAACACGCATATATATATATATATATATATATATATATATATATGTGTTGACATCAATTGCACTTAGATACAAGCCTGAACTATCCAAAAAGTAAAACTATACCTGCCCCAAAGGATTATACAATTATACCCCAGAGATACCAAAATATATAGCCCACCAAAAATAATACATCAGGCCCCAAAAATAAAACACTGGTAGCCATCAGTAGCTACCAGTAAAATTAGTATCTCAGATGAGGAGGGACCGTATCCGAGTCCTCAGCAGGATCCTCCTCTTCAGAGGAAACCTCCATGGGAACCACAGAACCACGGGCAGGAGCCCAAGTAGTAGAATCAAAAGAGTCCTCCTAAGGGGTGTAGTAACGATCACCCCACATCTCTCAGATGGGTAGGTAAAACTCCAGCCGCAGGCTGATATGGCAGGTGAGGATAGGCGCCTCGTGACGTCTCCAGGCTAGGGCAATCGACACATCTCCCAAGTAGACGCAGCGATCAAAATTCAAGTTAATGTGCCAGCACTCAGGCCCTCCGAGGAAGGTCAGACGCACATCACCTAAAAATCTGCACATACGTGCCGCCATCGTCTCAATAGAAGCTAATCTTGTTTGGGCCAGAAGCCAGGAAAATCAGGTTCTTCCGCCCCCTTACCGTCGTCTTCGATCAATACAGGGCAAACACAGGCAACAAATAATGGAAACACAGAAAGAGGTAAGACATCCTACCATCATTACCAATTATAACAGCCAGAAACAGAACTGCGCAACGCGCCTACTTAACAGTTCAAAACAGTATCTCCAAATAAAAAGCAGTAAGTCCAACGGTAAGCAAGTAAACAGTTCCAGGCAGATACTCAATACAGTAATAATCACATAAGTCATATTTACAGAAATCAATAGCTCACAATGACAAAGCATATCATGATACAAATGCATGCTTTCCCAATTCCTACTCCATGGAGTTAGACTCAAACAGTTGGAGAGAAAGATCAGGAGACGTGTCCGCAACTCGGCTGCCGTGGCCAAAGTGCTATTCATCAACAATTTTCACGTGCACATCAGGCATTGTACGGACAGTCCATGCTCGATTACGATATAAGACAGTGTCAAGTCTGGATCGTCGGTGCGTTTGCATCGGTTTGCCCTACAGGCAGAGGAGCTACCAACTACCCATTGTGGAGGACCCGCACCCCAATGCCCTCAAGGTCATAACAAGACCCACACTAGTCTACTCGCACCCGCACCAAGGTGTGTTCAATCTCCTAGGCAACTTGGCCTTACAACAGTCCACAGGACATTCACAATGCGTAAAACTCTATGCATGAATATGCATGATTCACAATTTCATACCATTCCATAATATGCCACAATTGGCCAAGATAAGCATCAATATACAAATGGTCACTCACATGGACCCATAACATTATAATATAGAGATCAAATCAAATGGTACATTCTTAGGTCCATTATGAATCCTAACTTAGGATCGTTTCCCTTTTCAAGGTTCATGTCCAATCCAATTCTTACAATTAGTTTAATCTTCCAAGGCAATTTAATTTCTTATAACTTGTAAATTATTTTAAGCTCTTAGGCCTCACACTCTCTTGTTCTTTACTCACTTGAAATTTCCTAAGTCTTATGACAATTTCATTCTTAGTCCTTTAAAATTTACATAATCTTTAATTATGTTAAATTCTTCCGGTTTATTTATTATCCAACTCATTACATAGGTTTCTAATTGCCTAATTACTCATGCTTCCCAATTTACCAAAGTTACATAGTTAGGTCTCAAATGGCCTTAGAGGCAGTGGCCTCACAAGGGTTTCAATCCCAAATCCTTTCAAGTCATTACATTATATGACATCCTCTTAATTCATTTAATTGTTCACTTATTAAATTAGTTCACCAAGAATCCTAATTTCTTGACTCAAAACTGTGGCCTCCTTAGAAGTTCCCATTCCAAGCCTTTCCTTCCATTGACTTCGTCTTGTCACTCAATTAATTCAAGTCATACACTCACTAAAAATTGTTCACAAATTAACCATTTTCTAGCCCAAAAACCGTGGCCACCCTATGAGTTTTGATCTCAAATTTTTCTTCCATGAAATTCCATTTTTATCCATTGCTTAATTTAAATCTTATGCTTGTTACAACTTAATCACAAATTTACTTAAATTCTAGCCTAAAATCGTGGCCCTCCAAGAACCATTCCAAATTCCTTTTCTTTCATTTTAAGTCATTCAATCCAATCCAACATATCAATATACACAATCAATCAAATTAAGGGCATGAATTCCATAAAATTACCATACAATCTTACTAATCACAAAATCAAAAGATAACCCTCTTTAGGGTTTTTCCACAACCAACACAATCAAGGTTCCTAGATGCTAAGAAAGGTTGAAGAGGAGAGTCTTCCTCTTACCCAAATGAAGAGAACAAAAGAAACACCAAGGATTTTTCTTGTAGATTTTCGGATTTGAGCTCCACCAAGCCCTAGAAATTTTTAACTTTGTTAAACCAACACCAATGCTTGAAAAATAAGCCATGGATGGTCACCAAAGAGACCATGACCACGAAAATGAAGAGTGGAGAAGAGAGGTCTTGAAACTTACCCAAAAAGCTCAAGACTTGAAGCTTGGAGAAAGTGTTGAAGATGATGAATTTTCAAGAAACTCCAAGAAGAAAAGATGTTTAGAATGATGAGAGGATTAAGAAAATGTATTTAGATGAAATTTTTGTGAAGATTGAGTGGGGAGAGGGAGGCTGGCCATAGCAATGGTAGAGAGAAGGAGGAGAGAAAGAAAAATGGAGAAGAAGAAGAAAGGGTAGAGAGAGAAAGTGTTTTGGTTAATTATGGAAATTGTGAGATAAATTGAATTAATGAAAGCAAAGCATTTTCCTTCCCCAAGGGGCTGCTGCCGTGCTTGAGAGAGAGAAGAGGGAGAGTGAGTGTTGGCTTCCTTTGGAAGCCAAGGGCATTTAGGTCATTGTTTGGTCAAAGCTTCTCAAAGAAGCTTTGATTATTTAACATTAAATTTGAAGTAAAGTGGATTGATTAGACATAAAGTGGATTTCATTTGGATAATGTGATAGGGTTTTTACTACACACTATTATCCAATGGATAATAGTTACTGTTGACAAAAGTCAGTATTTAATTAATCTGACAGATAAATCCTTTCGCAGTATTGATTTATTTTATCTATTAAGATTTCCTCGAAAAACGTGAAACCTCGTAAACTGTGTCAAGCCTCGAGTTTAGTAAGATCCCCTGTCGATATGTCCATAGTCCAAGGTTCACGGAGGAAACATCGCGTTTCTCCGGTTCTGCTCAGTGCGCACTCAAAAAGAGAAATATACAAAAATATTCGACGTTTCCGGAAAATTCTCGAAAAATTCTCAAAAATTGTAAATATTATAAAATGACTATTCATCATATAATTTTCCAATTTCTGAAGCATTACAATTGTTTTCCTGACTCTGCTCAAGTTTTACGCAAAACGATGAATATATTAAAATATTCATCGTTTCCGAAAAATTCCAGAAAAATTCACATAAATCACAAATATTAGAAAATGACTATTGGTGGTGAAATAATTAATTTTCGAATTGTTACACTGACCTCAGTAATTCTCAGCTCAGTGTGCACGTAAAATGAAAAATATATTAAAATATTCGTCGTTTCTGAAGAATTCTAGGAAAATTCCTAAAAATCAAGAATAATATAAAATGATCATTTATACTTAAACAGATATTTTTCGGGATGTTCCAACATTCCTGGAGCAGAAAAAAAACCATGTTTCCTATTCTATTGATTCTCTAAACTAGTACAAATCCTCAACTCATGGGTTCTAAGTGATTTCCAAACACAATTGTAACACCGCAAAAATTACTTGTTTCATAATTTATATTCATTTTATAATATTTGTGATTTTTATGAATTTTTGTGAATTATTTCGGTGACTTTGATTATTTTAATATATTTATCAATTTACATGCGCACTGAGCGGGACTGGGAAAATAAAATATTTTCTCTGAGACCGAAAAATCTTGGACTGTGGAAACGGCGATGGGGGATCTTACTAAACTTGAGGCCAGACACAGTTTACGAAGTTTTTGTTTTTTGAGATTTTATTTGATAAATAAAATCGCAGTACATTTTATTATCCGTTGGACAATAAATACTGGTTTTGTTAACTATAACTTTTGTCTCCTGGATAATAGCTTTAGTAGAGTGTTAGTCATCTTTTCTAGAGAGCACTTTAATGACATCACTAAGATGATATCATCAAAGTGACATAACCAAAGTGACATCATCAAAGTGACATCATCAAAGTGACATCACCCTTGACTTTTTCAAAAAGTGGACAAAGCATCTCAAGGAAGCTTTGCACCAAGCTTCTAGAGGAAGCTTTACTTTTCCTCTCTCCTCCTTGTGACCCCACAGTTTTGGGCGGAAAGATGACAAGGGAATTGTCATCTTTTCACTTGAAACACTTTTCACTTTTCATTCAAAAAGTTTCTATCACTTTCTCTCTCATATTTTCTCTCTTCTCCATTTTCTCTCCACTTCCACGACCATACACACCATTTTTGGCCATCCATGTTTGCTTGCTCAACCAACCTTATTTCTTGCATTTACTCATCACCTTGAAGCTTTTTCCTTTTGTGACCATCACTTGATTCTTCCATCTTCATCTTTTTCCATAAACCCTTAAACTTAAAGCTTTGAGGTAAGGTTCTTGATTTTCATTTTTTCTTCCTCCATTTTCGTGATTCTTGGTCACCTTGGTGATCAAGGACTCCTCTTTTCAAGCTTTGGTTGTTGATTATGTGAGTTTGACCATCCTAGGGTTTTGGTGGAGGAGTTGGACGAATTTCAAGAGGCATAAAGAAGCTTGTTTTTCTTGTTGTCTCTTTAGGTAAGAGGGAGATCATCCTCTTCAACCTATCATGGTGGTGAAGAACATGTTTTTGTGTTGATAGTGAGGAATCCATATTAGGGTTACACACTTTGTTGTATGGTTCTCGGTGATTATTTTGTGGTTATTTTGTCTTGTATGATTTTACTACTTGCTAATGTATATCTTGATGGATTTGGAATGATTTGGATTGATAGGAATCATGTATGGAAAGTAAGGGCTCTTTACCCTTTTGTTTGAGGCTTATGGCCAAGCACCCATAAATGAGGTGTCCAAGATCAAAACTTTGTAATAATTTAGGGACTAACTAATTAAGTGATTAATGATGAGAATTTTAAGTTCCTACCCCTTAGAGCTCACGGCCCCATAGAGTATCCAATGGTAAAATTTTGTGTTAAGATGGAAACTTAATTAATTAGATGATTAGATGTTGATTAGGGATTCATAAAATGGAAAGAACGAAGAACAAAATTTTATCCTACAACCTAAAGTGATTTTTGGCCAAAGAAAGAACATGAGTGTGAGTGAGGTTTTGAGAAACTTAAAATAATTATTCTAAGTGAGTTTTGTTTATAACAAAAAAAAAGGACTTGTTTAATTACAGCAACAAAGATTAGGTGAAGAATATTAAAGAATTCCTTTAGAGAGGCTTAATAGGAAAAATGTTGAAGTTGAAGCGTAATTTTATATTAAACCTTAGAAGTATGTTTTCGCAATTAAAGTAGTATGGACTTGTGAAAGACATTGGAAAGTTGAGCCTAGTGGTGGCTATTTTGTATCATATGATGGATTTAATATCCTGTTGAGTCTAGTGGTGATTGTTTTGAATCATGTGATTGTTTATTGTTCATGCATTGAATCATTGGTCATGCATTGAAAGTTCGGTGGACTGTGTTTGTATGGTCTTATGCCTAGGAGATGAATCACACCTTAGTGCGGGTGCGAATAGACTAGTGTAGGTCACTTGTTGACCTTGGGGGTGTCGAGGTGTGCGTATCTCACAATGGGCAGTTGGTAGCTCCTCTGTGCCGTGAGACAGACCGATGAAAACGCACCAATGATCCGGACCGAGACACTGTCCTATATTGCGATCTTGTGAAGAATATCTTGTATAAGCCATGTTGCGCAATTTGTTGATATTGAAGCACTTGATTTGAGGCTGATAAGATACAGACATGTCTCCTTACTCATTCTCTCTGATGTTGTGTTTAGCTCCATGGAGTAGGATTTTGGTATTTGTGCATGTGCATAGTCGGTCAACTTATTTACCCGACATATATATATATATGATTATGGAACTGTTTCTTTTACTGATATTATGATTGCCTAGATTATTAGACTGTTTATTTTTAGAATTTTGATACTACTTATTATTTTTGTTGTGTTGTATGGCGTCATGTGCCGTTTCTGTTTCTTACTGTCATAATTGGTAATGATATTAGATATCTCACCTCTTTGCTTTGTTATTCTGTTTATATCTATACTTCTTTAAAGACCAAGGCGAGGAAGAGCCCAAGTTTCCTGGTTTTTGATCAACCTAGTCTTCTGTTTTGTGATGGAATCCCGGCGAGGTTTTCTTAGGTATGCCAGACTGAGGTTCCACGGAGGTGTTGATTGTTGGCACATCGACTTGAACACTGAGCATTTCATCTACGTGGGAGATGTGACTGTATCTTTGGCTTAGGGTCGCTATAATCCACTTGTTTTCTCTTTTGTTGTTGCAGTATCACTGGAGTTCTACATGCCGATATGCGAGGTGTGAGGTGATCGCGAGTATACCCCACATGAGGATTCGTTCCTGTCCTCTACAAGAATCCCTACTCGTGAATCTATTACTTCTGTGAGGATTTCTTTTTCTGAGAAGGATCCTGAGGAGGACCCATCTGAGGCTCCTTCTCAGTAGTTGTTGGGGGCATGATACTTTTTGTAGCCTTAGTGGCTGTCTATATATATATATTTTTGGGCATGTAAAGCTTCTACTTTCTTTTGCTAAAATTGTTGGTGTATCTAAAATATTCATGTCTGTATCTTTTGTGTAAATTTATGGTTTGATCTTCATGCTAATTTTCGCTAAGTTTGTGTTTTTCACTTGCAAAAAAAAAAGGAAATTGCCAAGTTATTATATGTTTTATAAATGAACAGGATACTATCTACATGTATATATATCGGGTCTTAGTGTTATCTTTTGAGTTTCGTATTTTTGGTGCGACGTCCTTCCAAAGGGGGCGTTACAACAACTATAGTCTCTAATCCCATAGCAACCCTCTTGAAAACTTCTAACTCATCTATCTAGGCATGGATTTTTGAACCAAATCACAACCTCAAATACCCATTTCTCAACTTCTAACTCAAGTTGTTTCATGGATATTTCTATGATCAAAACTAACAACCGTGCACAGACTAACTCATTACAAGTCCTACCTCAAGTTCCTAATGAGTCCATCCAACTCAAACTCTTGAGAAACCTATTTTATATCCCAAGCAAGCATAACTCATGCATCAAAGGATATAGAAAAAGAAGAAACCAAGTAGACAAACAACCCTACCTCTTGTAGTCAAGATGATGATCAAGCTCTAGCTTTTCCCTTTGCCTTTCCTCTTTTTTTCCTCTTCTTCCTCCTTCTTTCTCTTTTCATTTCTTTCTTTGATTTCTCCTTTGGCTGCTATTGCTTGGTTTGGACGTGAGAGAAATCAGATAATGGATGAGAAAAGAGATGAAAAATGACTTAAAAGTCAAAGAAAAGGGCTATAGCAAAGAGGAACCGTAGAAACCAAAAAGGAAAGCCAAAACATCTTAAGGCTTTGGTACTTAAGATATTTAGCTGAGATTTTATATCTCTTAAGAATACTTTGATCTTACAAATCTAAGTTTCCTAACTTCTAAAGTTGTTATGAAAAATCATAGGATTCATCTCAATCCTAATCTCATCATTTCCATAAACTTCCATATATCTGCTAAGTCAATCTGGTATTAAAACACTCACACTATGTACTTAAAAATACTAAACTAACTCAGTTTACCCTTAAACTTTAACTACATCACATTTCATACATTTGGGACCTAGAAACAAATTCTCCATATTTATTTCTATTAGCTAAGCAGTTTAAGTCATTTCTTGAGCTAATAATAGCTACTTTTCACATATAGTGTTACAACAAAGTGACTAAACTAACTCAGAAATTCACAAATTAAGCAGACATGTTAAGCAAGTATTATGATGCATCTATGATCACAGACAAGTCTAATATGCTAAAAAAAGATGTTACATTTCTCTCATTCTTTTTAAAATTTTGTCCCTAAAATTTAGTCTCTCGCTACTAAAGTTCTAAGATATCTATTTATTGGTATCACAAAAAGATACCTTGCATAGGGTCAGAACATTGGGCCTCTCCTTTCCCTCACCCTCACTGTTGCTTGTGATCTAGGGTTGGGTGTATCTCCTTGTCTGCGTGGACATTTCCTCACAAAGTGCCCCAGTTGACCACACATAAAGTAAACTGCATAAGGTTTGCCACCATGTGGTCTCCCACATTTTGAGCATTCAGGCTCCATAGTATCTGTTTGAACTTGCTTATCTTCATCTTGAGAATAACCAAACTTAGAAGCACTCTTCTTTCCCATCTTATACTTGTCATCATCTTTCTTTCTCTTTTGGAAATCTTGTGTTCTATCCTATGATTGAGGTGTAGAACTACTAGACTCCACTATTCTGTATTTGTTGACTAAAGAGGAAAAATCTCTGATCTCCAAGGGCCTTATTACTTTTTTTTTATATCATTTCTTAGTCCAGACTCAAACTTCACACATCTCCAGTTTTCACCTAGGTTGTATTTGAAATGGAAGGAAAACTTCGATAACTCATCGAATTTGGCCATATACTGGCCAACTGAAAAACTCCCTTCCTCAAGCCTTATAAACTCTCCCTCCTTTTCATCTTGTAAAGTTTATGGAAAGTACTTCTCCAAAAAATTATCCTAAACACCTCCCATGATAATTGGGTTTTAGTTGCCTTTATTAACCTTTTCGTGCTTCTTCACCATTGCTCCACCTCTCCTTTTAACATAAAAGAGGCAAAGGAGACTTTCTGCTCATCTACATAAACCATCACCTCAAAAATCTTCTCCATCTTGCTCAACCATTCCTTAACTTTCACTGGGTTGTACTCGCCCCAAAACAGTGGAGGGTTCATCTGTCTAAACACAGAGAGATCTTGAAAGTTTTGGTTTCTCCCTACTTATACTTTTGGTACAGGTTGTACTAGTTGTACAGGTGGTGGTGGTGGAGGTTGCTGAGGTGGAATTGCTCTTATCCTATTTGTCATTCTGGTAGCAGTAACAGTCTTCTCCCTCATAGCAACTGCTATCGCTATGATCGCCTCAGTCATACTAGTTGAACCTTTGCTAGGTGAGTTCTTATTCCCTCTAGGTTGCCTAGGTGGAGTCATAGTTTTATGTACATACAGAACAATACATATTGAGTTGATTAGTCTCAATATCATGTAATAGTGCAACAGTAGCCATTAACATTCATACTTAAGGTTATCATGCAATTCTATTCAAACATCTCTCACAAGAGAGAAGAAAATGCATAACACAAAATGGATAACATTAAAATATATCCATAATCACCAAAGTAGTCATTATAGAGAGCCTTAAGGGATGCGAAAAGCATACATATATCTATATATATACAACGTTAGCATTAAAAAGACATATTGATATGTGTCACTCTTTTTAAGAACTCAAAGCAAATATAGTAAATACAAGCTTTGTACGAGAAGCAATAAAACTAAACTACTTTAGTCTTTCAACTTCTTTTTCTTCTTTCCCTTAGCAGGGTCTTGACCTAGATTTACATTGAAATACAAACGAGGTAAGAATTCACAATCCTCAATAATGGTATTCCAAAATCACACATAGCATAATTATTACAAAATTATCCATTTGCATCAGAATATGCTTACAACTAGTAATTAAGCTACTACTCATTACTCAAAGAATAATTACATACTTTGAACTGAACACATTACATAGATAAGACAATTGTCCATACAATTGTCATCGAAAGGCAAATGTGCATGTTATGTTGTATGATTATGCCTAACATATGTCCTAAGATAATGATTATGAAATGAATTAAAATAGTGTTGGTGCAATGTCAAGAAACTCGACTATTCCCCAGAACCCAGTTCCTTGTGTTATTCTGAGTAGTATGGCTACGACCATTTAACACTACCTGGTAATGAATGGACTCTTTCTACTCACTACAATAATTGTACTTGTACCGCCACATATACCATTTACAGATACGTAGGAATAGCAAGTATATGAAAACATGCCAAGTTATATAAAGAAACACATTTAAGAACCACAAAGGAAACTCTGCTACACTAGTTTATATCTATTTGCTCATACACAAATTTATCCTCCTTCACGAGGTTTCCACTCATTACTATAAGAATACTTACATACTTACTCTATGCAATACTCCCATCACATATTCAACATCACAAGTTCCACACTAACCAAGTGAACTAACGCAATCTAGTAAACATGCACTCTCAGCTCACTTTATCTCATAAAGGATCTACTCATGTTTCTAGGTTATCCTCATAGCTCCATTTTAGCAAATAAGGAAAACAACTATCATTCATGCACCTTAAGCTTAACTTTCTACAAAAAGAAGTAACTTATGCATAATGATATACTAACTAAACTAAACAACTTAGTATAGGACACCTAGTATACCACAACATCACATCACAAGTGATACAAAGATACAACTCAATATCAACCCTCAACAAGTGCAAAAAAAGGCTACTTTCACAAGCAACAAATGTACAAAAGGCTAATTCCTAGGTAAAATCACTTATCATAGTAAAAACCTTTGCAAACTCCTCATTTGGTGCCCTATGGAATGTCCAATTCCTTAAAACAAGGCATTTCTATTCAAATAATCATCCTTGTTATTCAAATAGAACCCTCAAAATCTATTTTTGAAAAAGTTTATTCGAATAACCCTTGTTGTTATTCGAATAACACCTTAAAAAGGTGCAATTCATTTTGTCTTTGTTTCATGTTTATTCGAATAACACCCACAAAACTTCATTTTCTGGAGCTCTCTGTGATGATTTATTCGAATAGCCACCTTGTTATTCGAATAAGGCATTGCAGAACAACATTCCTGGTGCAAAAAACAGCCATGTTTCCTGTTCTATTGATTCTCTAAACTAGTTTCAATCCTCAACTCATAGGTTTTAAGTGATTTCCAAACACAACTATGGTCTCTAATCATATAGCAACCCTCTTGCAAACTTCCAACTCATCTAGGCATGGATTTATGAACCAAATCACAACCTCAAATACCCATTTCTCAACTCCTACCTCAAGGTGTTTCATGGATATTTCTAAGATCAAAACCAATAACCATGCATAGACTAACTCATTACAAGTCATACCTCAAGTTCCTAATGAGTCCATCCAACTCAAACACTTGTCAAATCCTTAGAAACCCATTTTTTATCCCAAGCAAGCATAACTCATGCATCAAAGGATATAGAAAAGGAAAAAACTAGGTAGACAAACACCCCTACCTCTTGTAATCAATATGATGATCAAGCTTTAGCTTTTACCATTGTCTTTCCTTCTCTTTTCCTCTTCTTCCTCCTTCTTTCTCTCTTCCTTTCTTTCTTTGCTTTCTCCTTTCGCTGTTATTGCTTGGTTTGGATGTGAGAGAAATGAGAGAATGGATGAGAAAAGAGATGAAAAATGACTTAAAAGTCAAAGAAAGAGGCTGCAACAAAGAGGAACCATGGAAACCAAAAAGAAAAGGTGAAATATCTTAAGGCTTTGGCACTTAAGATATTTAGATGAGATTTTATATCTCTTAAGAATACTTTGATATCACAAACCTAAGTTTCCTAACTTCCAAAGGTGTTATGAAAAATCATAGGATTCATCTTAATCCTAATCTCATCATTTCCATAAACTTCCATATATCTGCTAAGTCAATCCAGTATTAAAACACTCACACAGTGTACTTAAAAATATCAAACTAACTCAGTTTATCCTCATACTTTAACTACATCACATTTCATACATTTGTGACTTAGAAACAAATTCTCCATATTTATTTCCATTAATTAAGCAGTTTAAGTCATTTCCTGAGCTAATAACAGTTATTTTTCACATATAGTGTTACAACAAGGTAACTAAACTAATTCAAAAAGTTACAAATTCAACAAACATGTCAAGCAAGTATTATGATGCCTCTATGATCACATATAAGTCTAACATGCTAAAAAAAAAAGATGTTGTACATAGTGCATCAACATGTAGCATTAGAAAAAATACATATATTGGTCAAAAGAAGATATAGGTACCAGAGGGCTCTTTGTCAAAAACTAACACAGAAGGACCTAAAAATGTTTGGGTACCTAAAACCAAAACTTGAACATGCTTTGTAGGTGTGCTTAAAGGTCAATAGCCTAAATTGGTACCTTTATAGTGGCTACTCTAAGCATATGACTGGTTATGGATCCAAGTTTTCATTCCTTGCTCCCAAGAAGCATGGACATGTCACAGATGGAGACAATAATAGAGGAAGAATCATTGGAGTTAGAAAATTTAGTAAAACCAAGGTTACCTCAATTGATAACATTTTGTATGTAGAAGGACTCAAACATAACTTACTTTGCATAAGTCAATTGTGTTATAAGAGAAATAGAATGATCTTTGACTCTAATTGCTGCATAATTGAAGGTAAGGATGACAAGCAAGTTAAATTTGTTGGTCATAAAGTAGATAATATCTAAGCCTAGATAATATAACTTCTCAAGATGCTAGATGTCTTATGAGTAAGGAATGTGATTCATGATTTTGGCATAGATGAATCGCTCACATTCATATGGATCATCTAAACAAATTGATTTCAAAAGAACTAATAAATGGATTACCTAAGCTCAATTTTAAAAAAGATAAACTTTGCGATGCATGTCAAAAGGAAAAACAAGTAAAGGTTTTTTTTAAGCTAAAAATGTTGTTTCTATTTTTAAATCTTTTTAAATCTTCACAACTTTTGCACATGGATCTTTTTGGACCCTCAAGAACTATGAGCTTTGGTGGGAATTATTATGCATTTGTGATTGTAGATGATTATTCTAGATACACATAGACACTATTTCTCTCTCACAAGAATGATGCTTTCAATGCTTTTAGAAAAATTATCAAAGCTATTCAAAATATAAAAAAAATGTAGCATTGCATCCATTAGAAGTAATCGTGATGGGGAATTTGAAAATCAAGAGAAATGTTTTGTAATGAAAATGACATTAAGCATAATTTTTCAGCCCTTAGAACTCCACAACAAAATGGAGTAGTTGAAAGAAAAAATAGATCTTTAGAAGAAATGACTAGAACTATGCTCAGTGAAACAAACCTTCTTAAGTATTTTTGGACAAATGCGGTAAGTATCACTTGTTATGTAATGAATAGGGCCCTAATAAGGCCAATTTTAAAGAAACCCCCTATGAATTATACAAGAAGGAAACCTAAATATTTCCTATCTTCATGTCTTTGAATACAAATGCTTTATTTTGAATAATAAAAAAGATAACTTAGGAAAATTTGATGCAAAATCTAACAAGGGCATATTTTTTAGCTATTCTCTTAGTCGTAAAACTTTTAGAGTTTATAGTAGCAGAAATATGACCATAGAAGAATTCATACATATTGCATTTAATGAAACTAATCTTATTGACTGGGAAATGATGTTATTAATGATGTTGCAAAAGATTTTGACAAATACTCACTTGAAACACAAAAAAGAAGAACAAAAGAAAGAAGAACCAAATGAGCAAACACCCCCACAACAAGAGGAGCCTCAAACCAATAATTTTCCAAAGAAGTGGAGAACTTTAAGAAATCATCCTCCTGTCAAAGTTATTGGTGATGTATCTAAAGGGATAACAACTCGAAAATCACTTACAAATACATGTAATCACATGATTTTTGTTTCTCAAGTTGAACCTAAAGACATAGATGAGACCATTAATGATGAACAATTGATCTTGGCTATGTAAGAAAAGTTAAATCAATTTGAAAAGAACCAAGTTTGGAAACTTGTTCCAAGACTCAATGATCATCCTATGATTGGCACCAAATGGGTCTTTAGAAATAAACTTGATGAAATGAGAATAATAATAAGGAATAAAACTTGCTTGTTGCTAAAAGTTATAACTAAGAAGAAGGAATAGATTATGTAGAAACATATGCTCATATTGTTAGATTAGAAGCTACTAGAATGTTACTTGCTTTTTGCATATATCATGGATTCAAGTTTTATCAAATGAATGTAAAAAGTACCTTTTGAAATGGTTTTATACAAGAAGAATTGTATATTGATCAACCCCTTGGTTTGAAAAATTTGAACTGCCCAACCATGTTTTTAAGTTAAAGAAAGTCTTATATGGCTTGAAACAAGCTCGTAGGTTGAATGAGTTTCTTTTGGAAAAAGGTATTTCTAGAGGCAAGGTTGACATAACATTCTTCATTAAAAACAAAAAGCATGACATTCTTCTTGTGCAAATCTATATTGATGATATTTTATTTGGTGCTACTAATGAATCTTTGTGCAAGAAGTTTATTGATCTAATGCAAAGTGAACTTGAGATATCTATAATGAGCAAATTCAACTTCTTCTTTGGCCTATAAATCAAACAAATGAAGAATGGAACATTTATCTATCAAGAGAAGTATTATAAGGAGTTGCTCAAGAGATTTGGAATGGAGAATGCTAAAGAAATGGCTACACAAATGAGCACCTCTTGCTACTTGGACAATGATGAAGGAGGTAAACTTATAGAAATAACTAAGTATAAAGGTATGATTAGCACTCTCCTTTATCTTACAACAAGTAGGCCTAATATAATGTTTAATGTTTGTATGTATACAAAATATCAAGTATGTCTTAAAGAATATCATCTAAGTGTTGTAAAGAGAATAATGAAATATCTAATTGGCACAACAAAAATGGGTTTGTGGTATCCCAAGCACTACACAGAATCCAGCACCCCACGGCAGGTAAACTGCGGCAGTTACTGTTAACTGCCGCTGTTATTAATTTAATGGCAGTTCCCGCGGTGGTTCTCATAATTGCCATAGTTAATGTTCTTTGGGGCGGTTTTCATTTGTACCGCCGCAGTATGAAATGCATTTTGTGGGTGCTAACATTTCCTTCGTTCCCCCCAAATTTTCCATTCCCAAACCCCCAAATGGTCATACCTCCATTCAACCATATCATATTGAAGACAGAAATCACAAAGTTGTCATGTCCATTCAACCATTCAACCAAATGACCCAAACCACTATTCCTCCCTGCCATGTCAGCTCCATCTTAGCTCTCAACAGCCACAATAACTAGGCAAAGTCCACCCCAAGCCTCCTGTGAGCACCGCTGGAAGTTCCACCTACTACCCACCACAAAGTTGCACTACACAACAGTACTGTCTTCCTCTTTCTCTATTTTTGTGCGCCTTTGTGGGATGGAAAATGAGTGTTAGTGTGTGTTCGTGTCTGGAGGTAGTGTGGGTAATATGGGTAAGTGTATTTTGGTGTGGTGGGTCTTTGTGTGTAATGTGGGTAATGTGGTTTGCGTGTGGGTAATGTGGGTTTGTGTCTGGAGGTAATGTGGGTAATGTGGTCTGCGTGTGGGTAGTGGCGTCAATGGCCAATCCATGGGGACATTGTATTGTAGATTATTCAAGTTGTTATCATGTGGTCCCGTTGCCTTCATATATTTTTTTAATCAAAGTTGCTTGTTTGGAACCATTATTGAGAACTCAATACAATGTAAATTGGGACCACTAGATTGTGACCCATTCTTTTGTCCATATTTTCTATGTTTTTTGTGGTCTAAGACATAAGGTCTAAGACAAGGTTTGGTTGCCATAGTCTGCAATTAGCTAACAGGATCAAATAATGCCAAACAGAAACATTCTAGTAAATATTGTACAATTGCATAATAATATTCACTATAATAGCCAATCATAATAAAAAATTATTAAATGTATTCAGAAGAATTTTGACTCACTAAAACTTTTTACAAATTACAAGAACTAACCTCAATAAGAGGTCATCACAAGCAGATTCAATTACGCTTCTGTGACCAAGTACACAAAGCACATGGTCTGCACAAGCTCAGCCAAGCCCTTAAGAATTTAGTAAAATACTTTAAGGTAACAAACTATTAGATGTGATATAGAGGATACAATGCTTGATGTTCAATATACAAAACCAGATAAGTCTACACCATTGATAGAGGTGTCCTGCAATAGCACATATCATGTGCTTGATCTTTTTATTGTAGAAACACTATCAGCGAATGCATAGAGCATGACTGAAAGATGCCTATGAACCAAATAACCTATACTTGCATAAGTGCTAGAATTAATATTAGCAAAAGCTAGCAGAGTGCGCAAACAAATCATAGTTCTTGTCATGTTTCTCTTGCTGCTAAAAATTAGTTTCATAGAAGGAATAAAGGACAAGATTGACAAAGGAAAGAGAAGAGAAATGTTGGTGTCATTTGAGAAGCCTGAAATGAAATGAAGATGTGATCCAAATCTGAATATGTTGCAACTTCAGGGACAAAGTATCATTTAAGGCCCTGATATGCTTAACAGTTAACACCGATGCTCCTTCCATGGCTGCTCCTTTTATGGAAGCCAATGCTCCTTAGATAGTTTTTTTTTTAATAAATGTACTCTTTTCTTAGAAAATGGGAAATTATATAATTAAATTAAAAAAGAGAGGAAATACAGAATAATTCTAACTTTGTTAGGCAGAGATAATCACAACGATCCACATCTACACAAAGAAATCGATGAGGATATTATGGTGTAAAGTATCCATATACTATAACTTCATAGTGCAGTGTAGAAGCAACATAAATATTAAATGTTCTTTATGTATCATATTTTTCTTTCTCGTATTTAAGTTCCTTACCGTGGACAATGACACCAGTGTCAAGCAGACAAAGACCAATCTATATTGTTACTATAAGCCAATTAATATTCAATATATAGACTGATTGTGGTTATTAGCCATCATCATACAATAAAATCTTTTTCAGCAACATCATACAATACATTAATAACTTAAAGTTGGTAGTGTTTCAAAAATAGTAAGATATTCAGTCTTTAGTGCATATATTGGTTATTTCTTTAGGCCAATTGCCAAAGGCAATAAAAGCATGATTACAAGGCTTGACTAGGAAAATTGACAGCCAACAAGCTCCATTACAACATTAGTCATATTAGCAACTTCTATTCATTCAGTACAAGTACAATTATAGAAGTATAGAATCCAGAGTAGTAATATTTACTATTAGCAGAGCAATATGTGGCTGTATCTACTAATTGTCACCTCTTCCCTATGCAGAATGATTTGCCTTTTGCGGCGGTTATGCCAGCAGTTAAAGTAACCGTTGCAGATTCACGCTCCCGACGCTAGAAATAGTGACAATAACGTAACTGCCGCGAGGGTTTTTTATGGAACTTAAAACTGCTGCCGTTAGCCTTTTTTTGTTGTAGTGAAGGGTGCCTCATGTAGTTTGGTTGGTTTTTCCAATTCTGATTTTGCTAGATGCAAAATGGATAGCAAGAATACTAGTGGGACATGACACTTGCTTGGAAGCTTTTTAGTTTCATGGTATAGCAAGAAACAAAATAGTGTGACGTTGTCTATGACTAAAGCTGAGTATATTACAGCCGAAAGTTATTGTGCTCAAATCCTTTGGATGAAGCAACAACTTTCGATTATGGACTTCAACTTGATCACATCCCTATAAGGTATGATAACAATAGTGCAATCAACCTAACTAAGAACACAATCTTGCACTCTAGGACCAAACATATTGAAATATGGCACAACTTCAAAAGAGATCATATTCAAAAAGGAGATTGTGTACTTGAGTTTATGGAAACATCTAAGCAACTAACTAAAATATTAACTAAACTTTTACTTAAAGAAAAATTCTTTTTCATATGAGGTGAACTAGGAATAATTGATCGATCATGCATTGAGTGATTGCTTGTGTTTATTGCATAATTTTCTTGTTGATTTTATCTCATGAATCCTATACTAACTTGAGTGCCTTGTGTAACGGCACTTTTTCTTAATGTCGCAAAGAAGGAATGTCACACCATAATACAAAAGAAACAAAATAAATTGCGGAAAATAATAACTGTAGTGATTAATTAAGACTTGGTTCATTATTAACACAAGATTAAATAGTTTGTATTCTTGGATGATAAAATAATCGAGTATTGAAATATCTGTACACATTTTTTTTGTATAATATAACAGTAAGGAGATAATAATAATTATCAATGCAATAGAATCGAAACAGAATTTATAATCATACATTCACAATATGTATATATATTATATGCATTAGTCTGTTTAGTTACATCACAAAATATACAAAAAGTAAAGGCTTTACCCACCCGAGATAGTTACAATTTACACCCATAAATCAGCAAAACATCAGGCTTCTCTAAAAAGATAAACGGTTAGCCATCAGTAGCAACCTATAATATCATCCCCTAAGTCTGACGAGAAGGGACCGTAGCAGAGTCCTCCTCAGGGTCCTCTTCATCTGACGATATCACCATCAGAGCGACCGAATTTTGGGCAGAAGCCCGAGCAATGGAGAGGAAAGAATCCTCTTGTGGAGTGTAGAACATATCAGTCCACATGTCCCTAACGAGTAGGTAAAATTCTAAAATGACAAAAGCAAAAAAATCAAAGACAGGAGCGTCATAACGACCCCAAGATAAAGACACCATCAGCTCTCTGCGGTAAACACACTGATCAGTCTGCACATGTAAGTGCCAGCAATCGGGTCCTCCATAAAAGGTCAACTTCACGTACCCTAAAAAGCGGCATAGGCGTGACGACATCCTCAGCAACTTTAGTCGTAATGTGACTAGAAACCTGGAAACTCAGTTGTTTCCTCCTCTTCCTCACGAGCATCTTCTCAGAAACACAGTCCGACAAAGATATAGAAAATACAAAAAATACAGAAAGAGGTGGGACACCCAGCTTTCAGTACCAAAATGGCAGCAAGAAAACAAAACGGCGCTGGACGCCCACATATAAACATAGGTCATACATCCAATTACAGTAATAATTAAAATTAATAGTAAAAATAGGACAACAATAAATAACAGTAAGTATCATCAATAACAGGCAAACAACATCGACATTTCCAACATTCAACAATCCAAGCAATCAAATAATTATTGCAGTAATAATAACAGATACTTTTCACAATTATAAATGCTCATGCTCAATGAATTATGAGACTGACAGTTCACAATGCAAATGGTACCAAAATTCCTACTCCATGGAGCTAGACATAAATATTTTCAGAGTAAATGATCAAGGAGTAATGTCAGTATCTCGTTAGTCTTAAAAATAGTGTGCTCATCTCATAAAAACATTTGCGCAATATGGCTTATACATGGCACCTCAACAGTTGATCACGATATAGGATAGTGTCTCAGTCCGGATCGTCGGTGTGTTTGCATCGGTTTATCCCACGGCCCCAGTGGAGCTAGCACTGTCTATTGTGGACACCCGTACCCTGACGCCACCAGGGCCAACCACTATGACCCTACGCCTAGTCTATTCGCACCCGTACATAGATGTTATGCAAACTCCTAGGCATACATAGTCTTTCCAACAATGTCCAACAGACAACACATATGTATGACGACACAATGTACATCAAGGGTTGAAAAAGAAGAGATCCATGGTCATCAAAGAGACCATGGAACACAAAAATGAAGAGAAAGAAGAAAAAAATGAAAACTTTACTTTAAAGCTTGAAGCTTTGTCTTGGAAGACAATGGAGGTGAAGATCGATTTCAGAGAAAATTTCTAAATAGAAAGTGTAGAGGAGGTTGAGGTGAGTATGGAAATGGTGTTATTGAAGAGAAAAGTGAAGAAAATGGTTGCTTATGGGGGCTGCAAATTTCGTATGAAGAGGGGAGAAGAAGAGAGAGGTAGAGAAAAATGAAGAAGAAGAAGTTAGTGAGAGAATGTGTGATAGGAAATGTACTTTTTTAGTGTATATTGATTAAAAGAGGGAAGCAAAATTGCTTTACCTTGGGTAAGCAAATGCCGCGGCAATGGAGAGGAGAGAAAGGGAGATTTTTGGATTCCCTAACAAACCAAGGGCATTCTTGTCCTTTGGTGGTCAAAGCTTCTCAAAGAAGCTTTGATTAAAATACTATAAATTTGAATTAAAGTAGGTTCGATTAGACTTAAAGTAGATTACATTAAGATAATATGATAGGATTTTTAATACATGTTATTATCCAATGGCCAATTGTTACAGTTGACAAAAGTCAGTATTAATTGTCTGATGGATAAAATTTTGCATAGCGATTTATTATTTTATCTGTTAAAATTTCTTAAAAAACGTAAAATCTCATAAACCGTGTCCAACATCGGGTTTAGTAAGATTTCCCGTCGACGTTTCCACAGATCAAGGTTCTCAGGAAAATGTCTCATTTTCCCGGGTCCACTCCGTTTGCACGCAAAACGAAGAATAATATTAAAATGTTTCGCGTTCTCAAAAAAATCCAGAAAAATTCTCAAAAATCACAAATATTAGAAAATGAATACTCAAAAATGTTTATAACTCTCCCCAACAAATAAGAATTTCGTCCTCAAAATTTCCATACCTTAAAATAGTTCTGGATATTGCTCTTTCATCTTATCCTCCAGTTCCTATGTCGCATCTCCAGTTGCTTCGTTCCAGATTACTTTCACCAATGAAATGTCCTTCCCTCTGAGTTACTTCATTCTCCTATCCTCAATCCTTACAGGAGTTGTTTCATAAGTCAAGTTTTTCTTTAATTGTACTGAATCGGCTGCTATGATGTGATCAGGACCCGAAATGTATTTTCGAAGTTGTGACATATGAAAGACATTGTGAAGATTTGAAAAAAAAGGTGGTAAAGCTATGT
Organism: Ormosia emarginata; assembly: GCA_029884605.1. NCBI lineage: Eukaryota > Viridiplantae > Streptophyta > Magnoliopsida > Fabales > Fabaceae > Ormosia > Ormosia emarginata. The sequence goes on along the minus strand of JAQQTP010000031.1, from coordinate 6,875,306 downwards.
GGTAAGCAACAGGACCTATCCGACGAAGAATTTGATAAGGTCCAAGGAATTTTGGAGTGAGCTTTCTAGATTTGAGAACCCAACCGACCCCAGTCGTAGGCATGACTTTCAAGAACACATGTTCTCCTTCCTCAAATTCAAGAGGTTTCCTCCTTTTGTCTGCATAGCTCTTTTGTCGACTCTGAGTCGTTCTCATCTTTTCCTGAATCATCTTAACCTTCTCAGTTGTCTGTTGAATAAGGTCAGGTCCGACTGTAAGTCGTTCTCCATCTTGATACCAACATAAAGGCATTTGGCATCTTCGTCCATACAAAGCCTCATAGGGTGCCATCCTTATGCTGAATGGTAACTGTTGTTATGGGTAAATTCTACTAACGGTAAAATCTTATCCCAACTTCCAGTCTGCTCTATGGCGCAAGCTCTCAACAAATCTTTCAATGATTGTATTGTTCTTTCTGATTGGCCGTCTGTCTGAGGATGGTATGTAGAACTCAATCATCGCTTTGTCCCCATTGCTTCTTGAAGACTTTGCTAAAATTTTGATCTAAATCTTAGGTCTCTGTCAGAAATGATACTTGTAGGCACACCATGTAATCTGACAATTTCACCGATGTACAACTGAGTCAACTTCTCCAAAGGATACCTTATGTTGATCGGCAAGAAGTGTGCTGACTTCGTAAGTCGATCCACAATTACCCATATTGAATCATACCCTCTTCTGGTCTTTGGCAAACTGACAACAAAGTCCATGGTAATACTATCCCATTTCCATTCGGGAATAGTCAAGGGTTGTAACATTCCAGATGGTCTTTGATATTCAATCTTTGTTTTCTGACAAACTAAACAAGAAGATACGTATCTAGTAATATCTCTTTTCATCCCATGCCACCAAAATAATTTCTTCAAATTTTGATACATTTTGGTCATTCCAGGATGCATACTCAATTTGCTAGTATGAGCATGTTCAAGAATGTACTTCCTGAGTTCTTCATCTTTAGGCACACAAACTCTACCTTGGAATCTTAAAATTTCATCGCTTCCTTCCTCTAATGTTGACATACTACCTTGCTTCATGAGCTCTCTTTTCTCTTGCAAGAACTTATCAACCTTCTACTTCTCTTGAATGTCATCCATCAAATCACTCGAAATGGTGACCATGTTCATGCAAATCTTTCTTGGCATTAATTCTACAAAAGACCATATGTCTTTGAATTGCTCTATTAAATCTTTTTCTTTGATCATCATGGTAGATACACTGATCGTTTTCCTACTCATGGCGTCGGCCACAACATTCGCCTTCCTAAGGTGATACTGAAGCTGGAAATCGTAGTCTTTCAGGAATTCTATCCATCTTCGTTATCTCATGTTCAACTCTTTTTTATCGTACAAATACTTCAAGCTCTTATGATCACTGAAGACGTTGAATGTTGCTCCATAAAGATAATGTCTCCATATCTTCAAGGCAAATACAACAGCAACTAACTCCAAATCATGCGTTGAATAGTTCTTTTCATGCACTCGCAATTGTCTTGAGGCATAAGCTACCACTTTTTCGCCTTGCATAAGGACACAGCCCAATCCTTGGTACGAAACGTCATAGTACACCTTAAATGGTTCACTCGAATTAGGTAGAACTAACACTGGTGAAGTAGTTAGTCTCCTCTTCAATTCTTGAAAACTCTCTTCACAAGCATCCGTCCATTCAAAAGCTTGATTCTTCCTTGTGAGTTGAGTGAAAGGTCCAGCAATCTTAGAAAATCCTTCAATGAACCTCCGGTAATAGCCTGTTAATCCAACAAAGCTTCGGATTTCTGTCACCGTCTTCAGTCTTTCCTATTGAAGAACAGCTTCTACCTTCGAAGGATCTACAACAATTCCTTCCCTTGAAATTACATGGCCCAAGAATTTAACTTCATCTAACTAAAACTCACACTTCGACAACTTGGCATACAACTCATTCTCCTTCAAAGTCTGAAGAACTATACAGAGATGCTCAGCATGATCCTCCTGATTCTTTGAATAGATCAAGATATCGTTGATGAAAACAACGATGAATCTGTCCAAATAAGGACAGAAGATTCTATTCATATAGTCCATGAAAATAGCAGGTGCATTAGTCACACCAAAAGGTATCACCAAGTACTCGTAATGTCCATAACGAGTACGAAAAGTCATTTTAGGAATGTCTTCCACTTTAACTCTGATCTAATGGTAACCCGATTGCAAATCGATCTTAGAAAACACCGCTGCTCCTTTCAACTGATCCATCAGGTCGTCTATCCTCGGCAATGGATACTTGTTCTTGATCGTGACCTTGTTTAACCAACGATAATCCACGCACAATCTCGAAGTACCGCCTTTCTTCTTAACTAACAATACTGGTGCTCCCCAAGGTGATACATTGGGTCTCATGAATTGCTTCTCCAAAAGGTCTTCCAGTTGCTTCTTGAACTCGATTAGCTCTGTAGGCGACATTCGGTAAGGCGCTATGGAAATAGGACCAGCTCCAAGTACAAGATCAATGGCAAATTCGATCTCCCGCTCCGGTGGCAAACTAGGTACATCTTCGAGAAAAACTTCAGGAAATTCTCTAACCACTGAGATTGCGTCCACATCAACCTCATTCTCGACTTTCAAAGAAGACAACAGCATGTATCCTCGAGCTCCTTCTTTCGAGAAAGCTTCCACTTAGTTGGCCGTCAAAAATCTAGAATTCTCATCCAAAGGGAAAACTATGATTTTTCTAGAACAATCTAATAGGACATGGTTAGAAGATAACTAATCCATTCCTAAGATCACATCTAATTGAGATAGTGGCAAACAGATCAAATCAATAGAAAAGATTTGACCTTCAATAATTAATGGACAATTCAAACAGACCTTGGTAGTAAGAACAGGTTTAGCAGTGGGAGTGGAAACAGTCAAATCAAAAGGTAAGGAAGACATAGGTAATTCATGTCTTTCCACACAATCATAGGAAATGAAAGAATGTATTGCACCTGAGTCATACAGTACAGTTAAAAGATTACCTTCTATGAGACCTTTCCCTTGTATAAGATCTTCGGATTCGGAGGCTTCAGCACCACTTAGGGTATAAACTCGACCTCCAGCCTGCGGTTTAGTAGTTCTAGCAGCATTGACGGAAGGTTCCGCCTTAGGTTGATTACAATCACGAGAAACGTGTCCAGGTTTCCCGCATCTAAAGCAGATAACTCCTATAATGGTGTAGTCCCTCATATAGTGCTCATTCCCACACTTCATGCATCTTGGCAGAGACGTCGTTGTTTGACCAGATTTGCCCGGACTTCTTCCAGGACTTCCACCTTGTGGCCTCTGTTGTTGATTTCCAGGTGGCCTGGAATAAGGTTTCTTCTAGTGATGGTTTGCGTTACTGCTTCCTCCTCTTTGGGACCGAAAAGGCCCAAAGTTTCTATTTCTCGCATCACACACCTGGTCCAAGTCTTTCACTCAGCGACACGTATCAAGTAGTTTCAAGACCTGAGTAATCTTCAAAGTTAAGATGTCTCTATTCACGTCATGTCTCAGACTTTCCTCGAACTTCTGATACTTCCATGCTTCATTTGGTTGGTGTTGAAAGTAAGTTGAAAATTTGGACAAACTCTCAAACTTGGCAGCATATTCACTCACAGTCATATTTCCCTGCCTCAAACCAAGGAATTCCATCTCCTTAGCATGCCTAGCACTTTCCGGGAAATATTTGTTCAAGAATCTCTCCTTAAATAATTCCCAATTGATTGCTCGATTCTCAGCCTCCAATAACCTCTGCTCTCCGGTCCACCAATCCTCTGCGTCCCCAATCAGCATGAATGCAGCATAAGTCACTTTCCTGTCATTGGCATAGTTCATGCCCGTGAAGATCTTTTCCAGCTCTTTAATCCACAAAGTAGCCTTCTCAGGGTCATACTCTCCCTTAAATTGTGGAGGGTTAGTGAGACGAAACTCTGTCAGATTCTGGGCATCAGCAGTAGCCTCCAATTGTTGTGTAGTCCTCGCTTGCTGTTGAGCCGTTTGTTGGTTTTGTTGCAGCATAGCTTCAGCCATCTTCTGGATTGCTTCGAATGCAGTAGTCATGTCTCCTCGACAAGCCATAATTCTTCTCAGATCAAGCTATACAAAACACAGAGAAAAGTCAAATGTATCCTTGCGGAATACCAAACACAGAGAGTCACACAACACAAACAAGACAGTCCAAAACTACAAGACCCAAAAGAAAACCTAAACCGGGGCTCTGATACCAAGACAGTATAATGCCACTTTTTCTTAATGTCGCAAAGAAGGAACGTCACACCATAATACAAAAGAAACGAAATAAATTGCGAAAAATAATAATTATAGTGATTAATTAAGACCCGGTTCATTATTAACACAAGATTAAATAGTTTGTATTCTTGGATGATAAAATAATCAAGTATTGAAATATCTGTATGCATTTTTTTTTGTATAATATAACAGTAAGGAGATAATAATAATTATCAATGCAATAGAATCGAAACAGAATTTATAATCATACATTCACAATATGTATATATATTATATACATCAGCCTATTTAGTTACATCACAAAATATACAAAAAGTAAAGGCTTTACCCACCCGAGATAGTTACAATTTACACCCATAAATTAGTAAAACATCAAGCTTCCCCAAAAAGATAAATGGTTAGCCATCAGTAGCCACCTATAATATCAGCCCCTAAGACTGACAAGAAGGGACCGTAGCTGGGTCCTCCTCAGGGTCCTCTTCATCTGACGATATCACCATCGGAGCGACCGAATTTCGGGCAGAAACCCGAGCAGTGAAGAGGAAAGAATCCTCTTGTGGAGTGTAGAACATATCAATCCACACGTCCCTAACGGATAGGTAAAATTCTAAAATGACAAAAGCAAAAAAATCAAAGACATGAGCGTCATAACAACCCCAAGATAAAGACACCGTCAGTTCCCCATGGTAGACACACTGATCAGTCTGCACATGTAGGTGCCAACAATCGGGTCCTCCATGAAAGGTCAACTTCACGTACCCTAAAAAGCAGCGTGGGTGTGACAACATCCTCAGCAGCTCTAGTCGTAATGTGGCCAGAAACCTAGAAACTCAGTTTTTTCCTTCTCTTCCTCACTAGCATCTTCTTAGAAACACAGTCTGACAAAGATATAGAAAATACAGAAAGAGGTGAGACACCCAGCTTTCAGTACCAAAATGGCAGCAAGAAAACAAAACGGTGCTGGACGCCCACATATAAACGCAGTTCATACATTCAATTACAGTAATAATTAAAATTAACAATAAAAACAGGACAACAATAAATAACAGTAAGTATCATCAATAACAGGCAGACAACATCGACATTTCCAACATTCAACAATCCAAGCAATCAAATAATTATTGCAGTAATAATAACAGATACTTTTCACAATTATAAATACTTATGCTCAATGAATTATGAAACTGATAGTTCACAATGCAAATGGTACCAAAATTCCTACTCCATGGAGATAGACATAAACATTTTAGGAGTGAATGATCAAGGAGTAATGCCAGTATCTCGTTAGCCTTAAAAATAGTGTGCTCATCTCATAAAAACATTTGCGTAATATGGCTTATACATGGCATCTCAACAGTTGATCACGATATAGGACAGCGTCTCAGTCCGAATCATCGGTGTGTTTGCATCGGTCTATCCCACGGCCCCAGTGGAGCTACCACTGTCTATTGTGAGACACCCGCACCCCGACGCCCTCAGGGCCAACCACTATGACCCTATGCTTAGTCTATTCGCACCCGCACATAGGTGTTATTCAAACTCCTAAGCATAGATAGCCCTTCCAACAATGTCCAATGGACAACGCATATACATGACGACACAATGTACATCAAGGGTTGAAAAAGAAGAGATCCATGGAACACGAAAATGAAGAGAAATAAGAAGAAGAATGAAAACTTTACCTTAAAGCTTAAAGCTTTGTCTTGGAAGACAATGGAGGTGAAGATGGATTTTGGAGAAAATTTCTAAATAGAAAGTGTAGAAGAGGTTGAGGTGAGTATGGAAATGGTGTTATTGAAGAGAAAAGTGAAGAAAATGGTTGCTTATGGGGGTTGCAAATTTCGTATGAAGAGGGGAGAAGAAGAGAGAAGATAGAGAAAAATGAAGAAGAATAAGTTAGTGAGAGAAAGTGTGATAGGAAATGTATTATTTTTAGTGTGTATTGAATAAAGGAGGAAGCAAAATTGCTTGCCCTTGGGTAAGCAAATGTCGCGGCAATGGAGAGGAGAGAGGGGGAGATTTTGGGCTTCCCCAACAAGCCAAGGGCATTCTTGTCCTTTGATGGTCAAAGCTTCTCAAAGAAGCTTTGATTAAAATACTATAAATTTGAATTAAAGTGGGTTTGATTAGACTTAAAGTAGATTACATTAGGATAATGTGATAGGATTTTTAATACATGTTATTATCTAATGGACAATTGTTACAGTTGACAAAAGGCAGTATTAATTGTCCGATGAATAAAATTTTACACAGCGATTTATTATTTTATCTGTTACAATTTCTCGAAAAATGTGAAACTTCATAAACTATGTCCGGCCTCGGGTTTAGTAAGATCCCCCGTCGATGTTTCCACAGATCAAGGTTCTCGGGAAAAATGTCTCATTTTCCCGAGTCTGCTCCGTTTGCATGCAAAATGAGAAATAATATTAAAATATTCCGCGTTCTCAAAAAAATCCAGAAAAATTCTCAAAAATCACAAATATTAAAAAATGAATACTTATCATAAAATAAATAAAATTTGAGGTGTTACACCTTGAGGTTCCGTTAAATTTGTTTTGTAGGTGTCATCATCATGATTAAGCCCTCCAATTTGCTTAAGAAGTGTTCTGCTAAAGTTTAGATGCAGAAACCTCATTTTTTTCTAATGTGGTAATGGATTACAAGGATATGTAATGGATTACAAGCATTCTAGAATAGCAAGAAATGAGGTTTTTTGTTTTATTCGAAGTAATGGATTACAAAGGGGAGTAATGGATTACAAGCCCTCTGGAAGACAAAATTTGATAAATATGATCGAAGAAATTGATCACAATTTGGTGTAATCGATTATAAAACTTCTGGAGAGTGAGACTTTGGAAATCAGATGAATGGTAACTGATTACATCATCAATTACTACATTCCCAGGTGCTTCGACAAGGTTCTAAAGAATAACGTAATCAATTACACATCGAGGTAATCAATTACAAGTACAAACTCAGCACCTGTAACAGATTACATACACGGTGTAATCGATTACATCATAACCAGAAGAGTTGTAATCGATTACAAAGGGGATTATATGCTTTAGACGACCATTTTTCTCCATTTTCAAACTCCTTCTTCCTCCTTCTATCACTAAACACCAAACCCTAACCCCTCTCAAACTCAAAACTCCACCTTATTTCTCTACTAAATCACTCAATTTCACCTCTCACTCACCACAAACACCAATTCAAACCCTTCCCCATTAACCCACTCATCAAAAACATTTCCATTTCACCCAATTCATCATCTTTCTCTCTCATCTCTCTCTATAGAAACCTCGACCACACCTCTATTCCCACTTAAATCTCCATCAAAATCCTTCTTTCTTGTCTCAGTCAACTCCAAAACACATTTCCTACCACCATCCTAACAACTCATCCACCAAAAACTCCATTCTCAAAATCACTTCATCTCATTCTCACTTTCTCTCTCTAACCCACGACTTATATCATACTTTTCACTCAAATTCTCACCAAAATTACCTCATCTTTGTTCCACATCAACCCTAAAAACATCTTCCCATGGCTTAATCATCAAGAGCTACCAAAAATAAAATAATGGGCAAAGAACCTCAACTTTCCACTCAAGCTCTTATGGCTACCATCCTTGTGGTTGATCTCTCACGCTTCTTTAGTTCTACACAACAAGCAGGAAACTTTGTGGAGACATTTCACACCCAGAAAATCGTGCAACCAAGGTATTTGCACAATCATATTCTCTCTAATGAGCTTTTTCACTTCTATGAACTATCGGAACATCTGGGATTGATTAAGTTTCTAAGCATTGAGAAAAGGGTATTTCCTAATTTAGTGAGAGTATTTTATGTCAATCTTAAGTATCGGGGTGTTATTCCTTTTTTTGAGGTCAAGAGAGTGAAATTTGTGTTTGATTAGAGACTGTGGTTTGAAATTACTAGTTTGTGCTTTGAGGGTGTCAACTTTACTGGTAGTGGTCCCTCATCTCAATAGGCAGATGATTAAGTGTACAAAGATGCTTTGGACTCTTTACTATGAGTTAATTTCTACCTTGACTAGTGAGTTCTTGCAAGCAGGCTCACTCTTGATCCGCACAATCATATGTCATAAAGAATAGATTGCTCCCAGAAATATACAACCATATCGTTAGTGTCACGTTCTGCTTCCACACGCGTACGTCTACCATGAGCCATTTCCTTTCTTTAAAGATGGATAAATCAAAATAAAATGGATACTAGATGTAACCATTTCAAACAACATTGTTTCCTTTCGGAAATCAAAAACACAGAGAACACAACACAAGCAAAATAGACCTAACCATAAACTCCAAAAGACTCAAACCATGCTCTGATACCAACTAATGTAACACCCTCCTTAGGGTATCACATTTCCGACTACCAACTCATAATCTGAAAATTAGTTCATAAAAGGTTTGAGTTATAAAAGGTGGGTTTCAAAATTTCTTCTCGCTAAAACGTAAATTTACTGTAATTTATAAGTAATACTGAAAAATATATTTAAACTATTTAATATACAATATTGACACCAATTAATATTTAACAATTATTCAATAAATATAAAACCTACAGACTCAATTTTTAACAGTAGCAAATCCCATGACGGGTCCTACTTAATAGCATGGTAAAACACTAACGAGAAAACTTAACATACTTATTCCTTCTTGTATCCATCTTGATGTACCAAGTATATGTTCCTTGTCAACACTGCACACTATCAAATCCTGAATGATCACTCCTCATTGTTGTCACCAATCTCAGAATATCTGCTTCCAGTCAGGTCTAAGAAACTCGTTCCATCTACTATATAATTTTTAACAATACAAGCACAACAAAACAATACAACAAAGAGGTGAGATCACCTATGTCAATACCAATATGGTAGCATAGAGATAACATAAACAGCACACCATACAAGTATATCATACCATAATTATAATTATGCCATCATCATAATGTATAAAATAACAATAATTACAATAATGCCATCAACATTATTTATCATCATCATCATCCAATATTCCTCAATTATTATATCACACAGATATAATTATTCAATATTTATGATAATGCCCTTAATTATTATCCAAGTATCCAACAGTTCAATTATCATAACCAATACTCAATAATGATGCATATGTTATGCATGTGCACATAGACTCAATGTCCTACTCCATGGAGGTTTTCACAATTTCGAGAAGAATGCTCTGTTAATTATCAGCCTTAGCCCAAAGACAATCTTCCAGTTTAGCCCACAGACAATGCCTAGCCTTAGCCCACAGACAATGTCCAGCTTTCGAAAAGAATCGTGTTCTTGTCGGGTATCATCAATGCGTTGCAACAGACTGCATCGCCAAGTGACACATGGTCATTTTGCCAATTAACATCCACTAGTCGACCGCCGCACCTTGACGCCCCCAAGATCCATCATAGACCTCACTATCAATTCACATTCTCTCTTCAACCACAAGGGTCACAATAGCATCAGCTATTAATTTTTGTTCAATGCACGAATATCTCCATGCAATTTTGTTCAATTTCATCATATGCCACAATGCATATTTTTCAATTTCATCATATGCCACAATGCATATTTTTTTAATGCATGTATAATGCACCAAATGCCAATCACAGACATATCTTTTCAATGCATGTAAAATGCACCACATGCCAATCACAGGCAAAACTCGTCATTTTCTCATACACTTATCCATACACTGGTTCAACAGTAATCATACTGTATTTTCAATAGCGAAATCATATTATCGTGTTTTCATAGTCACAAAACACTTTTGTAGTATTTTCACAATCGCACAACATTTCTGTTACGTTTTCAAATCGCGTAGCGATTTTCCATCATTTCTCAAATCACGTAAAATATTCCATTCATTTTTCAATTACGTAGTGATTTTTCAATGTTTTCTCAATCACGTAAAAATATTTCACTATTTTTAAATCGCATAGCGATTTTTCAACAATATCTCAAGCGCGTAAAAATATTTAAACGTTTTCCAAATTGCGTAGAAATATTTCAACATTTTTCAAATCGCGTGAAAATATTTAAACGTCTTTCAAATCGCGTAGCTTAAAAATCACATTTTTAAGTTACGTAAAATATTTTTCACCATTTTACGACCACGTAAAATATCCCTCAATATTCCAAACATTATTTTGGACTTTCAAACAAATCAATAATCATTTCCAACATTATTTTTCACATTTCTCCTTTAAGAAATCCTTTCCTCAAAATAATATGATTTATCACATTAGTTTCCACATTTTCTTACTTAAGAAAATCTTTTCACAATATATTCCACAAATTCACAATTCCATTGAATTAAATCAATGTTTCTAACTTTAAAAATTACTAACACTCTCCAAAACCCAAAGGATGAGTTACACATTAGAAAATCCCAACTCTCCAATATATTCTTCATTTTTCTCAAATCAATTCCAAAAATCAATTCTCTTTAAAAATAAATTGAAGTTCAAACATTTTTAACCTCTCTTTTCCATCCACATACAAAAATTCAAATTTTCAAGTGATAAAACACTCTGATTCCCTTTCCAAATTCCTTGTGCTAAACTCAATTGTATTTCCACTTTGAAAATCACTTTGTTTCATAAAACTAAGGCATTTCAAACCTTTCAAAACCGTGGACATGGCCATTGAAACCGTCAAAATATTTTTCTTTCTAAATCAATTAAGTTCCATTCTTGATTTTTACACAAACAAAATCATTAAAATTCCTCACAAAACTGTGAGACTCATTGTCCTTAAAACCAATTCATTTGTTCATTTTCATATTTCACTTTCTTTGCAAATCCTTAAAATCATCAACGTATTACTCATAATTAGTAAAATACTTAAAATCTCTTGCTTCCAAAATTAATTTGTGAACACCTATTTTGAGGTGTCTTGGCCGAAATTCCTCTTGGTCCTTGGAACCAAAAATTATTTTTTTTTCATCATCAAATCATGACATACATATACATAATCATCATATATATCACAAGCATGCCATAAACAAAAGCAATAAATCATGCAAATCATATCAAGCATGTAAGCACAAATAAACCATACAAAACACATAAACCACATAAACACAAACACCCACAAATAATTACATGACCATGGATATGAATCCTCACATGGATTCACCATCCATCAAATACAAAACTATCTCTCACCACCATACTTGGTTGGTGAGATGAATCTCCCTCTTACCTCTTGAAGAACCTCAAAAGCTCCTTGTTTTGCTTCTTTTTCCAAGTCCTTCACCATCAAGGGCTTCTCAAATACAAAACAAAACACACATAATTAATATATATAAGACTTGAATAAGAAAACCATGGATATGAATCATGGTTAGAACCTTGAAAATCAAAAGAAAAGTGAAGATTAATAAACTTCACTAATAAAGCTTCAATCTTTGGCTTGAAGAACAAGGTTGAAGATGGATAATTTAGAGAAAGTCTCCAACATGAAAGTTACTTAGAATATCATGTAGATTCAAGATCTACTGTTGGATGAAATTAAAAGAGATTGGATGGTGATTTTGGGTGGTGTGGTCGAATGGCTCCTCTTAAAGAACAAGGATAGAGTTTTTGATTTTTATGAAAGAAAGACTTCTTAGACTTGGTTAAGATAAAGAATGAAGTGAAAACACTTGGTTTTCCTTCCTACCAATTTTGTGGAACTCCATGGAAAAATCCCTAAAAATCATAAACAAATGTTAAAATCAATAACAAGTGTAGGAATAAGTAAACCATGGTTCAAGCATGGCTTAGAAAATCAAAACTAAAAGATTGGGTGAAGAAATATGAACTTTACCCTTTTTGATAGAAACTTGAAGCTTGGATTTGAAGCTCAAGATGAATGATTTTGTGAAAACTCATAACTAGAGATGTTCTTATAATGGTATTTAGGTTTAGGAAATATGTTTAGATGAAATTTTAGAAGCTTGGAGACATAGCTTCTAGGTGTTGGCCGAAACTTAGAGAAGGAGAGAAATGGAGAGAAAATTTGGAAGAGCTAGCCTCTTGAAAATGATCAATAATGATCAATAAGTGACCAAGACAACTAATAATGGTCTTCATTCTTTACTTTAGCTCCTAAACAAGCACAAAAACTGTCCCCCCCCCTCTTCATGCATTCTCCTTGAGTGACCATTATTACAAGCCACCATTTAGAGCATTTCTAGCCATTGATTAGATTAATGGTTAGGATTAAGGTAGATTCTAGGTTTAGCTTTAGATAGAAGACTTAATCTAGGCCATTGGATCTTTCCTCCTTAAAATCCTAGCCATTAGATGCATCTCTAAAAATGAAAGGTCAAGATTACTCATTCATACTTTAAATCCAAGGGTCATAATTAGTCATAGTCATTTTAGAAGACCAAATATCCACCATTGATTAAATCCACATCCAATGGTCATAAATGATTCATCTCCACCGTTGATTAAATCCAAATCCAACGGTCACAAATGGTCCTAGCCACTATATAAGATCAAATCTCCACTCTTGATTTAAATCTAAATCCAACGGTTATAAATGGTCCTAGCCATTTTATATGACCAATTCTACACCGTTGATTAAATCGACGGTTGATATCAAAGGCTTCAACATTAAGCTTGCTTCCTATTGGTCCATCAAAAAGTCGTCATAATCACTATTATTGACTAAGCAGTATAATATTTATTTTTATCTGCTATAACCCCACGAAAGAATATATTTATTGTATTTTTATCGCCCGATAATTAAATACAGTACAAAACACAGTAAAAGAAATTTTCTAAAACTGTTTCCGGATTCAGGTTTAGTAAGATTCCCTGTCTCCGTCTCAATAGTATAAATTTTTCTATCCGCAAAAAAATTTTCACTTTGCGAGACCACTTGGGCCCACGTAAGGCCACCTGGGCCCACAAACAGCCCAAAAACAATCAGAGAAAAATAAAAATTTCATAATCACCCACAAAATCACAAAAATTATAAAACTTATGAAAATCAAATCAGATTATTAAAAATAATTAATAATCAAGAGAAATAAATACATAAAGATTTTTCCTGGTCTGAAAATTATTATTTTATTGACACGGAGTAAATCATACAAAACGATCAAATATACTTACAGAATAATCAAAATAATTTTATAGTACACAGAAATCAATAAACAGTAGAATTCTGTTGACTGTCAAAATTACTGTCAAATAGTTAGGAAATTTGGGGTGTTACAATGGGTGATGATGTGTTGACTCTTTGGGCATTGAATACTGGAGAACCCATTAACTAGGGATACTATGTGATTCAACACATGTCAAAAGGCTTGAAACACTACTACGACTCTCCCCTATGCCATGTTGATCATCGACATTCTATAACGCTTCGATGTCCCTCTTTAAGGTGAGAAAAAAGGATGATGAGAAAGTTGTTAAAGCCATTTCTACGCATACCCTGAAGAAGCTTAAAATGAAGAAATATGGTAGTGTCTAGTATTATGAGGAAATTGGTATAACTGGCAACATTGGTCAAGCAGGTCAGGTGGATGAAGCAGATGATGAGGAGGAACCTTTAGTAGCACAATCTGGTGCTCCTCCTCTGGATTACATGTCTGAGATACTTCGTGGGATTTACGACCTACTAACCTATGTTGAGGAGAGTGTACATAGGATACATGGTCGAATGGACTGCTTTGAGGGGACTATGAACCGCCTTGAGGGGACTATAGGCTGACAGATAGGTTGTGTGGACCGAGAATTAGCCTTCCTTTGGAGATGCCTTGAGGGTTTTAAGATCGAGAGAAATAAGATTGATCATGTTGTCCCTACTACTTCTGCTAGTTCTGCTCCAGCTCCATCAATTGATGATGATGGTGATGACTCATTCGAGGTCAATATGATGATGAGGATAAGGAGGATGATATGCCTATGTTGATATTTTCATGTTTATTTCATTATTCTATTCTTTTTTATAATGTCAAAAGGGAGACAGTATGTATTGCATGAGTAAAGGGGAGAATTATTAAATGTCATAAATCTACTTGCTTGAACCTCATGCATGGTTTAAAGGGGAGTGTTGCGCCTTATCTCTGACTATGTTATATATGTCACTATTTATATTTGATTGTTTATCATCACCGAAAAAGGGGAGAATGTGAATTCTTATTTTATAAAGGTTTTGATGATAATAAAGAAATAAACAAGACCTAGTCCAAGGAAAGCTTCAAGGCAATAGATTTATAGGACTTAGGATTTTGAATGTGAGAAGTAATCTTTGATATCTCATTAAAATCAAATTGGTTTTTAAAAGCCCATTATGAATTTCTTAAGTTGGTGGTTTTAACTTTTGAAAAATCTGGGTTGTTTTACACATTATCATGTTTTACAACTTGAGTTATGAAAATCTTGTTTAAAGATTTGAAAATCCAAGTGTTGATGTTTGGTAATCTATTACAGTCGTTGGTAATCTATTACAAGGCTTGATCTTTTCAAAAATCTATTTTTAAGGCTGAATGTAATAGATTACAAGTTGTTGTAATCCATTACGAAGGTTCTGAGCTGATTGTAATCCATTACAAAGGTTCTGATGTGTTTGTAATCTATTACGACTTACGAGCTTTTGTAATCCATTACAAGCATGCCAGAATTCTTGTAATTGATTACCACAACCCTGTAAAGGATTACTAGACATGGAAATCACTCGTAATCCATTACAACGTGGTGTAATCGATTATGAATTTGATGTAATCAATTACAAAGCTTTTGAAACATCATAACGACTAATTTTTGAAGCATTTAATGTTCCACCTACCCTTCCTAATGGGTCTATTTCATTTATGAGCTATAAATACTGCCACGATGAGGATCGTGACAGGAGCAGTGACCAAAAGAAAAATTTATAAAAAATGGAATGGAAATGAAGTCGCTACTAATTTTATTTAAATTAGAAATAATTGAAAAATCTTTTTAATAAAAATAGTCTTTGAAACCAGATTGAATTCGAGAGTCAATTGTACATAAGAAAGGGTGAAAACTAAATTACATAGCACCCTTGATACTCTCGTCCTCAAGACGATTACCCCAAATCAATTGTACAAATTATTGATAACCTTTAAAAATATTTATTTTACTCTCTTATTATTATTATTATTATTATTATTATTATTATTATTATTATTATTATTATTATTATTATTTAAACACTTATCACTAAAATCAAAACATACATATTAAGATAAAATAACAACTACACTTTAAAATCAACACCAAATCATGTCATTGAGTATATTAAACATACACAGACAACTAAACTAATTCTAAGCACCCAAACAGAGAAAATCAGGATATTATTTTTTTCATTTTTAATTACTTGTCTATTGATTCCTAAAACCTCATTTTTATTTTTATTTTTCTCTCTTTCTTTTATTTTTTTATTTGTATAATTAGAGAGAAACATGCACATAAAATTGACAACACTTATTAATACAAATTCACACTATGAAAGGAAAATAAGCAAAATCAAACAAGAATTAAATTAAGAAATAAACCACAAGAAACATTACTTTGGTTTACTAGCGTATTTTATTTACTCAATCACTTCCTCATCACACTTTTATCATTTTTTTTATTTGTTATTTGTTTCTTTTTAACGAAACAAACTATCCAGAGCCTAACTACTTCTTATTATTATTATTAAAAAAAATGAAACTCAACCCATCATAAAGATGATCCTATACAACAAAGAAATTAACTTCTCTTTTTATTTTCCTTTTCTTTGAAAGAAATTTAAACTAACTTAATCACATACTCTTTCCATCTTTTTTCATTAAAAAAATTAGGCCCTAAAAACTGAAATGAAGCCCAACAAAAATGGTCTCTAAGTTAACCCAACTTGAATCCTAGTATTCAAATAACATAAAATAAAAAAATAAAAAAATAAAACAATAAACACGAAAGTCAGAAAAGAAGGAAACCTTGCGTAGGAGCTCAAACCTGGTGGTAGTGATAGCGGCACGACAGCTAGGTGTTGGTGATGAATGTTGGCGGTTTCTGGGAGGCGGAGCAGGTGGCTGGTGGAGTGCGGTGGTTTGGGTTGTGAGGGGCAGAGGTTACTCGCGGTGGTCGTTGTCTGGATTCAAGGCTGGTGCAGAGTTGTGGGCGGTAGAGAACGGAGGAGTGTGGTTTCCAGGTGGAGAACTGGTGCGATGGGTGGGTTGAAGACGATGGCGGAAATGGTGAAAGGCTCAACGTGGTCTGATTGCAGCGTTGGTGTGTGGCAATGTTGCGACGGTGGAAGTCGTGGTCGTGGTGGCATGGCGAAGTGTCTAAGCGACTGAGGCTGGTTCGAAGTTCAGGGGCTGCGAGTTGTGGGTCGTTAGCAGCAAACCAGCGAGGGGCTCAGGTGGTCGTGGATGGATGGTTGCGGGTGCGAGGGGGTCGTTGGGGGAGTGGTGGTTCCAGGTTGCTCAGGTGGTTGAAAATGACGCTGATGATGCTCGGTTTGTGGGCGGTGGTTGACGTCAGTGGTAGAAGCGACGGTGAGGGGTTTGCACGGTGGTTCGGGTGGTGGAAAACGTGGTTGAAAGCACGATGAAACTGGCGGCGAATGGTTCTAGCTCAGGTTGACGGTGATGTGATCTTGGACAAGGTTCGGCGACAGCGGTTCAGGCGAGATGATGGGTTTCGATGGGGTCTGGTTGTGATGGGTGTAGGAAAAATAATAAAAACGACAAAGATAGACAATTAAAATTAAAATTATATAAATAAAATAATTTACTAAAAATATTAATTAAGTACAAATATATTAAATTTAAAAATATTTTATCACAACATGTAAATTACAAGGTACAAATAATTTCATGACTAATACTCCTCAAAATATATCAATCAATTCTTGCTAATTTTACACTTGAAACAGCAAACATATAAAAATAACTCGTAAAATTACTGAAAAAAGCTAGAACAAGAATATAAGAGAAGTATTGTTTTAGTGTGTTTTGTGAAAAAACTCAAGCCTTAGTATTTAGTATAAAAAATGCCTGCTGGAAAAGTCATTAAACAGTAAAATAGATAAAAATATGAGAAAGTGTTGCAACATTCTACAACTTAACATTCATAAAAGAAGGAAAAAAAAACCACCAGATTCCAACGTGCAACTTCTGATAGAAACAACCAAAGCAACATTGTGACAAACGGTAAGAAAGTAACGTGCACCAAAGCAAAGGGAGTAACACATAATGGCTTGAAAATGTACACCACATTTTAAGGAAATCCAGTGTCAAGAAAGAGTACAAAATGGTAGCTTGTTGGAAAAATGATCAAATCAACTTGACTTTGAAATATTATTATAATATTATATAAAAATTATAAGAATCTTTCACATATTTCAAAGAAGTTTTCATCAGTTTAAGAATTTAGAAAAATAATATTCTCACATTATTTTTTTATCTCACATGACTTTTTATCATATTTCTTAATGATTATGATTAAGTAAGAGAAAGTGATGAAAAAAATGATATAATTAATTATACAAAAAGTAGTATAAAACATGATGTGAGAAAAAAATGTTGTGAGAAAATTGAAGTTGAAGAATTTAATGCATAAACATTAGTGTCTTTTGGACTAAGAATTAGCACATAGAATAAATGAGTTATGACTTGAAGGAATCGATGAGATTAGAATCTCTAAGAACCCTATTCCACATGTTGATTAGTGATCCCATCACTCACACTGACTTCGTATACAAAGTTTGTTCAGCGGAGCTTTGCGCTAATGCGCCATGTGCGTGCTTGGTAATTCATTAGTACTCTAGAAATTATTCCACAATCTCATAGGAGCGGTCTCACTCCACACTTATATAGTGATTTCATCACTTGTATATTGCAATTTATACACCAACCATAAATGATATGAAATTCGTTAAAAGCTTTTAGCTTATCTTCTCATTCATTGTAGTCTAGCACTTTTCACATCATTAGAGTGAATAACAAATTAATAGTGCTAGAAAAATTAATAAGTGACTTGTTATTACCCATATGAACTTTATTCATGAGATCTCCAACACAAAGGTTGAGTTACCATCACTGCTAATTTTCAAATTGGTTCAAGTTTCATTCCTCTCGATGTTTTATTTATTAATTTCCTATCTAAACTAAAGGCTTTGTCAGAGGATTGGTCAAATTCACTTTTTCTCCCACTTGGATGGCATAAGTCATATTACATTATTTTAATAAAAAAACAATTCTCCATATTAATCGAACAATATGTAGCCACAACATGATTTTAAAATTGAGTCGGCACTCTCAACAACTGGTCCAAAATAAAACTACAAGCATCTCAATAATGCAGAAAATCATACTCGAAGGAGAACTGATATCATACATGCAAGATACTCATATCTCGGTGACCCATCAAAATATAACATATGGGTAATGGGAAAGCACATCCAAAATTGCATGTCAATATGTGATCAAAATGCATTTCCCAACAAAACGACCCTAAGCATCTGCCCAAGATGCTTTCTAATATTTAACAAACATCTTAGCACAACAACAAAATAAGACTAGGTCCAAAATGTCTCCACAATATGTCATATCATAAATAAACAAAATTGTACATATAATAATAATAACAATATTATATGGCAACAATAATAATAGCAATATAATTGTCTAAGGTCTCAAGACATAATAATAAAATGAGGTCACAATAAAATTGCAAAACAAACTCCCACTAACCTAAAACATTAAAAGACCTCATTATACTCATACGGGTTACATGATCAACAAAAACTTTAACAATTAAACCTTTGGTTAGAGAGTCTGCAACCATAAGTTTTGTAGGGATATATTCGACACAAGTCTGAAACGCTTGAATCTTCTCTCTAATAAAGATGAATTTTGTATCAAAATGCTTTGAGTGCTTAGAGCTTTTATTAATTTGAGATAAGCACACAACGACAAAGTTATCATAATAAATAGTAAAAGACTTGAAAATACTATCTATAATATGAAATTCAGTAATTAAATTTTTCAACCATACTGCTTGACGCGTAACCTCATAACAAGCTATATACTCTGTCTCCATAGTAGAAGTAGCTATAAGTGTCTGTTTAACACTCTTCCAAGAAACAGCTCCTTCTGCTAACATAAAGATATACACTAATGTGGACTTGTAGTCATCTGGACAACCACCATAATCAGAATTAGTATAGCCTATCACTTCAAGGCGATCCGACCTCCTATAGGTGAGCATATAATCTTTGGTACCTTGTAGATACCTCATAACTCGTTGTACAGCCTGCCAATGAGTCACACCAGGTTTATTCAAGTATCTCCTAAGTACACTAACAACAAAAGCAATATCAGAATGTATACAAACTTGAGCATACATAAGGCTGCTAACAACGGAAGCATATGGGACTTTCTCCATTTCTGCAATATCTTTATCATTTTGAGGACACTGGTATTAGAGAGTCTTTCACCCTTTTGAATAGGTGCAGTACAAGGATTACAAGATTTCATATTAAATCTATTTAGAATCCTTTCAATATAAGTTTTTTGAGAAAAGCCAAGAATACCATGAGATCTGTCACGGTGAATCTCAATGCCCAATACAAAAGAGGCATCATTAAGATCTTTTATATCAAAATGCGTTGTCAACGTATGCTTAGTCTCATTCAGAAAAACAATATTATTACTAGCCAACAATATATCATCAACATATAAAATAAGAATGATGAATCTGCTCCCACTAAACTTCAAATAAATGCATTGGTCAACAGTATTTTCTTTAAAACCAAGATAGCCAACAATATAATCAAATTTCAAATACTATTGCCTAGAAGCCTGTTTCAATCCATAAATGGATCTTCTCAATTTACATACTATATGATCTTTACCATCTTCAATAAAACCATCAGGTTGATCCATATATACATCCTTATACAAATCACCATTTAGGAAGGCGGTCTTAACATACATTTGATGAAGCTTCAAATCAAAATGAGCAGCAAAAGGCCATCACAATACGAAAGAGTATTTAGTGGAGACCAGTTGTAACATCCCAAAAAATATCTGTTTAAGTATAAATGATCATTTTGTATTATTCTTGATTTTTAGGAATTTTCTGGAATTTTTCAGAAACGATGAATATTTTAATATATTTCTCGTTTTGCGTGTACACTGAGCTGAGAATTACTGAGGTCAGTGTAACGCTCCGGAAATTAATTATTTCACCACCAATAGTCATTTTCTAATATTTGTGATTTATGTGAATTTTTTTAGAATTTTTTGGAAACGATGAATATTTTAATATATTTTTCGTTTTGCACAAAACTTGAGCAGAGTCAGGAAAATGACTGTAATGCTTCAAAAATTGAAAAACTATATGATGAATAGTTGTTTTATAATATTTTCAATTTTTGAGAATTTTCTGAGAATTTTCTGGAAACGTCGAATATTTTAGTATATTCCTCATTTTGCGTCTTGTATGCATTGAAAGCGAACCTGGAGAAACGCGATGTTTCCTCCGCGAACCTTGGACTATGGACATGTCGACGGGGGATCTTACTAAACCCGAGACTTGACACAGTTTACGAGGTTTCACAATTTTTGAGAAATCTTAACAGATAAAATAAATCAATAATGCGAAAAATTTATCTGTCAGATTGATAAAATACTGACTTCTATCAACTGTAACTATTATCCATTGGATAATAGCATGTAATAAAAATTCTATCACATTATCCAAATGAAATCCACTTTATGTCTAATCAATCCACTTTAATTCAAATTTAATGTTAAATAATCAAAGCTTCTTTGAGAAGCTTTGACCAAACAATGACTCAAATGCCCTTGGCTTCCCTTGGAAGCCAACTCTCCCTCTCTCTCTTCTCTCTCTTCACGGCTGGAAGCAGCCCATGGAGTGGGGAAATTGTTTCATTTCATTTATTCTTTTATCATATAATTTCCATAATTATCAAAGCACTTTCTCTCTCTTTCTTCTTCTTCTTCTTCACTTTGGTTTTCTATCCCTTCTCTCTACCCATCTCCACGGCCAGCCCCTCTTCTTCTCCCTCAACCATCACAAAAATTACATCTAAATACATTTCCTTAATCCTCTCACCATTCTAAGCATCTTTTCTTCTTGGAGTTTCTTGAAATTCCTCCATCTTCACCATTTTCTCCAAGCTCCAAGCTTTGAGCTTTTTGGGTAAGTTTCATGACCATTCTTCCTTTCCTTTCATTTTCGTGGTTATGGTCTTCATGTTGGTTATCCATGCTTCATTTTTTAAGCATTGGTATTGATTTAACAAAGTCACCATTTTTAGGGTTCTTGGTGGGTGCAAATCCGAAAATTCAAAGAAGATTCTTGGTGTTCTTCTTGTCCTCTTCACTTAGGTAAGAGGAAGACACTCCTCCTCAACCTCTATTAGCATCTAGGAACCTTGGTTGTATGATTTGTGGAAAAACCCTAATGAGGGCTATTCTTTAAATTGATTGATTATTATGTTTGATAAATTTGTGATGATTGTGATCTTGGATTGATGGATTGTAATTGGAAATATATTGGATTGGATTTTGTGATGAAAAATGGGAGAAAAATATTGAAGAAGCCTTCTTGGAGGCTCACGGTTTTAGGCTAGGATTTTAGGTGAATTGGTGATTAAATTGTAACTTGCATAAGACTTAAATTAATCAATGGATAACATAGAATTTAGTGGAAGAAAAATTTGGAATGGAAACTCCTATGAGGGCTACGATTTTGGGGCCAAGAAATGAGGGTTTTTGGTGAACTAATTTAACAGGTGAACAATTTAAAGAACTAAGAGAATGGCATGCAAGATGATGACTTGAAAGGATTTGAAATTGGAGCCATTGTGAGGCCACGGCCTCTAGGGCATTTTTAGGTGTAAGTAGGTGATTTTGGTAAGTTGGGAGCATAAGCAATTATGTGATTAAAAACCTATGTAATGGGATAGTTAATTGATGAATTGGAAGAATTTAATAAAATCAAGACTTCATAAATCTTAAAGGACTAAGAGTAAAAGTATCATAAGATTTAAGGTAATTCTAAGTGAGTGAAGAACATGAGAGTGTGAGGCCTAAGAGCTTAAACAAATTGCAAGTTATGGGAAATTGAATCGCCTTGGAATATTAAATTGATTACAAGAATTGATTTTGAACATGAACCTTGAAAAGGGAAACAAATTCTAAGTTAGGATTCATAATGAACCTAATGACGCATCAATTGACTTGATCTTTATATTATGATGTTATGGGTCCATGTGAGTGATCATTTGTATATTGATGCTTATATTGGCCTAATATGGCATGTTATGGAATTGTATTAGATTGTGGATCATACATGTTCATGCATAGTATCTTATGCATTGTGAATGTCCTTGTGGACTGTTGTAAGGCCAAGTTGCCTAGGAGATTGAACACACCTTAGTGCGGGTGCGAGTAGACAAGTGTGGGTTATGTTATGACCTCGGGGGCGTCGGGGTGCGGGTCCTTCACAAAGGGCAGTTGGTAGCTCCTCTGCCTGTGGGGCAAACTGATGCAAACGCACCGACGATCCGGACTTGACACTGTCCTATATCGTGATCTAGTGTAGAATGTCTGTACAATGCCATGATTGTGCATGAGAAAATTTATTGATAGCACTGGCCTCGGCAGCCGAGTTACAGACATATCTCCTGATCTTTCTCTCCGACTGTTTGGGTTTAGCTCCATAGAGTAGGAATTTGGGAAAGCATGCATGTGAGTCATGATATACATTGTCATTGTTAATATTTATTTTTCTATATTTATGACTGATTTGGTTATTACTGTGATGACTATCTGCCTGGAACTGTTTATTTGCTTACCATTAGAATTACTGCTTATTAGTTGAATATGATATTCTGAATTGTTATTTGGGCGCATGGCGCCATGCTGTTTCTAGCTGCTATAATTAGTAATGATGGTAGGATGTCTTACCTCTTTCTTGTATCTCTATTACTTGTTGTATACGTGTATACTGTATTGATCGAAGACGACGGCAAGGAGGCGGAAGATCCCGATTTTCCTGGCTTCTGGCCCGAACAAGATTAACTTCTACTGAGATGATGGCGGCACGTATGCGCGGATTTCTTAGTGATGTGCGTCTGACCTTCCTCGGAGGGCCAGAGTGCTGGCATATTAACTTGAATTCCGATCGCTGCGTCTACTTGGGAGATGTGTCGATTGCCCTATCCTGGAGACGTCATGAGACACCTGTCCTCACCTGTCACATCAGCCTGCGATTGGAGTTTTACTTGCCCCTCCGTGAGATGTGGGGCGATCGTTACTATACCCCACGGGAGGACTCCTTTGATTCCACCGCTCAGGCACCGTCCCGTGCTTCTGTGGTTCCCATGGAGGTTTCCTCGGAAGAGGAGGATCCTGTTGAGGATCCTGATATGGTTCCTCCTCCTCTGAGGGATTGATTTTGCTGGTAGCTACTGATGGCTGCCAGTGGTTTTTATTTTGGGGGCCTGATGTATTACTTTTTAGTGGGCTGTATATTTTGTTATTTCTGGGGGATGTATATGCATGTTTCCTTGGGGCAAGTATAGTTTTGCTTTTTGGAGATGTCCAGGCTTGTATTTAAAATATAGTTGTATTAAAATATATATATAAGTGTATGTTATTCAAGCGCGAATTCTGTGTACTGTTTTATTCTTTACTGTTATCCATATTCCGCGCTATTAAATTAACAAAACAAAAAAAATATATACTGCCATTTTCCTACGTATTAAAGTATCAAGCAAGTTAACTTTTAATTAATTGAACCGGGTCTTAATTGTCGTTTGAAAATTTAATTTTCGCATTTTCTTTTATTTGACAATGTGACGTTCCCTCCCAAAAAGGGGCGTTACACCAGTGAGAAAGTCTCCTTATAATCAATGACTTCCCTCTAGTTATATCCTTTAGTAACAAGTCTGGCCTTATACCTTTCAATTTCACCTCTAGCATCACATTTGATCTTAAAGACCCATTTGCAAACAACAATTTTACAACCAGTAGGCAACTCCACTAATTCTCAAACATTATTCTTTCTCATAGAAGTCAACCCATCCTCCATAGCTACTAGCCATTGTACACTATCAGGACTAACCATGGCATCTTGAAAGAAAATAGGATTAGAATCCTCAACTGAGTTAAACTCATGCTCCTGCAGGTACACAACATAATCCCTGAATCTAGTAGACTTAGTAGATATAGGAACCTACTCAGATCTTCTCAGTAGATTCACAACAACATCTAAAATTTGTACATTATTTTTTACTTGTTTAGGGATATTGTCATTTTCAATAGGATCAATAACATCATCATTATGAATCAAAGGAGATGACATTATCCCTGAAAATGGATCAACAGGAATATGAACAACAACATGTTCCTCACTGAAATCAACAATATGCGGCTCCAGAGTTCCACTATGTTCTAAGTCCCCTTCAAAATAGATAGGCCGATTGAATTCAATAACTCTAGTAGTATGAGAAGGACAATAGAACCTAGAACCTCTTGAGCCAATACAATAACCAATGAAGAAACCACTAATGGTTTTATGATCAAGCTTATTTAAATGTGGGTTATAAGGTTTCACCTCTGCCCTACAACCCCAACACGGAAATGCCTCAAGATAGGCCATTTACCTGTCATAAGCTCATATGGAGTCTTCAGCACATATTTACTTAGCACATGATTCAATATATAAGAAGCAGTCTTCAAGCATCTCCCCAAAAGAATTCTGGAAGAGTAGAATAATTAAGCATACATCTCATCATACCCATAAGAGTACGGTTTCACCTTTCTGCAACTCCATTTTGTTGTGGAGTGCCAGACATGGTGTATTGTGCCTCAATATCACAGTCTTGTAAGAACTTAGCAAAAGGTCCAAGATTTCTATCAATTTCATTATAACTGTCATAATACTCACCACCTCTATCAGACCTCACACATTTGATTTCTGCTTGCTAAATTTCAATTCAACAACGGCTGTGAATGCTTTAAAGGCATCTAAAGAATCAAATTTTTCATGCAGCAAATCAATCCACCCAGATCTAGAGAAGTCATCAATAAAGGTGATAAAGTACCTAAAACCACCCATACCAATAGGAGTAATGAGCCCATAAATATATGTATGAATTAACTGTAGTATTCATTCACTCTTGGTAACCCCACTCCTCCTGGTTCTAACTGTAAGTTTCCCTCTTATACAATCAACACATGTATCAAGATCAGAGAAGTCCAGATCATGAAGAATATTCTCCTTGATCAACCTATCCATTCTCTCCCTAGAGATGTGTCCTAAACATTTATGCCACAATATTGAAGAGTTTTCAGCAACTCTACCATGCTTGTTCCCAACAATATTATTGATATTTGAATCTTGTTGATCAACAGAAAGAGAATCAACATCCAACATGTATAGACCATTAGACAAGACTCCAGAACCAAAAAGAGCAGAATCATAATATAAAGAAATTTTTGCATTACTAAAATGGAAAAAGTAGCCACAACCATCCAAAACAGAAACTAAAATCAAATTCCTCCTCATAAAAGGCACATAAACTGTATCTTTCAAAACTAAATCATGTCCAGTACATAACTTTAATGAAATCACTCCTATATATTCTACATTGACTTTAGATCCATTTCCAATTGTGATCATCAACTCCCCTTTACTTGGTTTCCTTCTACTTCTGAATTCCTGCAATGAATTTGTAACATGAATAGTTGCACCAGTATCTAACCACCAGGTATTTGAAGGAACATCAACTAGATTTGATTCAAAACATACTAGAGCCAAGGGGTTACCTTTCTTTTTCTCAAGCCAGCTCTTAAACTTTAAATAATCAGATTGCTTATGCCCATATATATCACAAAACTTATAATTTCCATTAAATCGATATCTAGGCTTAACACCAAAAGACTCACCAAGACTAGAAAATGGTATAGAAGGATATCCAGGCTTATCATTCCATTTTTTCTTAAACTGAGGCTTATTGTTCTTTTCTTTAGCAAATCTCTTCTTCTTGTCACTATTCTTGTGAGAAACAAACTGACCACTATGGGTCTTGTCCTTCTTTATGGTATGCTCCTCTTGAGTAAGAATATATATAAGCTCATCAACAGTCTACTCCTACTTTTGAGCATTGTAAGTGGTCCTCAGAACATCAAAACTAGTCGGAAGAGACTTAAACACTTGCCAAACCAGGAAATCCTCTCCCAACTCCACTTTCATGGACCTCAACTTATTGTACTAGTTCACAAGCTTTAAAATATGTTCACGAACACCACTCACACCATCATATGTAGTATTTGTCAACAGAGATAGTAGGCCTTTTCAATTTTATCAAACTTCTTGAATTTCTCACCAACAGATTCGAGAAACTCCTTAGCATTATTTGTTTCAGGAAAACTCTCTTTAATGGTCTTTTCCATGCTATACTTCATGGTCATCAAACAAACTTTATTGGATTGTGTTACTAAGTGGCATCAATACTCAAGAAGGGGGGTTAATTGGGTATGCAAAATAATTTTGCAATTCTTTCACAAAACACTTGATTATCAATTTTCGTTGAAGCTATTGCTTGTTAGAGATGAATGGATAGAGAAGATAGAGGGTTTTCACTTATACATAAATCAACCAAGTAAGATAGTATTCAAGCAATTCAATAAGATAGTGCATAAAGTAAGAGAGTTGAGTTTAGGAAAACAAACACAAAGCTTTATCCTAGTTCAGCAACTAATAAACTTGTGGCTTACATCCAGTCGTCAAGTAAATACCCGAGATTTTCACTATATCTTTAAGCTTCAAACATGTGCTTGGCATCCTTTACAAACTTGGAGCACTCAACACACCTTAGGATACCTCACCCTTGTGCTTGAGCCTCTACTTTTAAGGGATACCTCACCCTTACAGTTTTGAGGGGTACCTCACCCTCTCTCTGATAGATTATACAAAGTATAGATGATAAGAAACTCTCTCAAGATTGGATAATACAATGAATAACAATGGTATCAAGGATTCACACTTTTGAAGCTCAAAACAGGGTATTGATTGGAATTATGATAAAACTCATATTTAATGCTCAAGAATGATTATCAGAATGTTTTCCAACTTGTAATCAATGCACAAACACTTTAACTTATAGCCCAAAGCTTTTAAGAGCCATTAGTGGTGGTTGGGAAGCATTAAATGCCATTTATAGCCGTTGAAAATCAGTTTCTGGTTTCCAGATAATCAGTTATATAGCTGGTTATGGCCTTACAAGGGGCTTTTTAAAACATACCAATAACTGGTTATATAACCGATTATGGCCTTTTAAAAATAGAAGCCTATCCTTCTGATTAAATGAATAACCAGTTACATAACCGGTTATGGATTTTAAACACAAAAGTCAATGCTTCTAACTTGGTGAATAACTGGTTACATAACCAGTTATGGCACCTATTTTTGACCAAAAGACATTTGAAAGATTATAACTTTTTTTATACTTATCTGTTTAAAACAAATGACCACTAACTGGAAAGATCATTGAGTTTACTTTAATATGAGACATGTTTCAGAACAAGACTCAAATATTTTGAAAGATATGAGCAAATGACTGACTCAGGGTCAGTTTTTGCAAACGATAAACTTGTCAAATTTTCATCCAAATGAATTACCACCAAGACTAGTTATTCAAAAACAATTTGTTGGGCAATTTCAACAATCAAAAACACTTTTAAAGATTTTAAAACTTGTTTTAGCTTCATGTGTTTCCTTTTTACCTTTACACGTAAGACCTAAGTCCTATGCGCTAAACTTGACGAAACTTGGAACTTGATCTTCGCGTGACTATTCCTTTTTGTTTGTTAATTATCAAAACCAAGACCATTGTCATTCATATTCACATTCTCCCCCTTTTTTATGATGACAAACAATCATTTGAGAAAAGTGTTAGTTCAATTAAATTGGAATTCACAAAAGGTATCTGAGACTTACTCTCTCTCTATTTTTCAAGAGGTGATTAGTTTAGAGTTGCACAGCTCCCCTTTAATATTTGGAGCCCCAAAATCATTGGATTTATACCTTTTATTTGCCTTTTCTCAAAGTCTTATGAACCAAAACTTCTCCCCCTTTTGTCATGATAATATATATATATAGTATAGATGTTGACAAAGAGAGAAGTCCCATTTCAATAGGTCCATGCATTTATACCAAAAATTCAATATATATGAACTAATAACCATTGCTAGATATCATAATAGAATTATATCAAAATAAGATTTGAGCAATAGTATTATCAAAACAGAAAATTCATTGCCATATGATAATCATATCAAAATCAACAATAATAACCATGTTCACAATGTAACTAACAGTTGTCAGAGCAAAAACAGAGTTATATATATCAATAACATTAACTAAATAAAATTGGATCCATGCCTAAGCCTCATCATCCTCCGGTGGTTGAAAGTGACACTCAATCCTTTCCAAGCGAGCATCCAAGGAGTTGAGGCGGTCATAGATAATCCCATTACCATTCTCTTGATAAATCCCAAGTCTGTGATATGAGTTTAAAGGCTAACTTGCATCTCTATAAGGGCAGCAAGGATGCAATCTTCATTATTGACAGGTGCATCCTCCATATACACATCAGCACCTCCGGTTGCTGCTGCTGCTGCCTCACGTCCTGTTCCATAGACCCATTTATCATTTACCTTCTTGATTTGCATCCGATTAAAAGAGGCTCTTCCAAACTTGTGGTGACTCGTAATGTTAATGATATCATCATCCTCTAAGGATAATTTGTATTGATCCAAAATTTTAGCAATGATTATGGCATAGGGAAGGTCCATCATTAGCTTCCATTTGGCCTTCATCATATAATTCATGATGTAAAAGGGCCAGTTAATGTGCAGATGCTGTTTAAGAGCCCAAAGTAGGAAGATGTCTTCCTCCTCAACCAAGACAAAGTTACTTGTCCTTGGAACCAATATATGAATCAAAACAAAATGCTAAAGACAATCTTGAGGAGTCATATTACCTACGGTGAAGGTTATGTCTGGCACTACAAACCCAGGCTGAGTCATGCTCTCAATAGTTGCTCTTCTATCAAACGTTTCCCATGTCTTGTGACTATCCTCGATAAACTTTTCCCTTGAGTAATTGAGACCAAATAGAAAGGTCCATTTATTGGGTTCCATAATGAGTTTATGCATTTTGAGTTTTGACACCAGATTAGCACTAATAATATTTAAATTGCAGTAATATGCTTTAGTGGGTTCTAGGTAAAAGTTATATTTGGTGGTGACAAATTTCTTCAGCCTCTGAAATTCTAGGAGCTCTGTGAGGGATGTGAGACCTTCTTGCACAAAGAAATCCCAGTCCATGTACATTGGCTGAATGAGATTTCTCCCTTGAAACTCCAGGCGATATTTATTCATCTGAACCCTATCAGAGAAGAAGCATCATTAGTACACCCACTAAAGGAATCATTGAGTTGATGGGTGAAGAAGATTTTGTTTGGCTACATTGGGATTTTTGGAGCATGAACGCTTGGGATAAGAAGAGCTACTGGCCATGGTGGAAGATCAGAGTTAGGGCACAGTTTTGGGGAAAGAGAAAGGTGAGGGGAGTGAAAATTAGGGAAATGGTGAGTTTTATTCGGTGGAAATGGTGGGTAATGAGAGGAAATGGTGTTTGGATAGTGGATTTTGGTGAGTTTTGTGGTGGGTGTGAGATGATTAAGGGAATGGGTATGAAAGGAAGGTTGAGAGAAAAAGGGTGGCAATGCTGGAAGGAGCTCATAAATGGGAGGGAAGGCTTCTGTTTGGTGTTTTAAAATAGGGGTCAATAATCAGTTATGTAACAGGTTATTTTTGTGGTTTTGAAAATTGGTTGCCTCTGTGAAGAGTGAATAATCAGTTATGTAACCAGTTATGTTCGTGGCTTTGAAAATGGGTGGTCTCTGTGAGGAATGAATAATCGGTTATGTAACCAATTATTTTTGTGCCTGCAAAACCAGATGGCCACTGTGAGGAATGAATAACCTGTTATGTAATTGGTTAATTATGTGTTTCAAAGAACACCAAATAACCTTAAAATGAATCAAAACTCTTCCAAACAATAAATCACTGATTGTATGCTCCTTATATCTGGCTATTTCATTACCAACACCAGAAATTCTTCAGGATTTCAACCTTTAAAGCACTAATTCTTCCCTTTTTGAAGATCAAATTAACTTTGGCTTCATTCCACCCACTCTTAACCATCCAAAATCAGCCCAAAACAATTTTAAGCTTCTTCAAAAGTACCAGTAACCCTTTTTCCTCAGCAGGAACTTTGAGATTTGATATTTGAGGGACTTAGACATGGATCTAGCACCTGTAAAACAAATTTGGGGGACACTCTGACGCTCAAGTTAATATTAAATTCAAGATAAAAGACCAAAATACAATTTATGCAGCAAAGATGTCATATTGTGCAGCAAGAGATGACATTATGCAGCAGAATGAGTTTAAACATCAATATTTAAATGCATGATTAATCTAATATGCCAAGTTCTCTTCTTATGAAAAAGAATGCTTATTTGTTTAATGGTTTAGTGAAGATGCCAGCTAATTGCTTAGTAGTTTCAACAAATTCAAGCATGCAATCACCTTTTTGAACATGATTCCTTATAAAGTGATGCCTAATTTCAATATACTTAGTCCTAGAGTGCAAAATAAGATTTTTAGACAAATTGATTGCACTAGTGTTATCACATCTAAAAGGAATATGATCAAGCTCAAGACCATAGTCTTGAAGTTGTTGCTTTATCCAAAGAATTTGAGCACAACAACTCCCAGCTGTGACATATTCAGCTTCAGCTGTTGACAATGTCCCACTATTTTGTTTCTTGCTATGCCAAGAAACTAGTGAGCTTCCAAGCAAGTGGCATGTCCCACTAGTGCTCTTCCTATCCAATTTGCATCCAACAAAATCAAAATCGGAACAACAACTTAGGCTATATGAGGCATCCTTAAGGTACCACAAACCCGTTTGTGAAATGCCTATTAGATATTTCATAATTCATTTTATAGCACATAAGTGTGATTCTTTAGGATTTGCTTGATATCTAGCACACATACACACACTAAACATAATATCAGGCCTACTTGTTGTAAGATAAAGGAGTGAGCTAATTATACCTCTATATTTTGAGATTTCTATAGGATTACCTCCTTCATCCTTGTCCAAATAATAAGAAGTGTCTATTGGTATAGCCATATGCTTGCCATTATCCATTCCAAATTTTTTGAGCAACTCCTTGCAATACTTGGATTGACTTATAAAAGTCTCATCCCTTGTTTACTTGATTTGGAGACCAAGGAAGAAGTTGAGCTCACACATCATTGACAAAGAAAATCATTAGTAGCACCAAATATTATATCATCAACATATATTTGAACAAGAAGTATGTCATGCTTTTTATATTTGATGAAAAGAGTGGTGTCAAGCTTTCCCATGGAGAAGTCTTTTTCTAAAAGGAACTTGCTCAACCTTTCATACCATGCTCTAGGAGCTTGTTTTAAGTCGTACAAGGTCTTTTTAAATTTAACGACATGGTTGGGCAGTTCAAAATCTTCAAAACCAGAAGGTTGTTCCACATACACTTCTTCTTGTATGAAACTATTTAAAAAGGCATTTTTAATATCCATTTGATAAAGCTTGAAATCCATGATGCATGCATATGCAAGTAGCATTCTAATGGCTTCTAATCTAGCTACGGGAGCATATGTTTCTATATAATCTATTCCTTCTTCTTGATTATAACCTTTATCAACAAGCCTAGCTTTGTTTCTTATTATTAAGTCTGTTTTATTAAGTTTGTTCCTAAAGACCCATTTAGTGCCAATTATAGGATGATTATTGGGCCTTGGAACTAATTCCCAAACTTAATTTCTCTCAAATTAGTTTAGTTCATCTTGCATGGCCAAGACCCAATGTTCATCATTAATGGCCTCATTTATATCTTTAGGTTCAACTTGAGAAACAAAAGCCCAATGATTACATACATCTCTAAGAGAGTTTTGAGTGATTACTCCTTTTAATACATCACCTATCACCTTGTCAAGAGGATGATATCTTGATGTTCTCCATTCTCTTGGAAAATCATTTGAAGTTTCCTCCTCTTGTTATGGTGGTGCTTTCTCTTTTTTGCTCTTCCTCTTTGCCTCCTAAGTGTGTGTCGGATAGAGTTTCTACAACATCATCAATAGCATCTTTTCTCAGCTCATTTGGGTTAATTTCATCAAAAGCAATATGTATTGATTCTTCAATAGTCATAGTTCTCTTATTATAAATTCGAATAGATTTACTACTAAGTGAGTAACCAAGAAATATTCCTTATCGGATTTAGCATCAAACTTGCCTAGGTTATCTTTTCCATTATTTAAAACAAAGCATTTGCAACCAAAGACATGAAAGTGAGAAATGTTTGGTTTCCTTCCTTTGTATAGTTCATAGGGGGTTTTCTTTAAAATGGGCCTTATTAGAACCCTATTCATAATATAACAAGCGGTACTTATTGCATCCGCCCAAAAATACTTAGGAACACTTATTTCATTGAGCATAGTTCTTGTTAACTCTTCTAAAGATCGATTTTTCCTTTCAACCACTCCATTTTGTTGTGGAGTTCTAGGAGCAGAAAAATTATGTTTAATGTCATTTTCATTGCAAAACATTTCAAATTCATAATTTTCAAATTCTCCACCATGATCACTTCTTATGGATGCAATGCTACAATTCTTTTCATTTTGAATAACCTTTGCGAGTTTTCTAAATGCATGAAAGGCATCATTCTTATATGCAAGGAAAAGAGTCCATGTATATCTAGAGTATCATCCACAATCACAACAGCATAGTAGTTACCTCCAAAGCTCATAGTTCTTGACGGTCCAAAAAGATTCATATGCAAAAGTTATAAAAGTCTAGTAGAAGTAACAACATCTTTAGCTTTGAAAGAAACCATTACTTGTTTACCCTTTCGACATGCATCACAAAATTTATTTTTCTCAAATTTAAGCTTTGGAAGAACAATCACCAAATCTTTGGAAACAAGTTTGTTTAGGTGGTCCATATGAATGTGGATAATTCTACTATGCCATAGCCATGAATCACTCTTTTTACTCGTAAGACATCTTGCATTTCGAGAGGTAATATCATCAAGGTTAATCATATATATGTTATCAGTTTTATAACCCACAAACTTAACTTGCTTGTCATCCTTACCCTCAATTATGCAATAATTTGAATCAAATATAACTTTATTACCTTTATCACATAATTGACTAATGCTTAGCTAATTGTGTTTGAGTCCTTCTACATACAAGACATTATCAATTGAAGTGGAGAAATTCTTACCAACTTTTTCAATACCAAGGATCCTTCCTTTATTGTTGTTGTAATACCCTAATATAAATTACCTCGATAATTCATCAGAATATAAAGATAATCAATATTAGATATGCTACTACTACTTATTTAGTAACTAGTCATATATCATTTATACAAATAAATAAATATGGAGAGCCACATAAATAAAAAAATTATACATAGCTACATTAAAAACCTCATGGGCACTATAAAATATACAGCAAAATACAACTCAAAGCAACAAAATATACAAGAGTTGTAAACTATAAAAATAAAACTAAACTATTTATTCTTGGATCTTTTTCTTGTTTCTTTTTTTCTTCTTCTTTACTTCTTCAGAAGGACCATGTTCTGTTACCATAAAACATACAAAAGGGGTGAGAACATATAAATTCTCAGTAATACATACACTTTATGGCACTAGTAAAATATATACACAATGGTACATTCATAAATTATAACTCATGAACTTACTAATGATACTAAATAATTCACTTCATTAATGTAAAATATCATTCTCATATGCATATTATGGTTCAACCCTAAGGAAACTAATGGTTGCTAGGGTTCAACCTCATCAAAGGAACCAATCTTTACTAGGGTTCAACCTTATCAAGGGAACCAATCTTAATAAACTTAGAAATTCAACTTATACTCAAATCTATTTTATCATTTCTAATGCTTCCTTATCATTAATTTATACAATTTTATATTAGTTTTGGTTCTAGATACTCAATTTAAGGCATAACATAGCTTGGAAAGGCATAAAAACATGAAAAAGGAAGAATTGTGCCAAGGCACAAAACTTCCTTGGTACTGCATGAACAATACCTGTGTGAACAGTACCATGAATAGTATAAAATTCTAATTTTCCATATTTGCACAATTCATGAGTCCAAAGCCACCGAAACCAATATTTAAACATTTCATATGTTTCATTCAACACCAAACAACTTAACAATGACATAAATTTGCTGTTCAAGCATCCAGAATTTATTAATTCAAATCAATCAAAACTAAGATATCAACTCACAACTCAATAAACTATCAACTTGGAAACCATGGATTCCATCACTAAAAGGATATGGATTCCAAGAGTTTCACTTTTTCAACCAAGCATTAACTAGAAATACACTTTTTCTGTTTCACCCAAAAACCATATAATCTTCATCAAACCAAAATAAGAGTAAGATGAAGTTTAGGAAGAAAGGTGAGAATACTAAAACCCTTACTTCTTGATGTTTGGATAACGAGGGAAGATGGTTTTTTCTTTGGATTTCCCCTTTTTGCTTCTCTTCTTTTCCCCTTCTCTTTCTTTCTTTTTTTTTCTTTGCTCTGTTTTTTTTTGTTCTTTCGTTTCCAATAGGAAACGTATGGGAGAAGATAAAAATAAGTCAAAAAGTTAAGCCTTGGTCACTTAAGCTATACATTGATAATTCCATATATGTTATGAACACTTAAATTTTTCTAATTCAAGTTTTCTAACTTCCAACAAGTTTAAAATAAATATTAAGATTCATCAAAAATTTTATTTCACCATTTTCTCAAATTTTCATATCTGCTAGAGGTCAATCGGGCATTAAAACATACAACTAGTATCCTTAAAAATGTCAAACGAACTCCGATTGCTCTCAAATTTTAATTACACCTTAATCCACCTATTTGTGACCTAGACATAAATTCTCTTTATTTATTTCACTTAACTAGGTAATTTATGTCATTTCCTAAGTCATTTTAAGCTATTTTTCGCATTCTGGGTTACAACAAAGTGTCTAAATGATTTCAGTTTGTCACAAAATTTAATTGACATGACATACAAGTATAATAGTACCTTTGAGACCATATACAAGCCTAACATGTTTCTTGGGATGTTACAGTTGTCCCCATATGTAACATGTCCATGCTTCTTTGGTGTAAGGAAGGAGAACTTGGATCCATCACCTGTCATGTGCTTGGAGCAACCATTATCAAGATACCAACTTGAGCTTTTGGTCTTCAAGCATACCTACAACACACATTCAAGTTTTAACCTTTGGTACCCAAATTCTCTTGGGTCCTTGTGTGTTAGCATTGGGCAAGGTGCCCTTAGGGACCCAAACCCTCTTAGTTCCAACCTTGGTGTTGACATTTTTTCTTACATTACATGTTGATGCACTATGTCCTTTCCTATCACAATAAAAGCATTTGATAAAGGGGCTATTTGATGTACTTAAGGAAAGAAACAGAGAAATTCTTATAAGACTTTTGTTGGTTATTTGGATTATACCTCAAACCGACTTTTTGAAAAGCACATCTTTGCTTCCCTAGTAACACATTTAAATTTTCTCTTCCAATGGTAAATTTTGTAAAAGTATTTTTAAAATCTTCAACCTCATTTTCAAATGATTTACATGATGAGCAAGGTAATTGAATGGATGCATTATCATGTGAAGAGCAAGTCATGCATAATGAGTTAGCATCAATAAATCCCAAGGTCTCATTTTCAATTTTAAGCTCATTAATCTCTTTGTTTAACATGGCAACTTTGTTTATCAATAAAAAAATTGTTTTGTTGGAGGATAAAACCATTTTTGTGAACCTCATGGATTCATCATGCAATTCTTGAAAAGTATCTTGTAATTCATTATATGAAGGTGAAGATTCTAGGTTTGAAGATGTTACTTTGGTGCCGCTTTCTTCTTCTTCTTTACTTCTAGCCATGAGACATAGATGAGCTTCTTTATTTTCCGAACTATCGGAGGAGTCCATGTCATTGTCCTCCCATGCTATGTAGGCTCTCCTTCCTTTCTTTTTTTTAAAGGGTCTCTTCTCAAACTTATCTGATTTCTTAAGATATACGGGACATTCCATCTTCATATACACCGGTTTTCTGCATTCATAATATGTTGGAGTTAATGACATTCCTTCCCTTTTGTGATAGGTCTTCTTTGGAGGGAAATGTGGCCTTCTTTGAAATCATTTCTTCTTAAGGAATCTTCCAAATTTTCTCACAAGAAGGCTGAAATTTTCTTCATTTAGCTCAACATTGTCATTGCCATCTCCATTATTTTCATCATCTTCTTCAATTATGGAGGAGGTGGCTTTGAGAGCAATCCCTTTCTTCTTCTTCTTCTTCTTGTCATGTTCCTCATTGCGATTGAACCTATTTAGTTCTAATTTATGCTCATGGAACTTCCCAAATAGAGTGACTAGAGATATTGTTGCTAAATCTCTTGATTCCATAATAGTCGTTACTTTGCGTTATCAATTCCTACTCAAACATCTCAAAACTTTGTTAATAAGTCTTCATTAGAAAATATGTTTCCCAATGAGATAAGATAATTTACAATGTGTGTGAATCTATTTTGCATTTCTTGAATACTTTTTCCTTGATTCATTCTAAATAATTCGTATTCATGAGTGAGAGTGTTAATTCTTGATCGTTTTACTTCACTTGTACCCTTATGAGTTACTTGTAGAGTATCCCACATTTTCTTTGGCGGTCCTACAATTTGACACCCTAAAGAATTCATCATATCCCAAGGATGTGGTGATGATGTTTTTGGCTCTTAAATTGTATTGAACCTTCTTTTTGTTTTCATCGGTCCATTCATTTCTTGGTGTATTAATTCTTATACCATCAATAGTACTTGTGGGAACAAAAACACAATTTTCAATAGCATTCTACACATCTAAGTCAATAGTTTCAATAAAATTTTTTATCATTTCTTTCCAATAGGTATAATCATCCCCATTGAAAAAGGGGAGTCTATTTATAGAAGAACTTTTGTTAGAAAAATCATTTGAAGTCATTTCTTCTCTTGAAGTTGCTAAGCTCTTTACACAAGAGTCTAGCTCTGATACCACTTATTACCAAGTGGCCTCAATACTCAAGAGGGGGGTGAATTGAGTTTGTAAAATAATTTCACAATTCTTTCGCAAAACACTTAATTATCAATTTTTGTTGAAGCTATTACTTGTTAGAGATGAATGGATAAAGAAGATAGAGGGCTTTCACTTATAAATAAATCAACCAAGTACGATAGCATTCAAGCAATTCAATAAAACAGTGCACAAAGTAAGGGAGTTGAGTTTAGGAAAACAAACACAAAGCTTTATCCTAGTTCAGTTACCAATCCACTTGTGACTTACGTCCAGTCCTCAAGTAAATACTAGAAATTTCCACTATATCTTCAAGCTTCAAACAGGTGCTTGACAACCTTTACAAACTTGGAGTACTTAAGACACCTTGGGATACTTCACCCTTGTGCTTGAGCCTCTACTTTCAAGGGATACCTCACCCTTATAGTTTTGGAGGATACGTCACCTTCTCTTTGACAGATTATACAAAATATAGATGATAAGAAACTCTCTCAAGAGTAGATAATACAAATTGAAGAACAATGGAATCAAAGATTCACACTTTTAAAGCTCAAAACAGGGTATTGATTGAAATGATGATAAAACTCGTATTTAATGCTCAAGAATGGTTATCAGAATATTTTCCAGCTTGTAATCAAAGCACAAACACTTTAATTTATAGCCCAAAGCTTTTAAGAGCCGTTGGTAGTGGTTGAGAAGCATTAAATGTCATTTATAGCTTTGGAAATCTGTTTCTGGTTTCCAGATAACCGGTTATATAACTGGTTATGGCCTTACATGGGGCTTTTTAAAACATACCAATAACCAGTTATATAACCGGTTATGGCCTTTTTAATAACAGAAGCCTACACTTCTAATTAAATGAATAACCAATTATGGCTTTTAAAAATAGAAGCCAATGCTTTTGACTTAGGGAATAATTGGTTATATAACCGGTTATGACACCTTATTTTTTACCAAAAGACATTTGAAAGATCATAACTTCTTTAATATTTATCCGTTTAAAACAAATAACCACTCATTGGAAAGATCATCGAGTCTACTTTAATATGAGACATATTTCAAAACAAGACTCAAAATATTTTGAAAGATATGAGCAAATGAGTGACTCAGGGTCAGTTTTTGCAAACGGTAAACTTGTCAAATTTTCATCCAAATGAATTACCACCAAGACTAGTTATTCAAAAATAGTTTGTTGGGAAATTTCAACAATCAAAAACATTTTTAAAGATTTTAAAACTCGTTTGAGCTTCATGTGTTTTCTTTTTACCTTTACACGTAAGATCTAAGTCCTATATGCTAAACTTGACAAAACTTGGAACTTGATCTTCGCGTGACTATTCCTTTTTGTTTGTTAATCATCAAAACCAAGACCATTGTCATTCATATTCACAGATTGAACCCACCTTTCATGCTTCTTCTTATCTGCAGCAGAAGATTCATTTGTGGGTCTCTGAGGTTCATCCTCAGTGAGAGCAGCATCAACATTAGAGACAGCAAGGAACAATTTCACAAAATCCACCCATTCCTCAAAATTAGTCCCATTCAGTTTTGTTATAGCACTCATTTGCATTGATGAAGCTGAAAGAACAATACATTAAAGGGAGATTTTGTCAAGCATATCGACGTGTACAATATTTGAGCAAATAACCATAATGGAATTTTCTCATGCAATTGCAATCCCGCATAAGGGTCCTGTATTACAACGCATGAGTAGACTCCCACAGACATCAAAATCATGTCCATAAAACTAGTACCAAAAGGATACTGAGAACTCTAAGGTTAGAACCTTAATGCCTTTAACAAATCATCATGAATTACATTAATAAAGGTAAACTAATAGGATATGCGCATTATCAATATAATCCCCAAAGGCACAACATAACAATATTTTATCAATAAAATAGCACATTATTACAATTGGTCCTGCGAAGGCGAGCTCACAATCATGAAAAGTGTCCAAAATACTACCACTTAACAAATCATTAGAAATTACATTAACAAAGGCAAACTGATAGGGTAACAACATTATCAACATAATCTCCAATGCAACATTATTAACAAAATATCAACAAAATGATATCTCAACATAATTGGTCCTGCGAATGTGAACTCACAATCATAAAAAGTGCACCAAAATAGTACCATAATATTTTAAATAGCAACTCTTAGCATCAAATCGCATAAATAACAACAAAATAAATAGTTTTCAAAACATTATATATCAATTTATGCACAAGATAATACTAAAAATTATTTCAATGACTAAACAACATCAACTCTTAGAGTGTTTAATATATATCGTGCCCAGAAATATCATAATAATACACAAAAAAATTTCAAAGGCAAAAGAGGAGAGTACCATATATTTTTAACAATTTTAATCTCTAGAAATTTTGAATTAAATAGTAAATAGGCATGAAAAAGTAAATAAAATTCACCAAAAATTAGGAAAAGGCGCGTGGAGCAAAATCGAAAAACACAGAAGTTGAAAAATACTCTCCATAAGGCTACACGCGCCTCCACGTGCCACCTGCACGAGTGGGGAAGCACTAGAGACTAGGTCTCCTTCACCCATTTTACTGCATAAGGGTCGCGCGACCAGTTTTTCCCATAAACGGGTCATGCGACTCGTGTTCCCCCATAAACGAGTCGCGTTAAAATTCTCTCTTAATACTCAATGAAAATTGGGGATTTTAGTTCCATTAGATTCAAAAAACTACGATCTTTAAAACCGCTATAAAAATTTTCAAAACAATTGCAAAAAAAATGTTCTGGGTTTTCTCAACAGCAACGAAGAACACGCCGCAAGTTGTTTTATCGGAAATTCCAGGTTATTTCTCAATCAAAAAACACGATCTTGGCGTTGTTAGTTTCAGAAAAATATTATCTACAATAACTCTAAATCAATTTCTTGAGTTGATTTCCAAAAGAAAACAAATCATAAAATTTAAACGTTTTAGGGTTCCACGGGTTTGAGTAAAATTCTTTGAGAATTCACAATATCATAATGTAATATACATGTTTTTAAACTCAGAACAACCCAATCTACAAAAGTCCCAATTTTATTTTTGAAAATGATCTAAAAAAAATTGAGTTAAATATCACATACATTATAATTTCGGGTTTCTTAAATTTTCAAATCTCATAATAAAATAAAAAAATTAGTAGTCATAATTAGGATTAAAACCATTGTCTCTGATACTAATTGATAGAAATTTATCGGATTTATTAATCCTAATATTTATGACATATCAATTTATATAAAAGGTTTTAGGGTTACCTTAAAAAGGCACCGATAAGAAAGTCATTGTTGAAATCCTTAAAAGCAATCTCGATGAGGGAGAGATACTATTACTATCCCTCACATATAAGCAATGCTTTAACAAACAATAGGCCTATTAACAATATTAATCACAATTTGCTCTAATATTTTTGACATCCAGTTAATATGAATTTTATAAAATTATAATATGATTTATACTAGTCCATAAAAAAATTCTAAACTGACTACATAATCAATTGATATAATTTCATCTTTTAACATATGCTTCACAAAATTGTGACGTATACGTACAAGTCCCTATTTTTCATTATACACATTGTTATTTGCTTTCACATAAACACATAAGACACATGTTCATTCCATAAAGGAATATCTGCTAAGAGATTTCTTAGTCATTCAACCTCCGATGTTGCCAAGTCAAGAGTAATAAACTCGGCCTCCATAGTAGATCGGGTTACACGTGTAACGCCCCTTTTTGGGAGGGAACGTCACATTGTCAAATAAAATAAAATGCGGAAATTGATTAAACAACGATTAAGACCCGGTTCATTTTAATTAATTGATGATTAACCATGTGATCTCTATCTTGTATATATAAAATAATTAAAATAAAAGGTTAAACATACATAGAAATTTGCACTGAATAGCATGCGATATATATATCTAGAGTTTAATACTATTTCATATACATGACCCATAAAACAACACTCACATATAAGCAATGCTTTAACAAACAATAGGCCTATTAACAATATTAATCACAATTTGTGTTAAACAAAATGCTCTAATATTTTTGACATCCAGTTAATATGAATTTTATAAAATTATAATATGATTTATACTAGTCACATAAACATAAAAAATGGCACCAGAAATAATACGGCGCATAGCGCCCAATTAGCAATTTAGAAACGGCATTCTAAACCAAACAAGACTACATTCAATTGATATAATTTCATCTTTTAAGGCGGGCAGGCCGAGTGCTATCAATAAATTTTTTCTCGTGCAAACAATTTTTCTTCACTAACACCCATTGTGGAGGACCCGCACCCCGACGCCCCCATGTGTTCAATCTCCTAGGCAACTAGGCCTTACAATAGTCCACACACGACAATCACAATGCATAAGACACTATGTGATCAATATCCATATACGGTCACTCACATGGACCCATAACAACATAATACTAGGTTCAAAGTTATTAGGTTCCCTAACTTAGTATTTGCTTCCTTTCATGTTCAAGGTTAATTCATTATACATCGAGGGCAAAGTTATCAAGTTGTCAAAGCAATAACACACTCCTTAAGGATTCATATTTTCTGCATTTATGTTTCACTATTGCCGCACAGGCGCCCACTTAAACCGTGTTACAGGGAAAATTCTCGGGCATGGAGCGCCTGGCGCCCTACGGTATTCTCGTAATCCTCTTCTGTAACAACACCTTTACCACCAGTCACAAATCAAACATCTACAAATCATAGAAATAACAACATGCAATAGAAGAGTGATCCAACATGGATTCCCTCATTTTCAACAACACACAAGACATTCCCTCACTACCAAGATTGGTTGAGGAGGATCATCTTCCTCTTACCTATTTGGAAGGCAACACAATAATTTTCGTTTTCCCCTTCAAGAAAAACACAAATGTGAGTGATCACCACAATGTTCACTCATAGGTTCTTGGCCACCAAGGTGACTAAGAGAAAATAGCGAAAATAAGAAAGCTTTAAGAATAATGAAGAAGAGATCCTTAAAGTCATTCAACCTTTTTAGTTTCAATGGTGGAAGAAAAATGGAAGAAGAAGAAGAACCCAAAAGATAGCAGATGAGGGGACCTCGGAATGGAGTAGTTGGAATGTGATGGATTTAGTGAATGATGGAGATAAACTCCAAGTGTGCCGTAGAAGAGGAGAAAGAAGAAGAAGAAAATGAAATGAAGAGAGAAATGGAGAATGTGAGTAAAATGATTTAATGCAAGCTAATATCCCCCCCTTCCAAATGGCTTCTGCCGTAGCCTCCATAGTTCATGGAAGCTTCCTAGACAATCTAAAAAAGGTTACCACAAGGAAATTCTTTGTTTTTATTTCATATTATTATTTGTAGTTATTGTTGGCGGAGTCGGCATTAACAAATCGACTTCGCGAAACCTCGTAAATCGTGTCAAGCCTCGGATCCCCGTCGACTTATCCATAGTTCCAAGTTCGCACTTCCGAAAAAATCCAGAAAAATTCCTAAAAATCAAGAATATTATAAAATGAGGATTTATAATCAAATATGTATTTTTCGGGATGTTACAACACGTGTCTACTTGGATGACTTTCAAGCGACAACACCTCCATCAAAGATAAAAAAATACACCCACTTGTAAATTTAGTCTCATTTGAATCAAAGATTTATTTAACATCATAATGTCCTTCAAGCTATCCCCAATAACACAAACTATAGTGCCTCCAAGATATTTCAAACTCTATATAAAGTAGTCCAAAAATAATCAATAATCAATATAGACCACTATACACATGCTTAAACTCAATTTAACAACGTTTTATGACTCATATTTGTGCTAAAACTCGACTACCACAAGGCAGCAAGAAATCCACACAAATGATCTAAATTCACACAACAATTCCAACATGAAAGCATCAAAAGTTTGAGCCTTGCATACCACATACATTCTTATCATTCATGTTCTCATTTAGCATCAAGTTCAAACCTACTTTGTCAAGTTTCACAACTGAATTACAAATTAAAATTTTAATTTCTGCATTAAAGATTTAATTACCTCTTTTATTCATTTAATGTCATTATATCATAATTAGCTCATATATAATCGATAAGAATTAGATTTCTTCTCCAACAATTAACTATATCAACACATGAACTTGTAAAATAATTAACCAAAAGACTAAATTCATATACACATGCTGCACCGAAACCAAGACTTTAAAAATTCTGCACTATTTCACATCTCATCCAAGTTCATATAAGGCTTCAACAGTATTAGTTTTATATATGCCATTAAAAGAACTAATTCAAGATTTATAACAAATGAACACCATCAAGAGAGTTATACTATAAGAGTCTCACCCTCTAACATACTTCATCAAACCAGGATTAACACTTCAAGAGATAAAAGAAAAGCGATTTAAAGAGAAATTCATTTCCTCTACTTTAAGGTATTTATACCAAGCCATGAATCAACAAAATCAAACTAGTACTATGATACTCTTTCCTCATCAAACTCTCACATTTAAAATAAAGCATGGCATATCAATATCCATCACGAAAATACTTTTTAGAGTGTAGGAAAAAAATAGAAATAATAAGGATGTATAGCTAAAATTAAAATTATATAAATAAAATAATTTATTAGAGATATTGGTTGAGGTGTATAAGTATACTGAACTAAAGAATATTTCGTCATCACGAGTAAATTGCTCAGTGCATATAGTCTTATAGTTAATACTTCTCAAGATACAACAGTCATTTTTTACTAACTCTACACTTGAAATAACAAGAGCACAAGAACAACTCATAGGATTGCTCACGGGAACAAAACAAGAATATAAAAGAAGTATTTTTTTTGTAAAAAACCCAAGTCTTAGTATTTATAAAGGTTGTATAAAAAGGACAAAACTTGATTCTAACATTGGGAAGAGCTATCTTCCTACAACCCTCTCAATCTATTATCATGTGTTTATTTTATTATTCTTTCATATTATTTAATTGAGTTAATAGACACATGACAGTAGATTAAGGGAGTTGGAGGGAGATAACTCCTCCCTAAATTAGAGCCAAGTTCTATCCGTATAAAAAATGCCCATTGGAAAAGTCACTAACAAGTAAAGTAGTTAGATAAAAATATGAGAAAGTGTTGCAACGTTCTGTAACTTAC
The DNA here is from genome assembly GCA_029884605.1 of Ormosia emarginata. Taxonomy (NCBI): domain Eukaryota; kingdom Viridiplantae; phylum Streptophyta; class Magnoliopsida; order Fabales; family Fabaceae; genus Ormosia; species Ormosia emarginata. Next base: position 6,830,524 of record JAQQTP010000031.1, on the reverse strand, counting down.
ATCCATGAAAGAAGGGAAAAACCACCTGACTCCAACGTGCAACTTTTGATAGAAAAAACCAAAGCAACGTTCTGACAAATGGTCGAAAAGTAACGTGAACCAAAGCAAAGTGAGTAACAAGTAACAACAATGATATTCTTACTTATTTTTCTCTCATATTACTTTTTACACTCTTCCCAATACCATTCATTATACATATTTTTTTCTATCACTTTCTCTCATTAAATCACACATCTTTAAAAAAAGTGTCAACAGTACATACACCTCTAAAAAATGTGTATGATTAATATTTTCCAAAACAAGTAATGGCTTACCAATGTACACCACATTTTAAAGAAAGCAAGTGTTAAGAAAAAGTATAAAATGGTAGCTTGACGGAGAAATGGTCAAATCAAAATCTTGAGTTCGAAATATTATTACAATATTATAAAACTAATAATAAAAAATTATAACATGTTGGAGTTGTTCAGTTTGGTGTTTATGGATCTGTGGTGGCTGAGTTACAGAAACATGGAGGGGGTGCATTGAGATTGACGTGGTAGTTCTTTGGCTGTGATAGTGTTTCGCAGAGGTGCTTTGGCGGTTTTAGGTAGTTGATGGCTTCATGGTAAGGCAAAGAAGGGTGGCTATGGGTGGTGTTGCAGTTTGATGGCGAGTTAGAGGTGGTGGGCGTGTTGAAGGTGTGTCGTGTTGGGGTTGGGTGGAGGCGTGAGGTGGTGACCGTGATGAAGGTGTGCCGTCTTGGCTCGTCACAAGTGGCTGGGTTTCATGGTTTTTTGGTGGCGAAGGTTGAAGATGACTGGTTCGTGATGACCAAAGATTGGGTTACGTGTTGAAGGTGGCGAAACTGAGTCAGGTTCAGAGAGTCTTCTCTTTCTTGTGTATGTGTTGGTTTTATATGGCTTTTGTAGGAGGAAGAAAAAATGATGAAGCTATGTTAGATCGTCCCTATTTTCTGTAGATGGCACCACAAAAGTATGGGAAGCTGGCTCCTTCACGTTGAAGTTCCTTCTACGTTAAGGACTTCAACATATTTTTTTTGCTTTTTCTTTTTTGGTCATAGGCTTTTGCACATTGGGCTAGATTTGGACATTGAGTTATGGATTTGGAAATTAGGTTTAGTTAGGGGATGGATTTTGGGCCCAAAAGAGAGTGGATCTTTAGCAAAATGGGTCTTTGTGTCCATGAGACTATAACAAAAAAAATTCTCTTTTTTTTTCTTCTTTCTTCTTTTTTTTTCAATTTTAAAAGAAAACAAGTTAATTACCGTAATTTTATTTATTTATTTATCATTATTATTATAGATTTTTTTATCTTGAAAAAATTGAGTATTCAAAATACAAAGCTTAGGACACTTAATACTTTGAACACTCAACAACTTATTGCAAAGCATTAAATCGAGTTTCAATCCTTCCTACCTACCTTGCTATGTTTTTTAAGCTTACTTGAGATATCATCGAGAGCTTCCTAATGTTTCAACTTGTATTATCAACTCTTTTAGATAGTGTAATCTTTTCAATCTTTATTATAAACACTTATGAGGGTAAATGATCTCTCTAAGAGATAAAAAGATTTCTAGACATAAGGGTTAATGATTCTGAAATGTAAAGAAGGATTTAAAAATTGTAATGGTTTCTCAAACACTTTTTGAAACTTGAAGAATAGTGAAAACTCTTGGGTGGATGATCCTAAGGACTGAACATTGATCACAAGAGTAATTGAATCAGTATAAATCTTGTTTGCACCTTCTTCTATCCTTAACTTTTGACATTTAAACTTATTTATTTGCTATTGCATACTTATTGCTTCATCCTCTACTCTTTCTTTTTTTTCTTTGAAAACTTGTGTAAGACTTCTTGTTGTTACCAATTTATTCTCCTCATAAGAAAATAAATTCAAAAAAATAAAATAAAAAACTTTACCTTTCAAAATTTTGAAAAACTCAATTCACCCTTTGTTTTGAAGTTACTTGTTACCGAGAGTTGTCATTGTTGATCTCAACCCTTTTATGGGCTTCCAAAATGGATCTTCCATCCAAATTTTGTACAATTTTACACAATTTCACAATGAGTTCACCCTAAGTCGTGCAGCACTGCTACCACTGCTGCACCCATACTTTAACTTCTCAAGAGACTTCTAAATTTTGCTCCGCCGCAACATGATCCTATTTGCCACCAACTCAGGGTTCTATCGTGTGTCCTCTGCCACATGCATTGTCTACTCCTCCCACTTGAACTAATACTGTTATAGGTTGGTGAAAAACGTCATGGGTGTCGACAGTGACGGACCCAAAAGTTTTAATAAATGAGGTCAAAATATATATACTAAAAAAAATCTTCAAATATTTATATTTAATATCACATACTATTATTGAAAATACAAATAAAAAGAGGTCAATAAATTATTTAATCATTTATTTGTATATTATACAAATGATTCTTTATGATATTCATAGCATATAAAATTATTGAATCTATAAATCTAAAATCTTTAAAAATAACATTTAATATATATTCTATAAGTCTGTTTCTTTAAAAATAACATTTAATATATATTCTATAACTTTTGTAGGTCATTAACTATGTTTTTGTTCTTCATTAACTAACTTTGTTTCTATGCTCGTGAAAAAAGTTGGTTAATGAAGAACAAAAAAGTGGTTAATTACATATAGAAGTTGGTTAATGACACAAGATTTTACCACATGATTTCTATGCTCGTGAAATAAATTGGTTAACGAAGAACAAAAAAGTGATTAACGACGTAGAGAAGTTAGTTAATGGACATATACTTTAAAAAAAAAAGACAGAAACATGATTTGGTACTATTTACGGGTGGATCTCATAAATAGTACTCAGTGTTAAAATGAGTGTAAGTACTGTACGTGGTAGGATGAAACTTTTCCATTTTTTATAGCCACTTACGTAGATAATAGACAATCAAAATAATATAACGAAAATAATAAATTAACATATATACATTTAATATAAATTTAAATTAAATTTAAATGGGCATATGCCCCCGTACCTTAGAAGGTGGATCCGTCCCCACCTTGGCGAGATCTAGCTAGGACACCACCAATGGCAGTAGGTTGCGTTGTCCCATGCGAAGGAGGAAGATATTTGGTCTGGGAGGAAAAGTAGGGCATAATCTATTGAATCCGGTTAAGTGGGGCACCACTGGTCTTCTAGTTGCCGGAAATGGGGACGAGAAGGGTCTCAATGACAACTTGAAGCGCTAGCTGGTTGCCGTGAAGATTGGCGGTGGCGACGAAGAAGTTGTCCTCTCCAGGAGTTATGGAATCAAATGGTTTGGTTTGGTTTATTTTAGTTAACAATTTCATTTTTTTAATGGTTAGCAAAACCTTTTTATAAAAAAAGTAACCGATTCTATTTGAAAATTGATTTAAACAAATCAGTTATTTTAAGTGCGATTTGGTTCAGTTAGCAATTCAGTTTGGTTTCTTGTAGTTTATTGCACACCCCTGAGAATGGCAGCCAAAGGGTTAAATGTTTATGTGGCTTTTAACCCATAACAGCCTCCTTACCATGTCTAAGGTTAGCTCTTGGGGTAGAGGCGATAGCCTTGTTTGCCCTTGGTGTGCAATGGACATTGAAACCTTATTCACGCTATTCGGGATTACCCCGAAGCCTCAAGAGTTTGGCTCAAACTAATTGTCCCTACAAAGGTATCTCAATTCTTTATAGAAGATCTTACCACTTGGATTCACAACATCTTCACCACGGACTATGGCCTTGATAGAAATCTCAATTGGCAGATACCTTTATGATAACCACTTGGCTCTTGTGGAAGTGGTGTAACAAGGAGTTCTTCGAGGATAAAGTGGTCCGCTCTGCCCAAGCTCCTTTTGAAATTCGGGATCACATCACCCATACAATGAGAGCAAGACTTGATCCTGATCTGTTTCCTAGGCCAAGACACCTGGTGATGGTAGATATCAGATGGCACCCTCCCCCCTGCGGTTGGATCAAGTTGAACACTGATGGTGCCTCCAAGGGCAACCCAGAGGACACTAGTTGCGGTGGGGTTCTCAGGGATGATATTGGTAGATGGATCCTGTGTTATGCTAAATAGATAGGTCAATTCCCTGCTCTAATGGCTGAATTAATAGCCATCCTCCTCAGCTTGGAATTGGCCTGGAACCTGGGCAAATCTCAAATTATAGTTGAAACTGACTCTCAAACAGCCTTCTCCTTAGCCACTCGCTCGTCTCCTACCCACTCCTTGCTTTCCAGAGTTATTAAGAGAATTTGCTCTTGGAGGAATCGAGATTGGGTTGTGGAACTCACCCATACCCGTAGGGAAAGAAATCGTGTTACTAATTAGTTGGCGAATTGCGCCATGGACCAAACTGCCGTGCTTCATGTTTTGGACTCCTCTCCCCCATTTTTCTATACTTCTACATGCTGATGTATCAGGCCGAGCTTCATGTTTTGGGCCTCTTTTCCATGCCTAGTTTCCACTCCGTCTTAATTTATTCTTTGGGCCTTAGACCCTCCATTGTACGCAAAAAAAAAAAAAAGCTTAAGTTATAACTTATATTAGTGAATACTTAAGTTATAATTTTAAAGAAAAGCTTATAGCATGTTATCAGAAATTAGAAAAAGATGTAAAAAAATTTAAAAATGAAAGAACTAAAAAGTAAAATAAAATATTAGAGGGAAAGAAGAACGAGGAAAGATAATTGCATGACTTTTTTTTTTTTTATCTTTGATCGGGAGTATCTACCGCCGATAGTAATAACTAATCTCCAGCGGAGAAACTGAAGGCACCACTTAAGGTGGGAGTCTCCTCTCAGCTTGAATTTTTTTCCATACGCAAGAGTCGAAATTCGAACCTCAGACTACTTGTTTAAGGGAGGAGAGTCCCAACCAGCTCACCCCAACCCAAGTTAGTATAATTGCATGACTTTAAGAATAAATGAGAGAAAAATAACAAGGATAAAATGACTTTAAAAATAAATGAGACAAATAAAAGGATAAAACGATGATGCAACTTAACTTTTATTTAACTCTTCTCGCACGGACACGACACGATACAGGGACACACTAAATTCAAAAATTATAGGATATAGACACGACATATATATATATATATATATATATATATATATATATATATATATATATATTCAAAATTTAAGAAAAAATATTTATAATTCATTAATATCATTTTATAAATTTGAAGATTTATAATATTTTAATATATATTTATGTGCTAATATTTGCTATCTATTAAGTCTTTTCTAAAAAATATGGAACATAATTTTTATTGACATATTCTAAAAAATCTTTTAAATCAACTTCTCCTAATAGAACTAATCATGTACAAGTATATGTACATAAAAAAATAACTAGAGAGAATATTAGTGTAAGGCAAGCGTCGATGGCAACGAAGTGGATGACTTGGTACGAGTAGAGGTAGAATGAGCAGATGAAAATAGTGGTGTGTGAATAGATAAAACTTAAAAGTCTAATAGTAGCGTGTGATAAAATAAAACTTAAAATACTTGTATGTGAAAATAATGACTTAAGACGTCAGTCATATGATTGAACTTGAGTGAGTTACGAGCTTACGAATTGAACGTTAATCATGAAAACTAATTTAAAAAAAATATTAATAGGTTGTGTTCAAGTTGTGTCCTAGTCGCGTCCGAGAAGTGTTCGAGCATATTCTAGAAGTGTCTGAGCGTATCCGAAAAGTGTTTGAGCGTGTTCGAGACGTGTCCAAACTGAAAAAAAAATAATCTTTTTAATCGAACACATTCGGACACGCAAAACACGTGTGCTGTACGAATGTCTCCATGTGTCTAATTCAAACACGTGTCAGACATGCAAACACGCCTCATAATTAATGTACCTGTGCTTCATACCCTGTGAGACTAATGATTGAAAAGAAAGACAGTTTTCTGTGAATTATTTTTTATACATAACAGGGTGGATTACTAACTTAAAGGTAACTTGTGCTTATTATCTTAAGCTTTCTTTCTTTCTTTTTTCTTTTTTTAGTTGTTTAACTAAAGTTTTTTTTGTTGAGTTAATTAAACTTCAATAAGATGAATAGTGAGAAAGATTTAACTATAAGTAAATTATTTGTTAAATTGTTTTAATATTCAATTAATTAATATATGAACTCAATAGAAGACATTTTAACTAATAGTGGGTTATTTTTTAATAAATTATATTATAGTTTGATTAATAAAAATTATACGAACTTTCAGGTCATTTTCCTTAAAATTTGTATAAGGTTAAGTTCATGGCACACTGCTCAAAACGGTGTACCGGTTGCGATTAAAAAGTAAACAGCATAAACCTCCATAGAATTTAAGTCTTCTCATTTTGATTTCTGTATCCTTGCTATTTTAGAAGAAATAAACATCACACTATTGAAGCGTGTGAAGGTCAGATATGTACACAATTGACAAAATAAAATTACGAGATCCAACTCGGTAACTCCACCCTGACGACAAAAAAGTAAAAATCACGCACAATAATAAAAATAAAATAAACAACAATGAAACTACAAAACTGACTCATTTTCCACATTTGCCAATGGGTATCACATTAAATCATAACTATGAATGGCTGACAGGGGACAACTCACCCCATAATTAGATTAGATGAACTTACAACATAAATTTCCGCTGGAATTGACAAAACACAAAAAAAAAAAAAAAATATTTTATGACAAAGAAATAAATAAAAAAGAAATGTTTTTCCCCACATACCAGCATGTCTCCATACTATAGATCTCAGAATCTGAAGTCAGGATCTACATCCATTGCCCAAGCAAATTTTGCCAGAAGAGATTTGTTGAAAATCTGAGCATTAAGTGACAATGAGTGTACAGAAGTCATAAGCCAATCAAGCATCAGGGCTATGTCAGTTTGATTGCGCACTGGCAAGAATCAAGTATCCAGCCCATTGTGCAACAACTCATCATTGGGCACAGATATTTATAATGAGAAATTCCTAAGTGCTTATGGAGTAGGAAACTATTCAATGTTCATCATCTCAGCTATGTGAATTATGAATATCTTCCACTTTGACTATATTTTTTAATGCCATAGTTGAGGTAGTACATGTTGAATGGTTCAAAGCAGGAACTTTTGCTTAATCCGGGAACACATAAAAATTTCTCATTTATACTAGTGTCATTATGGTGGGAAGCAACATTGCCTCCAGCCAATAAGCAAGCACACAAACAAGGGGTCTCTTGGACCTGTTATTTGTTTTTCCCCATTAACTATTCCAAAATTGAAAACACAACAGAATATCAGAAACAAGTGAAGAAGTACGAACCTTTTCAATAGGAACCTCATGCCGCTTGCACCAGGCAACTGTTATCCTGGGGTCGAGGTAGTTTATCTTGGACGTACCTAATGCCACAGTTTTTAGATCTTCTTTTGTCTTCATATCACGTTGCATTTTCTCAATTTTTGCATTGGTTTGAGCTATCTTTTTCTCTAGCCTGAAGATTACCAAAATCACTATCATACATCACATTTAATAATATAATGCGCAAAGATGTTAAGAAAGCTGTATTACGCTTCAGGATTTAAGTTCTTTTTTATCTTTCCATCCGAACTCTTTAGAGGGGGCTTTCCTTTCCTTGCCCTGTCCAAATCTGTTTTCAGTTCCTTCAAAGCAGCCTACAATTAAAAGAGAAAATCAAGTCCAAATTATATGTTTACAGGCCACAAGGCAAGTCTGCTGTAAATTCAAACACAATGACCAAGAAATTCTTCCAAACCCAGGTTCCCAAATTTCAAATATTCTCATTACCTGAAGTTCATCAATCTTTTCAGTCAACCTTGACATTTGTGCACTATGAGATTTTGAAACACTACGTTGATGATTACAAATGATTGCAACCTGTTATGGGAAAGACACATCAATGCAACTTGAATGCAAACAATTAAAATACATAAATGCAATATCATTGGTATTAAAAACAATTTTTGAGCCAATTTACCTGTTTGTTTGCATGCTGATAAACAACAATCTTTTCCGCAACATCTCCATCTTTAGTTTCTTTATTCAACTGTTCTCACAAAATTCCAGGAAAATTAAATATACAAGTCCAAAATTACATGGTAGAATAAAAGCAATTAAGGTACAATTATACAAATCATAATTTTTTTTAAAAAGAAAAAAACTCAATTTGCAGACAATATATGTTTGGCATGAATATCTATCACATGGGATTTATTAAACCATTTAAGAGAAGCACGCCTCCCAAAAGTGTGCTTTTGTATTTGTGCAAAGCATTTAAATTGTATATTGACTTGTGTAGAAAAGTTTTAAAATGACCCTGTACAGATCCAAAGGGATGTCTTGGTGCAGATTTTTGTAAGAAAAAAAGTGTATGGGGTAGATGAATTCCACTTTAATAATTAATGTGGCTGAAGTTTTCAACTCCAATATTACTCTCTAAGGAGGTACTCTCCTAACCTGATTTTATTTTATTATTTTTTTTTTAGAGGGAAGGGGGAATAACCAACTTCAATGTCACATGTACAATAAAAAACAATAAAATCTTTTCTCACTAGGTGGGATCAGCTGCATGGACCAAACAATGCCATTGTGTTTTGTTATAAATCATGTCTTGAGAAAGGCCATTTAAATTTTTAATAGTTTCACCTATAGTTTTTCTTTGTTTCCCTCTACCTCTAACTAATGCGCTATTTTCCACCTGACCTCCTCTTCTTATAAGGACTTCTAATGATCTTCTCTTCATATAGTCAAACCACCTAAGACGAGATTCTACTATCTTTTCCACAATAAGTGTTACCTCTACTTTCTCTCTAATGCATTCATTCCTAATTCTATCTTGTCTTGTATGTCCACTCATCCAATACAACATTCTCATCTCTGCAACATTGAGCTTAAGCTCTTGTTGGCTTTTTACCGCCCAACATTCAGTTTCATAAAGCATTGCAAGTCTTATAGCTATGCAGTAAGATTTTTCTTTAAGCTTGAGAGACACTTTTCTATCCCAAATAACACTCGAAGCACTTTTACATTTCATCCACCCAGCTTGTATCCTATGGTTTACATGTCCCTCTATTTTTCCGTCATTTTGTATGATACATCAAGATACCTAAACTGTATGACTTGTGGCATGGTATGGTATGATCTCTAATGTCACACGTACAATAACAAAAGAATAAGCTGAGGGCTCATACAAACACAGCAGAAAATAACACAAAATAATCTATTTTTTTCCTCTCTCAAGCAATGTGAATTTCAGGACTTTCATGTCATAGCACTTTTTACCATATCATCCAATGTGATAGATGCATTGAATGTACGGAAGACTTTTGCTGTCAGGCCGGGCATGAGTTCCTTCAGATGAGTATTTAATTTACTTGTATCCAGCTTGTCGAAAAGATCATCACCAGGGCGTTTATCTGATAATAAAAACAGATACTTAATGGCTTCAATCTCATATCAAAGATATATAAAAAAAAATAAGAACCAGTTTCCCACCTTTTTGGAACTTTAAAATTGCATTATAAACAGGAAGCTCCACCTCAACTGTATTTTCATACTTGATTGAATCTTTTCCAAGGAAGTTAAACTGCATTAAACCAGAAAGACAACATGATCTTAGTACCCTAAGTATTAGCAGCTAACATCAAAACAATTTAAGAGAGAGGAAGATAACTGAACTTAGAAAACCCTGAACCTAAGGACCAGCAATTCATCACCTCGAACCAACAAAAAAACAGATAATTAGAAGCCGTAATACCTGCAACTTGTTGGGGGCTTCTGCTGTCACATTCTCTACTTTTAATGTGCAACAACCAACCGTATCAGCTTCATCGTCATCCTGAGGAAATGTAATTCAGAAATAACTAAATTTGATAAGTAAAAAACCAAAGCAATTACCTGACAATAAAGGCAATAAAAAACAGTAGGAAAGGTGCATGCCTGGACCTAGTCCTTTCAGCAAATTCAAAGAATAATATACTTCAGCAAATTCCATATTAACGCAGTTCAATTGTCCAAACCTACTTTGAAGGCAGATTTTCACATAGAAAAATCATCATCAACAACAACAAAAAAGCCTCTTCCCACTAGGTGGGGTCGGCTTTTCATGTAAAATACTCACAGCCAGAAATTAAGTAAAATAATAGCTCCTTGGAATTCACTAAAAGAACTGAAGAAAACTTTAATCAAATTACCACCAAAAAAAAAAAAAAAACCAACAAGCATAAAAAAACTAGCCAATATAACTGGTTGAGAAAAGTGCAATAAAGTAATGTGGCCAAACAGAAAAACTACCTAACTTAAATTAAATGATCAGACCGACAAACCTAGAGATTCATAAGAAAACAGATTTCATCCACAACAGCATAACCAATCAACTTTTGAACACCTTTGAGACATACTTACAAGACCCTATAATATAAACCACTGCCTTTTGGTATTTTTCCCTGTTCGGGTTCTAATTCTTTACATTTGGCCAAACAGCACTAAAACTGCAAGTCCCTGTAATAGATATGGTATTTTTCCCCATTTATTCTTAAAGTTCCTTACATTTATAAAATCAGACAACCACTTATTGGATGTCCTAGAAGGGGAAAATCTTTTTAATTAAAGCCATGATTGTCGACAACTATAATTTGGATGGTTTGCATTACAACACCAAATAGCATTTATATTACCATTCATGGTTCATGGACAACTTCACATATTAACTCACTTGAAAGGCAATAAATAAATAGTATAATAAAAACATTAGAGTCTACAGGTTGGATTTTATAAGAACTTGAATAGATTATAACAATTTCTAGATACAAAAAACAGTTGCTTGTGTGAATAAGTTACAAACAAAATCAATTCGTTCATGAGATCATTTTACATGAGAATTTAAATTACTCTTGACTATCTCACACATTTGAAGCATCAACTGTACTATGATTGTTGACATGTACTTTCTATAAAATGAACATGAAAGGTGAATTTCAACTTATAAAGATTATAATTTAACTGAATAATGACATAGGTATATTTTTATTGGACTAGCCACCTCACTATCACATGCTTGATGCTTTTGGCATAATGCCAGATGTAGCAGCACAAATAATTGTCATGTAATAGAATTATCATAGTTTCAAGAGGAATTAATAGTGACAACCTAGCTCAGACTGCTTTCCTTAGTCAGTGACATCTTATATATAAATTTTAGAAAAACACATTGATGGAACAAGATATTAATAAGCAGTAAATAATTTTCATTTAACCTTTAAAACTTTAGGAAATTTGACTGAATCTGGCAATTGTTCTAACAGTCAAATTGACTTACAAATTTAATAAGCATTCATAACAAAATATGCTTTTGTATGCATGCATCTTGACCTCTTTTATGTACATCTATATGTTATTTGGTGATAGGGATGATTTACAGTTAGCACAAATGAGAGTAAGCAAGCACATTTGCAGACATTATACCTTCTCATTGCCAGCCCTTAAAGCTAGTTTATCAATAAGATAAGTAGCAACGGCTATTTGCTGCTTAGCAATATCTCTGCAAGTAAAATCTTTTGTGTATGCAGCTCGAATGTTCCCTATATAACCCTGCACCAGATATCAAGATCTACAGTAATTAAACAGGTTCTTTTAAATGCCATGCAAAAAATCATGTGAAAACACAGAATTCAGAAAAGCTGATAAAAAAAAGCATGAAAGCACCTTCAACATCCTAGCTTTCTCATACTTTTCCTTGTCACTTTGCCCCTTCAAGGAACTACTAGCTGCCAGAAACACATATTTGAATAACTTCGGATTGATTGGGTCACTCCAGAAGGCTAACCAAGTAACTGTATTGTCATGTCTTATCTCCTTCCAGCTGCCAAGGTCCCATAACTCAATGATTTTAAAAATATAACATTGGCTTTCAACTTGGTAGTATTCTTTTGCTTTTTAGAAATTTTCTCCAAGATTCGGAGGAATCATACCTTTCCCCAGGAATAGGACATTCAGGAATTGGTGCATCCTTTCCAATATTGATTGTGATATCATTTGGACGGATGCGTCTTTTCAATTTTCCCATCTAATAACATAAATTGCAGTCAATAAGTAGAAGCTATTAACTGTAGAAGCTTGTCAAAATTCTTAAGATGCAGCCACTACGTATGAAAACCATTACATCTAAAAACAGTCTACATGTATCTATTTCCAGTGACAAGTAACAAAACAACCTTGGGATGCTCTCCACGGCCTCGGAACAATCCTGGTGGTTCAACTCTAAAATTTCCAACCTAAAACAAAGATTTAATGAAAATTAGTCATAACTTAAAAAGCTTCCAAATGAATAAATTTGAAATTAACAGTTTGCAAGACATTTCAAAATTAAAAGCTTGGATAGAGAAAGGTCACAATATTAAACAGGATAAAAATAAAAAGTGAAATTTCATGAACATATAACAACCCCTTGAAAGCAACTATTTTCCAAAAACAGTAACGAATACAGAAACCCAAAGCCCAGTTAGAGTGCATTTTTTGTGTTTTATTTGCAAGAAAAGCACTTTTTTTATTGAAAGAAATCACTTCTCAGACATGTACAACTGTTTGGATAAGATTTTGAAAAGCTGAAATGAGTAGCTTTTTAAAAAATTCAGTTTTAGGAGAGTTGCAACAGAAAAGAGAGAAAGTATAAGTACTTTTGTAATTGTATCCAAACATAAAATAACTTCCGCTTTTCATAAGAATCTCTACAGAAAATCAATATTTTGTGCTATCTTAAAATCACTTTTTTTCAAAGCTTATCCAAACGCACCCATAGTAACAAAATTGTGAAAGACTTCTGTTGACAATTTATAGCATTGTGCTGTAACAAAATACAGCAAATAAAACAGCACAACACCACGAAGTCTTATAATTTAAAACTCCATAATGCACAAGAAATTGATCCAAAAAAAAGTTTGGGAAAAAAATATTTTGATATAAGAATCACATGTTTCAAATAAGTTGTGTATATAAGTGTTGAATATTTATCTCCCCCTCCATCCCCCACCTCGGTGGCAATTATATCAATTGCTTTTGTCTTCCTAGTTATGCTTCTTAAAGAGATAATTTTCATTGGCCCACATTGTACTATAGGAAAAACATCAAATTATTTTTTTTTAAAAGGAGAACAAAAGTTTAAGCTACCAAAATATGGCATTGATGCAGGATACACTAGCATCAAGAAAGCATAAGCTTAAAGATCAAATCACCTTTAGTATTTTAGTTTAGTTCTGACTTCAGGAATGAATGCACTCTTCCATAACCTTATCTAGAAGTTGTAAGGATGGTAAAATGCCAGATAAGGGCTATTTTAGTAATTTTCACAGTATTTTATTTTCTTTTGGGCAGACTAGGCCTTGGGCTGCTATTGGGCTTAATTTATATTCTATAGAAGTTTTAGAGTACTACTTTGATGTATTAGTGTTTCTTAATTAATTAGGAAACCCAAATTCATATCTTATGAGGACATTTTTACCTTCTGCTTGTCAGATAAGTCATGGGTCTATTTAAACTAAGGTTTTGAAAACCGAACCGGTCATTAAACTAGTGAAGGGACTGATTCACGGTTCAATGGTTTAAAAAGATGGTTGAACTGGATATATATATATATATATATTAAAGTTACCATTATTTTATTATTAGTATCATTAATTTTTATAGCATGAATTTAATAATTTAAACAATTGTTTTATCAATTTAAAATTAAAACATTTGTTGGAAACATATGTAATTAGGTGTAATTAGCAGTACAACTAATAGTCCCATATCATGTAAATTGTGTAATTATTTATTACCTATTGAGTATATATTCAGCGTCCGTTGTGTAGTTGAAACACACAGTTCAGTTCATGTCTTCCTTTTTCTCTCTCTCTCAACATAGTATCTAGAGCCTAGAGAAAGGAAACCCTAGAATCGTGCCTACTCGGAGGACCCATTGTCCCCCGGTGCCAAAAAAATTTCCCGACCACCTGTTTCATCACTCTGGGTACAGGATCTCCTTTGTCGTGTCACATTCCGACAAGTCTCAACTGCTGCCGCCGACGTCCTTTCCTGCCACTGCCGCCACCACTCGGAGTGTCACCTTTTGCTCAGCCCCAAAGTGCAGGCCTAGCCACGCCACACAGCCCAAGGCTACATTTATCTGGTCGTGTATGTTGACGACATTGTCATCACTGGAAGTGACTACCATGGCATATGTAGGGTAAAACAACATCTCTCTCTTCACTTTCAAACCAAAGACCTCGGTAAACTTCGATATTTTTTGGGTGTTGAGGTAGCTCAATCCAAGGATAATAGCGGTGTCTCAAAGAAAGTATGTTATGGATATCCTTGAAGAAACAGGATTGTTAAATGCCAAGCCGGTTGATACTCACATGGATCCAAATGCCAAACTCTTACCAGATCAGGGGGAACCTCTATCAGATCCAGAAAAGTATAGGAGATTGGTTGCGAAGTTAAACTACCTCACTGTTTCTTGGCCATACATCTCTTTTGCAGTCAGTGTGGTTAGCCAATTCCTAAACTCTCCTTGTGAGGGCCACTGGGATACAGTGACACAAATCCTCAAATACATTAAGGAAGCTCCCGGAAGAGGCCTCATCTATGAAGATAAGGGACATACTCAGGTCGTTGGATACTCAGATGCTGATTGGACAGGTTCTCCTAATGACAGAGGATCAACTTCTGGGTATTATGTACTCATTGGAGGCAACCTAGTTTCCTAGAAAAGTAAGAAGTAAAATGTAGTTGCAAGATCTAGTGTCGAAACAGAATACTGAGCTATGGCCGCAGTCACTTGTGAACTCATTTGGTTGAAACAACTCCTCAAAGAACTTCAATTTGGTAAGGTTATGAAAATGACACTCATATGTGGCAATCAAGCTGCTTTGCATATAACTTCCAATCCAGTGTTCCATGAAAGGACCAAACATATTGAGGTCGACTGTCATTTCATCAGGGAAAAAATTCTATCAGGAAATATCACCACAAACTTTGTCAACTCAAATGATCAGTTAGCAGATGTCTTCACCAAGTCCCTAAGAGGTCCACGAATAAGTTATTTGTGTAACAAGCTTGGTGCATATGATCTATATGCTCCAGCTTGAGGGGGAGTGTTGGAAACATATGTAATTAGGTGTAATTAGTAGTACAATTGTTAGTCCCACATCATGTAAATTGTGTAATTATTTATTACCTATTGAGTATATATTCAGCCTCCGTTGTGTAGTTGAAACACAGTTTAGTTCATGTCTTTCTTTTTCTCTCTCTCTCAACAACATCATTATATTAATATGAATAATATTAGTAAGTAATGTTATAATAATGTGTTAAATAAATAAATAAAGAAGCAAAGGACTTAACATTAAGTCCTTTGTTTTATCATTATATTAATATGAATAATATTAGTAAGTAATATTATAATAATGTGTTAAATAAATAAATAAAGAAGCAAAGGACTTAATGGTTATAATATTAATATTATTAATATTAATAACAAATAAAAAATTATTATCAAAGTAATGTAACATTACAATTTGAATACAGAATGTAATATATATTATAATGTTTGCATTACAACTATAAAAGTCACTTAGCCTAGTGGTTGGTCACATCCTGCTCAACAAGGGGATGGGTTTGAATCCCATCTCTGAAACTTTGTATATTTTTTATAATAAAGAGAACCGGTTCATCAGTTGAACCAATACTGGTCCAAGCGGTCCACCGGTTTATGGCCGGTTTAACAATTCTGAGTCCGGTTCTGGAAATACTGGTGAGTAACATAACTAGACCGGCCATGGTTTGTGAGCCGTTCAAACCGGCTGGTCGGGTTCTTAGAACCATGATTTAAACAGCTATAATGTGCTTTTTTAGGAACCATGATCAGATTTATGAATTATGGAAGCATAATGCTCCCTTCTTGGTGATGCAACCAAATCCTAGGTGTGATAACTAGGTGTTCTTCTCTTATACACTGTTTTCTGTAATTTTCAATGCTATCCAAACCTAATTTCCTTCCCAAACATCATTAAATTCATACCCACAGAACCCTAGTTGATAAAAAAAAACCCATCAAACCCCAAACACTGATCCTGCAAACCCCCTCCTATTGCCTTTAAATCACCCGTAACTTCAAGTTCAACTATACCCAATAACTCTTCGATCCAACTGTTGTCTTTTCTTTTTTTTAATGTCATCCAAGGTAGTAAAAGGCAAAAGGTTCCCTCAAGGCACTATGGATTTTTAATGCCTTCAGAGCAGTGGTGCCGAAAAGCACATAACTGACTAAAGAAGGATATTAACATTAGAAAGAGAAGATAACAGTAAAATATTTGACTATTTACATTAATTTTCCATACAAGTTAACTCAAGCATAACATCCATTCTAAAATAAAACAGTATAATGTTCCAAGTAATAAAGCATGATAATATGTTGATAACAAGCTCTAAAGATGTTCATCCTCAATAGATGTAGCATCCCTAAGAATTAAAACTCATAACAAAAAGAGATAACTAGCCCTAGATTAGGTAAGTCTAAGTTCAGAAGAGAAATAGAAATCAGTCCAATAGTGCACCCATGGAATCGTCATCAGATTCAGTTCCATAGCTGTGATCCCTTTCATCTCCTCCTTCATTAGATTTATATAATTCTTCGACACCATTTTGTCTCATCCAAATCCGCATCACAGTTAGAAAGTTAGATGGCGCTGGGCTTTTGAGATTTTTACAGTTATCAGACATTTAAAATTGACTACCACCCACCAGTAAAGCATTACAGGCAAAATGCCTTGCATGAACTAGAAAGGTGCTAGAAGGCACCAGAGATGTGCACCTGACTGAAGGGACCTCAGTTCAAACACCAAGTGGTACTGTTACTGACCCATTCTGGTGCCTTGCCTCAGCACCTTCGGTGTGTTTTTTGGTGCCTTTAACTTCACTGTTGCAATCCCTGGTCACCCTAGAAAGCCCTCATCTTGACACCCCATTAAAATCCCTTTCCACTGTCCTACATCGGGAATTCTATTGCAATTAAACAAGTAATTTACCACAAGGAACACACTTGATATTATCTAATCTCCATGATGTATATCAGTCTCCAATTCATTATATCAATACATTCAAGCACTTAAATGGGAAGGAGAACCCAAAGAATGATCTTATCAATCCTTACAATGCCAGCAATTAAGCAAATTGCAGTGTAATATATGACTGAATTGGAAATTTTATATTTACAAGAGAAATTAAATGAAGAACAACTACCGGTCAGTGGTCTGTGTTAAATATGGTGATTGGGGCTCCTATGGTCTGTGTTAATGACTTCACACATCAACCAGCATTGAATAAAGATAGGGATAAAGGGCAGGTGAACATCCAACTTTGATAATACTAACTCCTAATTACTTCAAGAGAAAGGCAATGCAATACTTTGCCATTCACAAAATATAATGGCCTGATCACAGAAGTCAAAAGGCCATAAACTCTCTGGACAAATTCTAAGGCAGAAACCAAGTAACTTTTTTTTAAGAGGGGTTAGGAGAGAGAGAGAGAGAGAGAGAGAGAGAGAGAGAGAGAGAGAGAAGATTAAACCTTCTCTTTAACACCATCAACAATAGCCCACATGTATTTCTCCTCTTGTTTCACTTTCTCCTCCTTTAGGGCCTTCTTCTCCTGCATGAAAATTGAAAATAATACACAAATGGGTCAACACTTAATTAATAAAAGACATTAATTATAACATCTTAACATCTCAGGCCAAGTGGCCAACCCAGTACAAACTTGGCACAATTCACATAAATATACCTATATAGGTGATGCAGGAGCTGTTTATTTAATGTTCTGTTTTTAAGTTCTTGATTTCAGTCTGTATTATTCAGAATTTAAAGTGTTTTTCTATGTATTAAGTGGTCACATGACTAGCATGTAACTTTTTAATGAGGTTTAGGCTTAAGATTATATAGGCCTTGAAGATTGGGCTAGGTTTAGTAATATGCTTATAACCTCTGAAGCATGGGTACTCCTCCTAGGGAGGAGTACCGGTACCCGGTACGTACCGGGTACGGGTACGCAGTGTTGTTAAATTGCGGCCATGGCGGCGCCATGGCGGATTGCGGTGGCGGGATTCTCGGAATCCGCCATTCGCTAGTTGCTGAGTTGCGGATTCCGCCTCGTTCCGAATTGCGGCCGCCATGGTCATGGCGCCATGGCGGTTATGGCGCCCCATTGCTGAAATAGCGGTTTCAGCACTTTTTTTAGGGGCATTTTGGGCTTTTCACAAAAGGATTTACTAAATCCCTAACCCATTCCATACGAAGGCACTTCTGCCTCTCTACGAAGACCACTTCTTCTGCCTCTCTACCTCTTGACTTCCTCCCACTCCCACCCATCGTCCTCCTCCATCAACTCCGACGACTGAGCGGCGAGACCTCCGGCGAGGTAATGTGAGAACATCCTTCTCAGAATCTCAGCTCCCTGTCTCTCTCTGTTCTGTTCTCACTTCTCACTTCTCAGCCTCACTTCTTCTTCTTTCTTCAATCTTCACTTCTTTCTTTATTTTTTTTTTTTTTTGTTCTTTATTCTCAAACTATGTTCATTGTTCTGTCATTCTTTGAATGACATTCATTTTTTTCGTATGTTCATTGTTCTGTTTCTGTCATTCTCGTGAATGACATTCAATTTTTTTTTTCGTTTTGGGTTTTTCACTTCTCTCCATTTTGGGTTTTACGGTATCAACTCTCTGTTTTACACTTCTTAATTGCTGCACTTTATTTTTCTTTCCTATGATCCTATTCCTATCTAAGTCTCTGTTTTATTTTCATTTCTAGGACCTAACCTAGATCAATGGCATCTCGTGGACAAAGTGAAACCTCCTCTAACACTTCAAGGTCTGTTGCTAATAATAATAGGACAGACCCTGGGTGGAAATATTGCCACCAGCTTGCAGAAAATGATACCAACAATTGTGTGTGCAATTTTTGTGGTAAAGTCACAAGGGGAGGAATCACTAGAGCAAAAGAGCATCTAATGGGGAAGAAAGGCAATGTTGCAGCTTGCTCTAAATGTCCAAAGGAAGTTAGAGAAGAGTTATGGGGATATTTGAAAGATAAAAAGAAGCAAGAGAGTGAAGCAATTGCTGCAATTCAAAATCACAAATTACAAATGCAGGATATTCTTGATCTTGATGGTGATAGTGATGAAGAACGTGCAATGGATGAAGCATATGAGTTTAGAGATACAGCACCTGCACCTGCACCTGCAAGTAGGAGGGGTACGGGTAAGGGTACTTTGAAGGGCCCTATTGATCTGTTTTTTAGAAAACCAGAAACTGCGATTGAAAAAAATAAGAAAGAGAGGTTGAGGCAAGCAAGCATTAGAGAGGCATGTGATAAAGAAGCTACAGCAAGAGTCCACCAATATATAGCTCGGTTTTGGTACCAAGCTGGGTTGTCATTTAACATGATCAAATTGCAAAGCTTTCATGACATGGTTGCAGCCATTGGAAGCTTCGGACCACATTTGCGAGTTCCAAGTTATCATGACATAAGAGTTCCACTCCTCAACAAGGAGTTGGTGTACACCGAAAAATTGTTGAAGGGTCAAAAGCAGCAATGGGCAAGTTTTGGCTGCTCTATTATGTCGGATGCTTGGACTGATAGGAAGCAAAGATGCTTGATCAATTTTTTGGTCAACTCTCCCGCCGGGACAATGTTCGTGTGAAGTCTATTGATGGGTCTAACTTTGTGAAGACCGGTGAGAAATTATTTGAGTTGCTTGACTCTATTGTGGAGGAGATTGGAGAGGAAAAGGTTGTCCAAGTTATAACGGACAATGGAAACAACTATGTTCTAGCCGGTAAGTTGTTGGAAGAAAAAAGACCACACTTTATTGGACCCCTTGTGCAGCCCATTGCATAGACTTGATTTTGGAAGACATTGGTAAGCTTCCTTTGATAAAGAAGACAATTCAAAGGGGAATCTCTCTTGTTGGCTTCATCTATAGCCATTCAAGTACCTTGAGTTTGTTGAGGTACTTTACAAAAAAGAGGGAATTGGTGAGGCATGCAGTAACCCGATTTGCAACATCCTTTCTATCATTGGAAAGGATTCATAAAGAGAAAGCAAATCTTAGAAGGATGTTTACCTCAGATGATTGGGTAAGAAACAAGTTGTCTATGGAGGCTAAGGGGAGGGAAGCAACAAGAACTGTACTTATGCCGGCTTTTTGGAATAATGTGGTGTTTATACTCAAAGTGATGGCTCCTCTTGTTCGAATGCTTCGACTTGTTGATAGTGAGAAAAAGCTAGCCATGGGTTATGTTTATGAAGCAATGGACAAGGCAAAAGAAGCCATTATCAAGTCTTTCAAACATAATGAAAGCAAATACAAAGAGGTTTTTGAAATCATTGATAAGAGGTGGACTTGCCAGCTTCATCGTCTGTTACATGCGGCTGGTCACTTTTTAAACCCAGAATTCTTCTATGACAATCCTAACATGGAATATGATTTTGAGGTTACAAATGGATTGTATGCATGCATTGAGAAGTTGGTGCCAACTCAAGAGGTGAAACAGAAGATACTCTTGGAGTTACCAATATATAAAGCTGCTAGTGGTATGTTTGGAAATAACTTTGCAATATTACAGAGGAAAGCCATTGCACCAGGTGAGAAACTAAGAATAGAACTTCTAGTCTTCTAAGTAAGTTGAGTTCTAAGTTCTTCTAACTTTTAAAATTTAAGTCATTTGCTTAACAAAATATCTTTGGCTTTGTAGCTCAATGGTGGCGAATGTATGGACAGTCAGCTCCAAATTTGCAGAAACTAGCTATTAAGATCTTGAGCTTGACATGCAGTGCATCGGGATGTGAACGTAATTGGAGTGTGTTTGAGCAAGTAATTATCAAATTGCTTTCATTTTGGTCTACCTCAAATCCTCAATAATAATCAATACTTTCTTATAATTATTAACACTTTTTAATTGCTTATCTTAATGTTGCAGATTCATTCTAAGAAAAGAAATAGGCTTGAGCATAAAAGATTGCACAACTTAGTGTATGTCAAATATAATCAAGCACTCAACCGAAGATACAATCTTAGGGATGAAATTGACCCAATCTCACTCGATGATATTGATGAGTGTAATGAATGGCTACTTGGAGAGATGGATGGTGATGATGATGATGATGCTGCGAATGAGAGGGTTTTTGAGGATGATGATGGTCTTAATTGGGAAACTGTTTATAGGGCTTCGGGGGTTGGAGAGCCTAGAACATATACTAGGCGTCAAACTAAAAAAAGAAAGGAACCAACAAGTGGTTCAAGCACAGCAGCTGCAAGAGTTTCTAAGACCAAGAAAGGTTCAACAAGTGCATCTTCAACCAAAAGAGGAAAAGAGAAAGTGGTTGAAGTTGAAGATGACGAAGAATTGGAATTTGAAGACCACATTGAGGAGTTGGAAGAAGAATTACAAGAAATTGATTTTGAGGATTCAGAAGGAGAAGAACCTGAGGGATATGCCTCACTATCTGACACTGACAATGATGATTATATTGATGTGGAGGAGCCGGAGGAGGAGGAGGGGGACACATAGATTTTTAACTTATTCTTGTGTGATTGTATCTTGTCTTGAACTTGTTGATAGTGTCATTTTTTTTGCTTTTGCTTAATTGCTTATGGTATGACTTATGAGACTTTGATCATGTTTATGACTGACTGAGATA
Source organism: Ormosia emarginata (assembly GCA_029884605.1). Classification (NCBI taxonomy): domain Eukaryota; kingdom Viridiplantae; phylum Streptophyta; class Magnoliopsida; order Fabales; family Fabaceae; genus Ormosia; species Ormosia emarginata. The sequence goes on along the minus strand of JAQQTP010000031.1, from coordinate 6,808,779 downwards.
TGAGTTATGATAGTTATGTTTTTCCCTTATGCTTTTGAATTGTGATACTTTTGATAAATTTTATTTGATAGAATATATTTCTAATTTTATTGTTCTTGGTGTATGTTATTAGTTGTTATTATTTATTATATTTAGCAGATTTTTTTTTTTGTATATACATATATATATATATTTTTAATCAACTGCCATGCTTCCGCCATTTTCCGCAACCGCCATCCGCCATTTTGTATGGCGGATTTTTGGCTTTCCGCCATAGACCGCCATCCGCTATTAACAACACTGTAGGTACGCGGTGGGTACACGCAATTTTATTTTTTATTTTTTGCATTTTGGGTACGGCTCCTTGGCGGCTGGGTACGGCTCCGTGCGGCGCGGTGTGGCTCCGTGTGGCGCGGTGCGGCTCCGGCTGGTACGGCTCGGTAACTTTCTCTCCAAAAGCACAGTCGTTTGACGCAAAGAAAGGGGTATTTTGCTTCAGTTTCAGAACCCCTAGTTTTGAATTCTAGAGTCGACCTTCAACAGCTCTTCATTCTCCTTCTACCCGAGTCTCTGGCGACTGCAACTCCGACGACTCCACCATTTTTCCTCCCCCGTTTGAAGTGCAGCCCTAAACCTTCGATTCTTCAGATCAACGACTGCAACTCCGAAGGTGACCAGAGCCACGATCGACTGCTTCTCCTCATTTGACTGGTTCTCCTCTCTGTTTCAGTCTTCAGTCCCTTCTGCTTCTCCTGCTTCTCTACCCGACAGAACCCACCTCCTTCTTTCCTTTTTCTTATTTTTATTAAATATATGAACATTTTATTTATTTCCACATTGTCTATCTTTTTTTTTTTTTTAATTTGTTCTGTGCACATTATTAGTAATTAACACATTTTTTACACTAATTATTCATTTAGGTATGGGTTTGTGTGTTTTAATTTTTATGTTATGTTATCATATTTTATTATGTGAAATTTTAATTTATTTTATATATATACATATATATATATATATTTATTTATTTATTTATTTATTATTATTATTATTATTATTATATATATATATATGACATACCGTACCTTAATTTTTTTAAAAATTCATACCCCGTGCACCGTATCCGCACGGGTACCAATACTGCACTGCACTGCACTGTGCAACGTAACTTATAACCCTAGTATAAATAATCCTAGTGACTTGTATTCAGCATCTTGTAGCCATCATAGTATAATTTCAGATTTGAGAGGTTTCTAAACCCTAGAACCCCTCCTTTTATCGTTGCACTTCAATCTATCCTACT